>QEPC01002213.1:82062-114594 GCA_003113815.1 Sphenodon punctatus | reverse complement strand
CCTGGAGCTGGAGCGCCACTGCCCGCTCAATAACCTTCCCTAAAAAGGGAAGGTTAGAGACAGGTCGGTAGCTGGCGAGGGCGTCTACGTCCAACGATGGTTTTTTCAGCAGGGGGCGCACCACAGCCTCTTTTAAGCAAGGCGACAACCTCCCCTGCCGAAGGGACGCATTCACCACCCTCGCCAGCACCGTCCCCAATGTCTCCCCGGAAGCTTTTATTAACCAGGACGGGCATGGATCTAGTTGACATTAAAGGGCAGAAAGTGGGCATCCTAACTCTTTTTGCTAAAAGGGTGAAAAACAATAAGAAATGTGAACAGCTAGGCCCACATCACTAAGTTTACCAATTTCGGTTGGATGTACACCTGGAGATTTCATCATGTGACTTTCAGGACGCAGTTACTCAAATTCATTTACTCTGGAGCATGTAGTTTGCCCTCAGTGGACAATAAGGTTCAGTGTGTGGGTGATTTCAGACGTTACGGGCACCCGATTCACCACAGTGGATTCCCAGCGGTGGCGAACCGGCTAACCACCCCCCGTGGGCAAGAGAGGCCCCAAACAGACGTGACGTGAGTGGGACCACGGCAGGGAATCGGACCGGCAGACCACGGCCCGGGACAGCGCAACAGACGTTACGCCGATCCCGGGCTGGGCCATGGTCCAAGCACCTGGAAGGCTCCGGGGTGGCTTGTCCCAGCTGCTGCCGTGTGCCCTTTAAATCTCCCTCCCTGGCCTGTGTTACTGCTCGTTGCCTGGCAGCGATGCTGCGTGCTTTGTACCCGGCTGGGAATCATGTTGCTTGATTCCGGCCGGTGGTTGCTGTTCAGTCGTTACTTTTTTTTGTTTCCCGGTGGGAATCGCTTTGGAGATGGTCTGGGCTGGAGCTCCGTAAGTGTGGTTATTTTTGACCTCTGGTGGGTATTGATGGTGGTGAACATCTGGCGCCCCCGAAACAGACATTCAGGGCACTTTGGCCCCGCCGCGGGATTGACCGTGGTTCACTGTGGTTGACTGTGATCTCGTAACGTCTGAAAATACCCTGTGTGTCAGATTCTACACTGTTATCACGGGCTGCAGGGTCTAATGAGAAAGTGACAACAAAATAAATCTGTTTCTCCACTGAATATTCATTTTGAGAATTTCCTAGGATTTTTCTCCTGGGTTGCTTGCAAGTGTCCTGAAGGTTGGTAACTCTTTTACAGACTTGTTTTTTTTCACTTACAGTTCAGCACCAGTGAAGCTCCACTGTTGGTAGAGATGATGGAAAGGCTTTTATAGAAAAGGGGTGGGTGTTTTAACCACTGTGTCATCCAACTCTGAGGCAGTGTGAAAATTCCAGAATAGACGCACCATTAGCAAGAGAGATGAACAAATCAAATCAAGGTTCTGAAAAAAGCTTTTTTTCCAGTCCTTAATGTGCACAATAATTCAAGATATTTTAAAAGGACACTGTCAAGTGCTATTATTCATACAGGGAAACTTCTGAGAAAAGGCTGTGTAAGATCTCCGGCCTACTGATACATAGGCCCCAGTGGACCTACACAGACGGCTCTCTCCCATTCCACACAGAGGCCGTTTTTAATGGGACACGCAAATGCAGGCCCACCCATCCCCTATCCACCTGAGCGCCCGTCTGAATGCGGCGTGGGTGGGTGTGCTCTCATGTAACCCATGCACTTCTCCCTCATGCCCATGCACGGAGCATCGGGGAAAAATCTGGGGTGCTCTGTGTGGGGTCAGGAGAGGGCGGTGTGTGAATAGGGGCACACATGCAGTGAACACCCATCCGGCTCATTTAAATCCCCCCCCCCCTTCACAGGATGTGTGTCAGCGCTCCACGTGGAGCATGCCCGTTTAAAAAATGACCAGAAAGGGCAATGTTTCCCCAGGCTTCACAGAGGGACTTTTGTGGAACTGGGGTTCTGTGATTAAGGAAAAGACAGGAAACGGCATGGATGCAAGAGAGGAGAATTTGGAGCAGGGGTCTGGGAGTGCTCACATTATCCCCAGTGGCACCCAGCTCAAAAGAAGGAAGAAAATAAATACAGCATCTGAGGTGGCCCAAACCATGTACCAGTTGAGATTCTCTGGCAGGAAGTAGAGCAATGCTGCTGCAGAAGCACAAACTTATTGGTATCACCACCCTGGTGGATCTCTCCAATTGGCATGGATCACAGAGGATCTACAGGATTTATAGACTGGACAGTCGTATCTTTCTGCTGGGAGCAGGTGGTGGATACCCTCCAGGGAAAGAGGTCAGAAGAAGCTAGGAGAGCATACACTTGTAGTCTCTTGGTCCCTATATGGATATCTCCATGTAAGAGGGAGGATTCGGCCTTGAGTATGAACTTCATGGTTTAGCCCAACTATTTTATGGTAGGCCAGATATGATGGCCAAAACTAGATGTCAATGTCCTTTTAAATTCTCAGTAATATTTGACCTAATAAGCATCCAACAGAGAGACATATTTCAGGAGTCCCATGGGCCCCAAATGCTGAGCTTGTTACCTGTTATTTGCTTTTTAGTCTCCACATCTCTAGTTTGCCTTAGTAACCGGAGCAGGACTGGGATCCCTTTCTGCTCAGACACTTCTAGCTTGTTGTCATTGTCTTCATACACCAAATTCCTAAGAGCGCCACACGCTGCCCGCTGAACATTCTCATTCTGAACACTCAGGAGCTGTATGAGCTTGGGAATGCCACCGAGCGAATAAACCTGGAGAGAGAGGCCACAGTTAGATGTTAGGTGTTGGAAAAGATAGCGGATGGACACCTTTTCACTTGCTCAGGTTTAACAGTGGGCTGAAGCATCTGAAGCACTGAGAACTGCTAAGTGGGGCAAAGGTTATGTCCCAATCACAATTTTGGCAAAGGAACCTGTTGCTTTAGAATTTTTATACACAATCAGGAGCATGGAAGTAATTATAGCACGGGATGTGGCCCATGCAAATTTCCTTCTCTCACAATTCTAGAGATACGAGGTCAGAGCTTATGTGGGTCAGGGTCCTCCACAAATTTTAGCCCAAAGCTACACCCATGATTGATAGCCACAACTAGGGAGGTAGCCTGATTAGCTAAAGTGGGGATGGGGAAAGGAGGAGGGCTGGGTTTTGCTTCCAGAGTTGCTACAGATTTGCCGTGACACCTCCTGCAAGTCCTTGAGCCTCAACTTCTCCATCTGATGAAAGGGAGAGGATGATACTTCTATACCTCAAAGCGATGATGTGAGGTTTTGTTTACAGAGATTTAAGCTAGAGCCCTGCTTGGGCCACAGATCTGGGCCAAACCCAACTGCACTGAGCCCAAGCTTTAGCCTCAGTCTTTCCAATGTGGTTGTACCTCCACTGGGCATTGTGACATCTTGGTCAGGGGCCAGACTTAGGCCGTTTTCAGACGAGCGTGGTGGCGCCCGCGCTTGTTTCTCAAAAAAGCCGGCAGCCCGTTCCACACGTGACGCTGCCGTCGAATACGCGCATGCACATGCGCGTATTCGGCGGCAGCATCACGTGTGGAACGGGCTGCCGGCTTTTTTGAAAACAAGCGCGGGCGCCGCCGCACTCGTCTAAAAACGGCCTGAGACATTCCTTCTCCCTTTCTAACGTGGCCTCACTCCTCACAGAGTGATGTCAAGACATGGCGCTCTGTAGGGGGCAGGGGTGCTGCCAGGGAAAGTGACCTGACCCACTTGGGCTGAGAGCATGCCTGTCCCTACCCTATGGGACCAGTTGGGTCTGCCTCAGCTTTGAGATTCTTGGATGGAAAATGCTACAGAAATGCACAATATTGTTTTATTCTCATGATAGCCAGCTTAGGGGAAGGATCACCATGACTTGCTGACCTTCCTTTGCACAGGAAGAAGACATAAGAATGCTTTTAGATGTCATGGAAAGCCCTCCCAGAAACACCATGGGGCTGCCTTGGGGTTAAGCATAGGGTTGGGAATTTCTGTGACCTTTGAACAGATAAGAACATCTGGGTTAGACCAATGGTCCATTGAGACCAGCATCCTGTTTCCGACAGTGAACACTCTTGGTCACTTCGGAGAATTACCCAACAGGTCATAATAGAATGATCCATTATAGAATGGCATATAATAATAATAAATGCTTTATTAGGTGTGACCAAAGTTGTTGCCAAAAAAATACACATAAACCACATAAACATTACTGTTAAGCATTACTCGCAATAAAATCTGGGGAACCCAAATCATACAAAAGACAGATTCCCAACCCAATACAAAATATGTACAAACATAGACGAGTGCTACTCCCCGACTATAGAGAAGACCCCTCCCACTGGGACTTGGACTTCAACCAAACATAAAACCATTGCATACAAATACACTTGTATAGTTACAAAGTCCAATTGCCAGGTTAGGGGAGTCTCCTTACCCGTTGCCACCCTAAACCTCTCTGATAATATCACTTTCTCACCTGCTTCAATTATTACAGAGCTCAGGGTTACTTCCCTCAAAGGCAACTCTCGGCATCCTACATCCCCTCAAACTCTCCATTTGACACCCCACCCTGCACTAATTCTCCTAAGAACTTCTGCCTCAAAACAATTGCCATCTTTGCAAATGCGGACACTCGCCTGGTAGCTTCCATGTCACAAGGGCACAAGAGTTTCTTCAATACTATATTCCCAGGGCCTTTCACGAGTCCCTCCAAATACCTAGGTCTTAATCTCTCAAAAAATGGGCTTTTTAATAGAATATGGGCCACCGTATCGGGTGTACCAGCTTCACAAAGCGCACACACTCTCATTTCCCTAGATGTGCCCTTGTATCGTCCATCCAAAAGGGAAGAAGGGGAAGAGTTGCAGTGCAACCTGGTGAATGCCACCTACCTAGCAGCATCCACCCAAGCAAATAGATATCCAAGTCTAGGCTTCACCGGATCAGGAGGAAGGTAGTTGGGAGCGACTCTCTGGGCTTCGAGTAGAGCCCTCTCTGATTGTAATGTCTGATCCCGCAATCTTTCCTGGACCATCCTCTTAAATCTAACCAATCCCTCAGAAAGCAAAATCCCCCGAGAAAAACCCATCTTGTGAATTCCACTTTGACCACTGCAATCCAGGGGTCTAAAAGGCTCGCATAACGGGCCATACTTAGCAAAGAATTCTCAGATTCAGCCATCATTATCAATTTAGCCCAAAAGTTTGCAGAGGACTGTAGTGCCAACGTACGCACAGGCAAACCCCCCGATTCCATTTGTAGCAACACCTGAGGGGAACCATTCGGTAATCCCAGTAGGGCAGCCAAAAATCCATTCTGAATAACTTCCAGGCTCTCCAAGCATTCAAGAGCCCAAATAGGGGCCATGAAATGGGATGATACCTGCTGTTCACTCTCAGCTTCTGACAGTCCAAAGTTCCATCCCATGACTTACTTGACTAATAGCCACTTATGGACAAAAGCAATGGTGAGGTGGCCGCTTATCTTCTCTACCACAGCAGGGACTGAACCTGGAACCTTGTGAGCCAAAGCCATGGATTTCTATAGAAAGAGCTAAAGGGCCAGGTTCAACGTAGCCCTTTAGATCTATCACATAGTAACTCCAAGATGAATCATGGTTGTAACACTCCAGATAGCCGTGCTAATAAATACCGCAGTGGTTGGAATTTGATTTCTAAATGATTTTTGTAGCAATGAATTTTAATCTTTGTACTTCTTTCAGTTTTACAGCAAAAATATGTTTTGCTCCCCCTTTTTCCTTGTTTGCCCTCCTTTTTCCTCAAGAAATGAAAAAATGGAGAAAAAAAAGTGAGACACAGGGTGTGATCTCAATGGGAGCCGAGCCATTGACTTCAATGATGACAGGACTGCATCCATAGTCTCCGATTTTATGACGATTCGTAGGTTTTCAGGATCCAAGAAAGTGACTGCAAAGAATGGTGACTGCACCCGCCACTCAAGTGCCCATGGTGGACCTCACCGTGGGGCAGGCAGACAGGAACCGGCCCCACGGGAGGCAGCTCTTTAACCTGATCCAGGCAGCGTGACCCCACTTTGGGTAACGCTGCTATGTGCTGTGTCCCTGGCCTTTTTCGGATGGAGCGCGTAATAGCTGGCTACTCGTCCCTGCCCCAGGATGGGGTGAGCCTCTGGTGGCTGCCGGCCATACAATGTGTGCTGCATTGCGGGGTAAGGCTGCCCAATGTGGGGTAACGTTGCCCAAATTGGGTTAGTGTCTCGTGTGACTGTAACCCAGAATCAACATTTCTAGCTCACTCCAATAAATACAATGCAAAATTCAATCTCAAAAGCACAGGTTGTGTCAATATACATTCCACACAAATATAAGTAATTTTGAAACTTTCCGTTTCTGTGAAGTTCTCTTTAATGCTATTTTCTAGATAACCCAAGGATGATGGATTGGCTGCAAAATGAATGCAGAGTAAAATTGCTTGTTACAACTGAATGCTGAAAAGGCAGGGAAATGAAATATTTTGCAGGCTTTACATGCAGCAAATCTCTGTCACATTTATGCCAAGAAGTGGCATTAATAAACCTGTGGCTTCTTTACAAATAGTTTAAGTGTGCAGAATGTTTAACAATAATGGTTTAACCCAGTCTTCTACACCAGGTTTTCCTGGACAAGCTCATCCTTGTAGGCAGAAAAGGACATTCAGGACTTGGAAACATGATATAACCTTCATGTGTAGCGTGGAGCCTTATGATACAAAGAATTTAATCTTACTGGCAGGTGCTGAGATCAGGAAGAAATGAAATGCAACAAAGCCTCCTCTTATCTTCCTGTCCTGACAAGGAACTCTGCATGCTTTGACTCAATTGCATAGAAGGTAAAGTTTCCCGCTAATACTTTGCTGACCTAATTTCACAGCTTTTCAACACTTGTCTTGTGTCTGGTAAAGTAAAACTACAGCCATATCCACCTCTCAAGATAAATAATGGGGTACAAAACTCTAAAGTTAGTCTGGCTTGGGTTTCTACTGCTGCAAAACTGATATGACCTCGGATGCCATCTTTCATAGCTTTGTGTAAACACATTGGTAAATTTAAGGAAACACTAGGTTCATGAAAGCTACTGGAGAGACAGAAGTGTTGAGAAGCAAGCGACATTCGAGCTTGGATAGACAGGGGAAAGGTTCTGAAACCTCTAACCTACTTTCCTGGCCATTCAGTCTCCTTGATACTTGTTTCATGAAATGCTGAGAGCATAACAGAGACATGGTAGAATGTATACCATTACACACATAGTTAGGGTAAAGAAATAAAACCATGAATAACATGCCATGAAAATCAATCATACAAGACAGTTGTTGGATTTGTTGAAACAGAGTGAAGGAAAAATAGTTTGAATCCAGTGGCTATGCCTCAAGTTTTCAAACTCTACGGCAGAGTGTTCCCAATAAAGCTGTTGAGCCAGGATGATGAGAGTTTGTTCCGAAGAGCTTGTTATGGGAACATCTAGTTGTTGCCATGATCAACATGTCTATCTATATTTAAACACAAGCGATTTCACAATCTTCTTAGATAAAGATGCTTATATTCTATGTCAGGGGTGAGAAATGTTTCCTAATCCTGAGAGCCGCATCCTAGTATTTACCACAATAGGGCCAAAGCGCTGCATGTGGCCCCGGAGCCCCAGTTTGCCTACATCTAGTCTAGATTTACTCTACGTTATTTGGCCTAGCTTTCTGAGTTATCCAAACCTTCCATACAATAATTTTTTACTACATGAGCTTGGAACAACACTTGTAACTATTGGAATAGCAAACATGAAGAAATGAAGGGTTTTTTAATATTACAGTGTATCATTGTACTACTTTGGTCCTTTTTAAGTGGACCGGGAAGGAGCCGCGGTGTGTGGGGGATGGGGAGGATCTGAGGTGGGTGTGTGGGTTGCCCGTCTCACTGACGCCCACCCACCTCCATGCATGGAGGCATCTCCTTTTTCTCAAATGCCCCCGTGTGTAGAGGATCAGTGGAGGTGAATGGAATGGAGCGTGCACGCACTCCCACCCAATGGCTGTGGTGGCTAGATTGATGCCTCCCTCCACCCACCATACGTGGGTGAGTGGGGAGGTGTGTCCATGTAAAAAGGGCCTTTGTCTCTATTGCCTTTATATTACAGAACAGAATAATTAAAAGTGTGTAACCAAGCTCAAAGATAACAGCTTAATGCTACTGCTATCAAAGTCAATGGAAAAAAAAAATCCATTCAGATTAATGAGACCAGGATCAGACCATAATGACCAGAAACTATGACTAGTAACTAATTCCATGATTACCAGTAACAAGGGGTAATTTTAGACATGACAGGCCCGGAGGCCTGCCACGCTCAATCACAGACTGGGAAACGTTTCGGATCCCGGTCAGGAATCAGTCCGGCCGTCCTTCAGATGAGCCAGCCTGATTCCTACAGGGGATCGGGGAGGGGCTGCACGACGTGATGTGCGGCCGCACAGCCCCCCCCCCCACGCTCCCCCAGTCACCCGCCTTCCGGGAGACGGGTGGGCGTGGCGACCAATTCGGCCGCTGCACCCGATCCTGCATCGCGGTCTGGGCCACGTTCTGTGTTTTTTTAACGTAACAGACGTTACTTTTGGCCGATCCCGGATTGTGGTCCAGCTAACCATGATTCTGGACCTCCTGGTTGCCGGAGGTCCAGAATCTTGGTCATTGTGATTCCCGCCGGAGGTTCACTGCGGTGAACATCTGGCGGAACGCACAACAGATGTTACGGGACAAACAGCCACCACAGGGGATTCATTGTGGTTGACTGTGGTCTCGTAATGTCTGAAATTACTCAAGGTCTCTGTAGGACCTACATTTTCTACAATATATGTCTTGGAATGGGTGTTCAAACACTAGGAGTACTTATGGGGATGGGCAGCTTTGCTATCTAAGCATTTCGTTTCTAGGCTTTTGTTCCATTAAAAAAAAAAAAAGCAAACTTCTAAGTGTTTCTACACCCAAAATCAAGATGGCTTAATTTACAGCAACATGCACAAAAGCTCAACTTGGATGCTCAAATGTAGGTGCTAACATCTGTTTTTAGGCACCTAATTTAAAACATTGTGGTGGGTAGGAAAGGAAACACAGGTACGGTTAGCAACATTTTCTCTGAATATTAATTAGACTAAATTGTCTGGGTGAATAAACTGTTGAAGGAAAGGGCATAATTATAATAAGGTCAGGTGGTGCAGCTGCACATGAGCCTGGGGGAGGGGGTTTCCTCATTTCCTGGTGTAGCTGGGTTCCCTGCTATTGGGAGGGAGTCATGGTCCCCTCCCATTCCATCTTCCACACCAGGCCCCATTTTGACCTAGCTATACCCCTGGTTGAAGCCCCATTGGTTTGTCCAGAATGTTTTTCCCATAGTTCCACATGACACTCCCTAAAGCATCACCATCACCTTCAATGGCCACAATCCCAAACCCCCTCTTTGCGAGGTCCACGTGGCACAATGCACTCGCAATGGATGTGCGTGCACATGGGTTGCGCGCAACGCATAGAATCGGCCCCAATGTTGCCACACAATGCAGAAAAGTCCCTTGCTCCATTAGCAAGAAGCTGGTATGAAACTGGATACTCACTTTCCTTCGAGTTTCTGCTTTCTGGAAAGATTCATGCTGTATAAAGGTAACTGCAGCAAGGATTCTAGATGATGAGGCATTTTCCATCTGAAGTATGCTCACTGCACGTTCCAGAGTCATCTCCCCTTCTGTATTCCTGAATGTGAAACAATAAAGAAACATAGTAAACCAAGACTGCAAAGCAGGAGCATTTAGCCAGTGGTCTTCATTAGGTTAGTGTAACCTGCAAACTCCCTGGGTTTTGCTTAGAAAAGGACTCCTCTCCCCAAAACAGAAGAGTTTAGAAAGGTTTAGATATCCACACAAGCATCCACACATGCTTTGCAAAAACACGACAAATCGAGCTGTTAAAACATGAAGTGTTTTAGTACAGAATATGCTCTCCTGCAATTCAAAACAACAAAGCAGCATTTCACAATACTCAAACACAATAGCAGCTAGAGTCCCTATTGTGCTAGGAATAGTACAAGCATGTAGGCAGTGCCCAACCTCAATACCTTGTAATCAAAATAGACAAAGATTGAGAAAGGAAACAGAAGCAGAGCCTTATCCATGTTAGCACAGCAGGTGAGTGGCTGAGCACGGAACAGAATTAGGGCTTCTAGATTCATGATACAGTGTTGTATCTCCTGCACCATGCTGCTAATTTTATGGTCTCAGTATTTGATAATTGCATTTATTATGAATTATTATTTATATAGCACCAGCAGAATACCTGGTACTGTACAACCAGTAGTTACAGACAGGTTCCTACCTCAAGGGGCTTAAAATATATTATTGTTTTTACCCGTTCATCTTGGTTCCAGTCAGAGTAAGGATCCCTGGTATGAAACGCAACAAAGCATCCTTTAAGGAGAGCTGTGATATTTGATACCTTCCAGGCCCCTAGGAGGGTAGTTGGTTTTATTGGGACACTACATATCTTTAACAGCTCAGTCACTGTTAAATGAAGAAATTATTTGAATTTTAGTGATGGAAGAGATGGTCCTCAGTGCTGAGTGAAGAGAAACAAATGCTTCCTACTGCCAAGCTATCCCTCCAAAGCACATTTGTATCGGTGCATTTTTTTTTTCTTTTCTGTGTGTGATACTTTGTCTCTATCGATTTTCATCTTGTTTCCAGTCGAATTCTTAATCTATTGGGATCATTTTGAATTATAAACCTACTTTTCAAACTGTTTGCAATTCCTTCTAGGTCTGCATATACATAAACACACATATACATACATACATACATGTCATCATTCCTTCGTTCAAGTCATTGATGAAAACATTGGATGACACCAGATCCATGACAGACATTTGTGGAATTCCACTTGTTTCCGCCTCCTACTTTCATAGCAAACTACTAACAACTATTTTCTGGGAATGATTTTACAACCAATTGTATACTTACCCATAATACACATAGTATGTCATGTGCAACTGTGCCATCCATGTCTTAACAAATTCAAGATTTATTAAATCAACTGAACCTTCCCTGACAACTAAACCTTATCAAAGAAGGTTTGGCATAATTTGCTCTTGATAAATCCATGATAGCTACTTCTTATCACCCTGCTTTTCTCTCAGTGTTCACAAGTTGATTGTTTTATGGTTCGTTCTAGTAAGTCAACAGGTATGGAAGCGAAGCTGATCTGTCTATCAGATACTCCAGCTTTCCTTATCCCTTTCTTAAAAATAGGTACTACATTTGCCCATCTCAGTCCTCAAGAACCTCAGCCAAGTTCTTGAAGATGAATGTCAATGGCTCTGAGATTACATCGACTAGTTTCTTTAATATCCTAAGGTGAGTTTCATTAGACCCTTCAATCATTCAATTTTGTGTCTGCTCCCCATCCATGAGTTAAAGTTTATTTTATTTGTTAATATAATGTATGTACTATGCAGAAGCTAAGGCACTCTCACATCATGTAAAGAAAAATAACAATATTGTTGTGGTTCTGTAAAAGGCAGGACAGAAATTCAAGCTGAAACGAAAGGATGGCTGAGATCACAGGGGTAAATTTCTTTTAAAAAAACAACTGGTAAAGCAGAGACCAGGAGCAGAAATAGATAATATGCACTTCTCTAAAACAGCTATCCTGCTATGCAGAATCTTAACACTCATTTAAAAACAAAAATCTCTTACTGCCATGGTTTTCAAGAAAAAATCCTCAAAAGAATGTGAAGAAACTGCAGACTCTCACAGACATCGCTGCATCAGTTACAAAGATTCTAGAACAACTGCTGAGAAGGGTGTGCATCACTAAGCCCTGTTAATGATTTGGAAGATGGACTTGCATTTTAAAAGAAAGCTACGAGTCTCACAATTTCAGGAGCTGAGACTTTAAAAGGAAAAAAAATAAATACTGTAAAACATGAGACTTAAAGAGCCAATGTGGTGTAGTGGACAAAATGCTGGTCTTGGACCTGGGAAGCCAGGGTTCAAATCCCACCCTAGCCATGAACTCACTGTGTGGCTTTGGGCAAGTCACAACTTCTCAGCTTCAGTTCCCTCACTGTAAAATGGGAGATTGTGTGTGCCTGTGTTCCCCTAAAAACTGTGACTTTAAAGCCCTGTTTACCCCTAGTAGTCCTATAGAAATGATAAGTAGGAGCAGACCTAAGATGTAATTACAAGATTTACCAGCGCTTCAAACAAAACATGGCTCTAGTCAAACTGCGTGTGTGTGACATATGTAAAACTACTCTTGAAAAGGGCTTGGGGTTCTTGGTGCTACTTCTTCACTTCCTAATTCTTGCAAGAACCAGAAATACTGAAATGGTTCAAGAAAATCTATTGTGAAAAATCACCAACAGCAAACAGGAAGTAAGGCACTCTTGAGAGGGGAGACCAAGATTCAGAGGAGTAACCAAGATTCACATATTTCTTTTAGGCTTCAGATAAGCATCTGAATATTTGGTAGACCAGATGTTTTCAAACAGTGAGGCATGGCACCATATTATATCACCAGAGGGGTGTGGGGTGTCATGATCTCAAGTGACAGTCAATAGACTTTACATTGAATTATTTGTTCTCCACCTTACACTTATTCTGAGCTGGTCAGATCTCATCTGGAGTACTTATTCTGAGCTGGTCAGACCTCATCTGGAGTACTGCATCCAGTTCTGGGCATCGCATTTTAAGAAGGACATTGACAAATTGGAACGGGTTCCGAGGAGAGCGACAAAGAGGGTCAGGGGTCTGGAAACCAAGTCGTATGAGGAAAGGTTGAAGGAGCTGGGTATGTTTAGCCTGGAGAAGAGAAGACTAAGGGAAGACATGATAGCCGTCTTCAAATATCTGAAGGGCTGTCACACAGAAGATGGGGCAGACTGTTCTCTGTTGCTCCTGAGGGTAGGAGCAGAACCAATCGGCTCAAATTACAAGAAAGCAGACTTTGGCTAAATATTAGGAAGAACTTTGTAACAACAAGAGCTGTTTGACAGTGGAAAAGACTGCCTAGGGTGGCGGTAAGCTCTTCTTTGCTGGAGGTTTTCAAACAGAGGCTGGACAGCCATCTGTCAGGGATGCTGTAGATGTGGATTTCCTGCATTGAACAGACAGCTGGACTAGATGACCTCAGAGGTTCCTTCCAACTCTAAGAATCTAGGATACATGTCTTTGTGCTCTCTGGGGTCATGGAAATACACAGGACTAGAGCTCTCACAGGCAACAGGCTTGGGAACCACTGTGGTAGAGTATTCAAACTGAACCCAGCAGCCAAATCTTTTTTAAGTTTATCCAGATGCTACTTAACATCTAATCAAAGGCACAATCAGGATTTGCCAGCTCCCAAGCCTTCTGGTATTCTGCCTGCTTCAAAGAACATTAGAATCCCATCAGAAATTCAGCAGTTCTGTTTAAAAAAGCTGTAACTTTGGGGAGAATTATTTCACTGGGTGATAACTTGTTCTGAACTGATATCGGAGCAAAATGTTGTTTTGTGCGTTACCATACGCGTAACTGTTTGCACTGTATTCGTAAGATCAGCAATGTATGTTCAACCTCCGCAGGAAGATTCTGCTAAGCAGAGCAGTAAAATTAGAAAGAAACAAAGCAAATGTATTTTGGAAAGAATGTGTCTAGTGGCTACATTAGAGTAGATAAAAGGAACTTCCCTTGTAACACTGTTGGTGATAGTAAAACAACAACTATAAACCAACCGTGCAGTAACTTTTTTATAAACATGGAACAGGAATGCAAAGGTATGTTCTGATGAGTATGCCAGATCTGGGTTTTTTGACCTGGAGGTGTTTTTTCAGAGTAACCACCTCATTCTGCTTGCTCTACCCATAAGCAGTGAAAACGAGGGGTTAAATAACTCCTCCCCTCCCCAGGCACTGCAACTATGGGGTTTTTTAAATGAGCCAGGCCGGGGGGGTGGGGGTGGCCGCTGAGTGGCACAACATGGAGTGAGTGGGGAGGGATTCTAACTGGCAGCTCCTAGCATGGTTACCACAGCAGCTGCCTTGTACTCCTCCTGCCAAGGACCATGGGTGAGGGGGAAGTGCGCTGGGCTGGCCTTTGAAATGCATATGTCCTGGCTGTGAGTGTTGAGGAACTGGGCTCCCCAGCGCTCACAGCCAGTTCCTGTGACTTGCAAAGGCCATGCCCCCGCCCACAGTGCCTCTGAGTGGGGGACCTGTCTGCTGGTGTGAGTGGCCTCCCAAGTTAATGTGGGATGGGGATGTGTGGGCACTGTTGCCCTTTTTTGGCTTGCTCCACCTGGGGCACTCTGGCTATTTTGGCAGTAGTGGCCATGAGTGGCTGCTGTGTGGTTCACAGGCGTGCACATCTCTCACTCCACCTTCAGACTGGTGGTTGGATGGGTGGCCATGTATGGTAGCATCTCATTTAAAAACACCCTATGGTACTGTGCAGTAAGGAGGAATTTGCAGTGTGGGAGAGGGGCAATGGAGTAACAAACATGTTATGTAAACAGGTTATGTGACAGACAAACTGGCTAAGGATTGTTGGGACAAAAAAAGCCCAAGGGGAAGAAAAATAAACAAGGAAATTTCCCCATACTGGTTCAGACAAGCAAGACCTCCAGAATAAGACCCTTCTTCCGTAGTTTAATCCTGCTTCTTTTCAGAAATACATACTTGCAACCTCTTTCTCCTCGCTTTAACCTCCGTGTTTGTGTGAAGAACACATGTGAAGTTAATGCAAGTTAAAAATGCACTCTAGAAGCTCATTCTCATGAGCAAGGATGAGAATGAGCAGTCTCCTACCCCCCCAAGAAGTTTCTTCTCACATTGACCTCACCCCTCTGTGGAGACAGGCACCCCCTCGCATCTTTAGCCACACTTTCATTCCCTTGCTAATGGTACCACAGGGGAAGTTAAACTTACCTCCCAAAAAGTGCTCTTGTGAACAACCCCTCTAGTACAATAAGCTGCAGGAGTAATATCCCTTTAATCGCAAAATGGATCACCTATTATAAAGATCACCACTGGAACCAGAGTTGACATGTTCTGATCTCTCCATCAGTACAAAGCCTATCAATACATTACAGCAGGGGTAGAGAACCTATAGCTTCTGGCTGTATATTTTTTAAAAAAATTGGCTGCTTTTCAATTTATGCATCTGGTTCCATGGATCCGTTCCCTACCCTCAAGTATTGAAAGATGATGCTCAGGGGACGTAAGCAGAGATGAAAGCATGCTCTCAAGGAAAGAGGATGGATCCATGACACAGATCCATGATCTGGACCCTGCCGCTCCATTTTCCAACCTGTGTCCATGCTCACTCTCATCTGGCCCACAGACCTTGTACTAATATTTAGAGTGGGCAGCAAAAGGGGAAAAGTCCTACACTACAGGCAATTCTTAAACAGTGTTCAAATAGGTGTGAAGATCCTTGACCTGAATGATTTACAGTCTAACACAATAAATTGTCAATTCTTTGGACACTATCACAAAAATATAGATGTAATAACTATTTCCCTCCTCCCTTTCACCATCCAAAGCTAGAATCTTAAAATAACTGGGAATTTCCATGTGGAAATAAATTAGACTGAGCTTTAGGCTGGGCCACAGAAAGGCTTCTGTTCTTTCTGAACCAAAGAACTGGAATAATTCCTTGTTGACCAGGGAACCCATGGGCACAGAAACAGGGAGGCAAGTTTCAGGTATTAGCTGTGAACTGTAAGAGGTGTGCAGTCAAACTTACCCGAGCTGAGATCCACTGGAGGTTCCTCTTTCAGTCTGTAAGCGACCACTTCCTTCTGCGGCTGCCATAGCCGCTGTCATGGTCATCTTCCTCCCACTGGTCTCTGCAGTAGCACTGGTCAACGAAGGTGGCTGAGATGCCTCCCTTGTGGCTTGTGAGCTTCTGAAGGTATTTTTATGCCAAGTGGACAACAAAGACTGCCTGTTCGAAAATCCAATTTGTGAAGACACTGGAGACCTGACTTGTCCCACAGCATTAGTCGCAGTCAAATAGTTCTCTTTCTCTAATAGGTTGGTCATACTGCGACTGTTCCCAACTCGTTGGTATACAGGTACAGCTGGACTGGTAGGAACACTGTCAAACACTGTGTCATTAACAGACCCAATGTGGTAGTGCCTTTGAAATGTGCATCCTCCATTTGCAGAGTTGCGGTTGGTGTAGCCAGCAATCTCAGAGCGAGCATATCTTGGTGGGCCAATGATATTGGATCTCCTGCTATCTCCATAGCCAAGGGCTAGTCCCATTTGCTTCCCACTGTTATAACTGAAGTTGTGTAAAAAAGCCAGCTTTGCAGGAGTGCTTTGGGGAGAGATTTCTAATCTCTTCAGGGGCAGCCTAGACCTCTCATCCTTTGTCTTGTATGAACTGTACTGTGCATTTCTATTCCCCCAACCATTTTCATAGCCAGCTGGGGGGTTGGCCTGTACAAGAGAGACAAATGGAAAATGATTCAGGAGAAGAACAGAATCTTTAGATTTCTTAAGCCTTTAAAAAAAAATGTAGGTGACTATGTTATTAGTCAGATATGATGACGTATCATGAACACGTAGATTAAAAATGGATTTTATTACACTCCTCCAGTAATCTCCCATTACATTTTAAAATATATATATTTGAGTTTCTTCTATCCCACTCCCTCCTCCTCACAGAGCAGCTTGGGGCAGCTTACACGGACATACACTCTATAAAAATCACAATTAAAATATACTATTTATAATTTTAAATTCAATTAAAATATACTAAACTAAAAGGGCAGACTCAATCCTCCCTCCCCTAACCCACTCCACCCTACCTGTCTCCCTCAGCAAAGGCCTGGCAGATCAGGTAGGTCTTACACTATCTTCGGAAAGAGGGGCGGTCTGGGGCCAGGCGGGCCTCTGTCGACAGGGAATTCCACAGTCTAGGAGCAGCCACCGAGAATACCCTCCCCATCGTCGCCACCCAGAAAACCCGAGGGACTTTGAGTCGGCCGTCCCTGCAGGGGCTGCGATACGAACCGGGACTTGAGGCGGTCCCGCAGATATGTGGGGCCCAGGCTGCTTAGGGCTTTATACGTTATTACCATCTTCTTTCCAGATTACTGGGTTCTGTTCAAAGCTCCTCCGCTGATACAAAAGGTGCAGGCATTCAAAAAGGCCATTATTTGCTTGGGGGGGAGGGGTGTCTGAATTTTTTACATATGGGGCTCGAAGTTTGCAACTTATCATAAACCTAAGAATCGTGTCTAGTTTGTGCATACATGATCTGAAAAGTTAATAAGCTGGAGGCTTTTGCAGCAAAGGGCCAGGCTGCAAACACCTTACTTTTATTAGCGAGTAGTTAACTTAAGCATTCATCTTGTAAAAAGAATACTTTTGTGGGCAACTGCTTCAAAATGGGGCAATGGGATTAACAATGCAGCACTGGGATGGGGTCATGGTTATAGGGCTGATTTCATCATTGGCTGCTTTCAGACAAGATGCTACTCCGCACGGCCACTCATGAGCCATGGATCCGACCGCCCATCCGAAGGGGGAGCAGCTGGATGCGCATTCCCATGAGCCATGGAGCACCCATTCTCAGTCACTCACAGAGCACCACCAGGAAACCCAGAGTGCATCATGAGGGGCAAGTCAAATAGATCTGTGGCAACGGGTGGCCACATGGCCCCTGCCCATATGAATGGTGGTAGCCAGCCATGGCAGCAGACAGGTCCACCACTCATAGCCAGCAATCTCAGAGCAAACTTATCTTGGCGAGCCAATGATATTGGATCTCCTGCTGCTATCTCCATAGCTAAGGGTTAGTCCTATTTGCTTCCCACTGTTATAATGGAAGTCACTGTTTACAAAAGCCAGCTGTGCAGGACTGCTTTGGGGTGTGATTTCTAATCTCTTCAGGGGCAGCCTAAACCTCTCATTCTTTGTCTTGTATGAACTGTACTGCACATTTCTATTCCCCCAACCATTTTCATAGCCAGCCAGCGGGGAAGTAGCCTTTGTAAGTCACAAGCCCTGGCCGGGAGCACTGGGGAACCTGGGTTCCCTACTGCTCACACCTGGGACATGTCACTTGTAAAGGCCAGCACAGCGTGCTTCCCCCTCCCCCCGGTCTGTGTAACTCTCCACACACTCCACTTGTGTGGGTGCTCCGTGGCAAAGCCACTCGGTGGCCATGGACCCCCTCCCCTATCGACTTGCTTGTCTTTAAACACCCACTGTTGAGGAGCTGCGCTGAAAAGAAGGTTAAGGTGTCTACGTAATATACTAGTCTTATTCTTTCTTCTTTCTCCTGTCCCTCACAGGAGGTATTTCTTTGTGATATTTCTCCCTTGCATAATAAGGAAAAGGGCTATTGGTAGTTTCCACCAGGTCCACTATACTCAGCAATTCCTGCTCTCCTGAGTGAGAAGGAAACAACCTGATCAATGCAGCTTTCTCCTTTTCCTCTCCATAATTATGTTTGAAAGAGAAAGGAGCACATTTAAGGGCCATGGAGGGAAGCAAAATAATGCCCCTCATTTCAGGTGTCCCTAATAGAGAGAGACTGAAAAGTATTTCTCCAAGTCATTCAGCCTCTCTGCGTAATCTATTTTGTCCAGTAAATCTATTTATTTATTGAGATATCTATACCACCCTTCTCTTGAAGGACTCAGGAGGAAATAAAAGGACATCTTCTTGAGGTTCATGCATAACTTTGCATTACTTCCAGTCCCCCTCTCATAGTTCCGGTGCGGTCTCCTTTCTAGAGAACCTATTCAGTTTGGGAATTTGGAGTTAAATTCACATCAGTTTCTAATTTGCTGGCATGCACAACAGAAGTTGGGGAAGGGGTGCGAAACAGGTGTGCTTAGGTTATTGGTTGCAGGGAGTGATGCAAAGCAGGTAATTAGATAAATTCAGACTCTGTAATTAAAATGTGGGACCTACTTAACTAACCAGACAGTGTGGTTTGTGCTAACTGCACTAGTTCCTTTGTTGTGGACCATAATACATCTGGCACAAACAAACAAGGACAGAATTCCTCTTGACTCACATAAGACCAAAAGATGTAGTGTTTGAAATTGGGATTAGGCTGCTTCCAGGTGCAGCTGTTGTTCTTAACAGTCTCTAGCTCCTTTAAACATTTCAGTTTCTCATCTGAATTGCTTTGTTCAGTAAATAATGATTACTTTATTTGTGTGATCCCATTAGAACGGAAATACGTACTGACTTCCAAGTCTCAGGTTTCCCAAACTTGCTTTTACACATGACAAAAATAGGTTTTTATAAGTGCCTGAGATGATACTAGGTGTTATAAATGCTGGAGTTTTGTAATGCGTGAATGCACTATTCTCCTTTTATGCAGCGATATCTCGCAGCCTTGAAAGACCCACTAGATGCGACTCTTACAAGGCTGCGAGATATTGCTGCATAAAAGGGGAAAAGTGCATTCACACATTACAAAACTCCAGCATTTATAACACCCAGTATTATCTCGAAAACTTATAAGAGCCCATTTTTTTCTTGTGTAAAAGTGGTCTTGGACAGAAATTCTTAGGATTTATAATGCTTATATTGGGTATAATATTATACTTTTTAACCCAAGAGAAAAATCAAACCATTATTTGTAGTAGTAAAAGAAACACAGCCTTAATCTGTATTGCCAAAAGGGTGCATTCATACATCACCAAAACCAACTATGGACTCCAGTGGCAACTCCACAGCTACTTGGGTGCCATGGCCACAGAATATGTTGGTGTTAACATATGATGGAGACATTTAAACACCATCATAAAAAATGCCCCTATGCAATAAACCTGAGGCCAATGTGTGGTGCTCAGGTCTGTGGGTAATTAAGATGATATCATAATACAGCCTATTGATTTTAGTTATCCCTTTGATTTGCCTCACCTGCAGAGAAGGATAATGTGTGATGCCATGAGGTCTTGAAACAAAGTCATTTTCAACCATTTCCAAGTTATAGACATATTCTGGAACACTGGTGGCCCGATGTAGGCTGCCTGTAATTGAACAAAAAGTATGATAGGTGCAGTTTTAAAGAAGCATTACTATCGCTTGAAACATTTTTATAGTGAAGAGATGATCTATTGCAACATAAAAATATCCAGACTGTGAGGATCTGATAGGTATGTGTCATGCTTTCACCATTTAGCAAAAGACATTTAAATATGTAAGTTTTAGCCTTTTTATGACCAGAAAAAAGTATTTCTATTGCAAGGGAATTATTTTTTTTAAGGCTCGTTTCCTATGGGAAAGTAGTTTTATGCAATCTGTGCGTGTGTGTGTTCCTCCTTAACAACTTTTGATCCAGCAGATAAACGCAAGTGGTGGTTTACTTAATTTATTTCCCGCCTTCTAATGAGGAATCTGGGCCAGTAACAGTACATAAAAACAACACAAAATAAATTGTGAAAAAAATGCATCAAATAATACATAAAACAATATAATCCCCTGCCCCCTAACCATCCCTCCCCCTGAAGCTATCCCTGCCTGCCAAACGCCTGACGAAATACAAAGGTCTTACGTTGCCTCCAGAAAATGCTCAGATTTTGGTGAATTACCAGGTGGTTAGACGTCGAATGAAAGAAATATTAGGTACCATCTGAATGGAGTTTAGCAAATGCCTAAATCACATATTCTGACAGGTATGTGTAATTTTTAGGGATGTGAGAACAGAACTGAGTTCGGAAATTTGGTTCGGTTCAAAAATCGAGTTCGGTTCAGAAGTTCGGTTCGGTCAACCGAACTATTTTGAGTTCAGTCAAATTCCGAACTTCTGAACCGAGTTCGTACATTCAAAACCAGTGTTTTAAGCTGTTTTTGGCCTTCCGAACTGGTTCGGATTTGACCGAACAGTTTGGTCGAATTCGAGTTTGGTTCGGAAGTCCGGTTTGGTCAACCGAACTAATCAAATTTGGTCCGAACTCTGAACTTCCGAACCGCGTTCGCACATTCCTAGTAATTTTTCTTCCAATTTATTTTAACACAAGACAATAGAGACTTACCTCTCAGTCCTAGTCTCCTTACAAACTCCTACACGAACTCTCTGCTCCTCCTCTACCCCCTCCCTCACTCTCCCTTTTCTCCCCTGCTCCCTTAACTGCCTTCGTCCATTCTCCCTTGCTGCCCCCCATGCCTGGAACTCCCTCCCTGCCCACATTCGCCTTGCCCCCTCCCTCCGCACCTTCAAATCCCTCCTCAAAACCCACCTCTTCCTCGCCGTCTTTCCTGACGCCTGTTAGAACTTTCCTTTCAATATTTGCTGTCTGTCCTCCCTGCAGACTCCTGCCTAACCGCAACCAAGTCAAGCACGTGTCGTGCACTGAGACTTTGTATCCGCTTAAATGTAATTTATCCCTTGTCTCTCCCTATGTTCCCTATCCTCGTCTTTCCCCTCCGTGTCTATTAGATTATAAGACGTAGGCGCATCTATCTTATTGTTCTGTAAAGCGCCAGGTACACAGCTGGTGCTATACAAATGCTTATAATAATAATAATTAATAGATACTTAAATTTTAGCTTTTTTATGGCTAAAATATGCATTTCTGCTGCAAGAAAAAAATCATTTTTAGACTGGTTTCCTACAGAAAGTAGATGTATGCAATCACTCTGTGGGTGTGGGTGTGTGTTTTTTCTCCTCCTTAATAACTTTTGATTCAGCAGGCAAAACACAATCATCATACTTGGCAGAGGGGGAAAAAAGCCAAAAAGGTACATAGTGATCCAAAATTTCGTAACTAAAAAAGGTACACCTGGAGAGGATATGCCCCCCTTTTCTAGCCAAAAAATCCACTGAACATTGTCCCTCCTTCCCTTTCCCCACCTTAAGAAACTAGGCTTCATTAATCCAGGTGTTTGCTACATGAAAGTACTTGTTTGAACTATTTTCTGTGTTCTGATATGCTCTTTGCTGCGGCTCAACTGATAGTTTAGGAATAAACAATCCTGCCTCACTGTGGGAAGGTGGACTAGATGACCTCTAAAGGTTACTTCCAGCTCTACATTTCTATGATTCTATAGAGAAGGGTTGGACAAAGTTTCCTAATCCCGAGAGCCACACCCATTTACCACAATGGGGCCAAAGAGCTGCATGTAGCTCTAGAGCCACCGTTTCCCAACTTCTGCTATAGAGGATGGAAGTTGACTTGGTCAGGGAGGGACTCATTGGGTAACCTTGGGCAAGTCATTCTCTCTCGGCCTCTGTTCTTTAGCTAGGCTGTAAAAACCTGAATCATATTGAACTATTTACCTCGCAGAGATGTTGTGAGGATTAATTAATATGGGTTCTTTGGGTTTACACACCTTTGGGTAATGCACAGGCATTCCAAAGGGAAATTGGAAGGCCAATTATATCAATAAATTCATCCACTTTATTTGTTATAGCCATAGGCCTTCACAAAATACATAATAAAATTAATACATATGAATTACAATAAAACAAACATTAAAATAATTTCAATCATAGATATATCCTCGTCCTAGTCACTAACTTTCCTTAGAGGAAACTGTTCTAATTTTAAGAGCTGCGGCTAAGAACTTAACCATCGACATAGTAATACCAGGGTCCTGCCCTGACAGTAAAAAAATGAATGCTGTGTGCCAACTGCATGGCTTCATATTAGATATTATCGGAATCAAAAACTTAGTCTGAAATGCTAAATACAATTGACAGTCAAAGACTACATGAAATATCGTTTCTCTTGCTCCCTTCTGACAACCACCACAAGCCAATTATATATATAAAAAAAACAACCCTAAGGAACATATGCTGGCCATGCTACATTTTTATGGTGCTTGAGAAATAAACAGAGGTATCTCCTGGGTTGAAAACACTACAGGCAGGCAACCTGTGTTGCGGCTGATAAATGCGAAATCGGTGGCGAATAAGGCAACAACTGTCCGGGAGGTAATCCTGGACCATGCCGCCGATCTCATATGTATCACGGAAACCTGGCTGGACAATGAGTTGGGGCCCATTTTGGCTGACCTTGTTCCAGCTGGGTATTCCGTGCAGCATCAGCCGCGCTCAGGAGGGATTGGGGTGGGGGCGGCGTAGCCATGATTTTTAAGGAGGGTTGGACTGTGAGGAGGTATCAGGTGCAATCCATATCAGGTATTGACGGTCTTCACCTTGTGTTTGATTTGGTGGGTGACAGTTTGGGAGTGCTGCCTGTATACCGTGCACCTACCTGTGCAGCAGCCTCCCTACATGCTTTGGCAGAGGTAGTGTTTGGATTGGTGTGGTCCCTGAAGTCAGTAGTCTTGGGGGACGTCAACATTTATGCCAACGCCGACCTTATGGGAGCGGAGCATGAGTTCATGGCTGCCATGGCAACCATGGACCTATCCCCGAGAGTTATCAGCCCGACACATCAGGGGGGACATACCTTAGATCTTGTGTTTTGCATCGGCCTTGAAGCGGGTGCTCCGTTAGTGGGGGACTTATCAGCTGTACCCTTGTCATGGACAGACCATTACCTCCTACAGGCCTCGCTCCTGACGCATGTCTGCTCCCAGAAAGGTGCAGAACCGATTTGGATGGTTCGCCCCCGGAGGCTGATGGAATCAGATTGGTTCCGGAAGGCTCTGGGTGAGTTTCCCTCTGACCTTGACAACTGTTCCATCGATGACCTCGTCTTGTTATGGAATACCTTGCTGATGGAGACCACTGATTGGACAGCTCCTAGGCGTCTGCTGCCTAGGCGACAGCTCCGCAGGCTTCCTTGGTTCTCCGAGGAACTGCGGGAGCTGAAGCAAGAAGGGCGGCGGTTGGAGCGACGGTGGCATTGTTCGTGTGCTGAAACCGACAGATTGCGTCATAGAGCCAGTTTACGGGCCTATGCCGTAGCTATGTGGGCAGCAAAAAAGGAGTTTTTTGCTACCCTCATAGCATCCGCTAAATCCCATCCAGCGGTGCTTTTCCAGGTGATGCAGGGGCTGGTCAGTCTGGTCTCCCTCTGCCTTGGGAGTGGAGTCATCTACCGCTCGCTGTGATATGTCTGTGCATTATTTTGTGGATAAAATAGCTTGGATTCACCACGACTTTGATGCCGCAAGTAATACATATGGGGAACTAGGGATTATGGAAGCCTTGTCTTGTCCGGTTTTGTGGGATCAATTTCAGTCGGTGACAGCCGCCAATGCGGCTGGTGTTCTTGGGGTTGTTAGGGCCACATTTTGCGAATTAGATCCTTGCCCGTCCTGGCAGATTAAATCTTGTTGGGAGACAATGGGGCCGTTGCTGGCTGGGGTGGTCAACGCCTCCCTTCAGAAGGGCAGAGGGCCAAGCTGTCTCAAAGAGGCAGCAGTTCGGCCTCTGCTCAAGAAACCATCGCTTGACATTGACTGCCTTGCCAGCTATCGGCTTGTCTCTAACCTTCCCTTTTTAGGGAAGGTTACTGAATGTGTAGTGGCTCAGCAGCTGCAGGAACATCTGGACCGCATCGGTTATGTGGACCCCTTTTAGTTGGGATTTCGTCTGGGGTATGGCACCTAGGCTGCGCTTGTGGCTTTGGTGGATGATCCACGTCGGGAAATAGACTGGGGTCGTTCGACCCTGTTGGTTCTATTAGATATTTTGGCTGCATTTGATACAGTTCATCATGGGATGTTGGTGATGCGACTGTGGGACTGTAAAGGGGTGGGCGGGACTGTTCTCGAATGGTTCCGCTCTTTCCTGACTGGTAGAACACAGCGAGTAGTTCTTGAGGAGTCTTTTTCATCATACCAAGACCTCTTGTGTGGAATCCCACAGGGTTCGGTTTTGTCCCCTCGTATACTATACTACGTATACTAGCAGCCACTCAACGTATACTAGCAGCCACTCGGTGACATGATCAGGAGGTTCGGCGTGGGGTGTCATCAATATGCTGACGACACGCAGCTGTATCTCTCTTTTCCAAAAGACCCAGGCACTGCAGTCTCGCTGCTTACTCGGTGTTTGATGGCTGTGGGGGACTGGATGAGGAATAACCGAATGAGGCTGAATCAAGACAAGATGGAGGTGATGTTGGTGGGTAAGGCGATGGAGATGGTGGCCCCCGTTGTTGGCGGGGTCTGCCCTCCATTGGTACCCCAGGTACGGAGTCTGGGGGTGCTCCTGGTTGCGTAGATCCACCTGGATGCCCAGGTGGAGGCTGTGGCGAGGAGTACCTTTCACCAATTACATCTGGTGCGACGGCTTCGGCTGTTGGACTTAGACTCTGACCTGACCACCACCATCATCCATGCTTTCATCACCTCTAGATGGGACTATTGTAATGCGCTCTACATGGGGCTACCCATGGTAACGGCTCGGAAACTGAAGCTGGTCCAGAATGCTGGTCCGTCTTCTGGTAGGACTGGGCCGCCGGGAGGATATTACACACAGTAATCCGCTTTCTGCACTGGCTGCTGGTGGTTTTCTGGGCCCGATTCCAGGTGTTGGTTTTGGCCTATAAAGCCCTAAACGGCCTAGGCTCTACCTATCTGCAGGACCGCCTCACTCCCCGGGTGTTGGACCGACCCCTGCAGTCATCGGGGGGTGCCCTGCTCAAGGTCCCCTGAGTTTTCTGGGGGGCCACGCAGGGGAGGGCGTTCTCGGTGACCACACCACGGCTGTGGAACTCCCTTCTGGTGGTGGCCCGTTTGGCCCCGGATCTCCCCTTTTCTGAGATGTTGTAAGACCTGGCTGTTCCACCAGGCATTTAGCGGGGGAGATGGGTGAGGGGGTGGGTTGTTGGGTAGGGGTTATTTTTCTTTTTGTCCTCCTTTTAGTTGTATTTAAATTGTTTTAATGTTTGTTTTGCAAATTTGCAAAGCTGCCCCGAACTGCCTGTGGCAGGAGGGGCGGGGTAGCAAAATTCTGAAATAAAATAAATAAATAATAAACTTTATTCCCCTTCCAGCTCAAACACAGCTTTAGCCAAGTTAAACCTTCTTCTAAACCAACTGACCTCCAGGCTGCCTCTACCTCCTAGTCATGTGCAAAACCTGGGATAGACTAGCCTGGATCTGCCACCAAAGGCTCTCTCACAAACTGACTGGAATCCTGGACAGGATCCCTCACACATTACAGAAACCCAGGCCTGGCCATGTGGTATCCATTTTTGGAAGATGAACAGATAGACAATCCAACTGCATGCATGTACCACGTGCATATACTGCATGCATGCAGTGCATGCATCAACTGTAGAACATGCTAACATTTTGAAAATTGGCGCTTTTATTTTCAAGGAACTTAAGAGAGCCACAGGAGCAGTGTGCATGGGCGCACACTCACTGAATCCGCGCAACCTGTGCACTGTATGCATGTGCACCTTGAATTAGGGCCATCGTGATGAAGCTTGAACAGACATAGATGAGTCTTTTATATAAATTAGGCTGAAGTAAATAAAGATGTGTGTATAAACATTGTTTTACATTAACAAAAAAGATATAATAAAAAACAATGTAAATGTTTAGAGGAAATACCTGCCTCTGCATGCATGAGTGCTTCTACATATTATTGCTTGTGCAATTTTGAAAGCGTGGCAGCTCAGTGGTTGATTTTTTTTTCTCTTCCATGGCTCAGACTGAGCTGTAGCATACTGAAACAGGCAATGCTTTGTTAATCCCCGAGTCCTGCACCCAGCATGCACTAAAGGTCCATGAGCAAATTCTGTGGATTTCAGAGACATATGGCACATGATCCTAGGAGAGGATAGGGGGTTAAGGAAATCCATACCTGAAAGGTTAGGTAATCCTACAGAAAACCCAAGAGACAGGGTGCAGATTCTAGCTCGTCTGCCCCTGAAGACCAAGCTCTGTGAACTGTTGTTCTATCTTTTTTTATGTTATTTTCATTTTTAACCGCTCCCTCCTGCTCTCGGCCGCTGACAGAAATTTAAACACATTCAAAATACATATAAATATATGTAAATATAAATATAATAAATATAAATAGAAAAATAAAATCAACTATGTCATGATAAACATAAAAGTGGAACTGAAACCCCCCCACCCCCCCTCATCTCCCTCACCAAAAGTCTGGCAAAACAGCCAGGTCTTACATTGTCTTTGGAAAGAGGGAAGGTTTGGGGCTAAGCGGACCTCCATCAGGACGGAGTTCCAGTCATGGCACGGTAACTGAGAACGCACTCCTCACAGTTGCCACCCGAAATACTCAGGGGACCTTGAGAAGGGCACTTCCAGCTGACCACAGGGGCCCAGGGAGTGAGGTGGTCCTGCAGGTAGGCAGGGCCCAGGCTGTCTAGAGCTTTATAGGTCAAAACCAACACCTTGAATTGGGTCTGGAAGACCATGGGCAGCCAGCACAAAGAACGGAGCACTGGTGTAATGTGCTCATAATGACCTGTTCCCGTAAGGATATGGGTCGCCATGTTCTGCACCAGCTGCAGTTTCTGGACCATCACCAAGGGTAGGCCCACGTAAAGTGTGTTGCAGTAGTCCAGTCTTGAGATGAAAGCATGGATGATGGTGACTAGGTCGGAGTCTGAGACATACGGCCAAAGCTGTTGCACCAGATGCAATTAGTGTAACGTGCTCCTTGCCACAGCTACCACTTGGACATCCAGGCAGAGCTGCGAGTCGAGGAGCACACCCAGTCTATGGACCTGAGGGACCAACAGAGTGAGAATCCCATCAATGATGAGGGCCACCACTCTCTCAGCCCACCACCAGCATCACCTCCTTTTTCTCAGGATGGCGCTCACCCTCATCCAGTCCTCCGCAGCCACCAGACACTGCATAAGCAAAAAATGAGAGGTAAAGTTGGGTGTCATCAGCATACTGATGACACCGCACACCAAACCCTCCGATGACCTCGCCTAAAGGATGCAGGTACATGTTGAACTGGAGGGGACAGAGTAGAACCTTGCGGGTCTCCACACGCGAGGTCCCGGGGGGATGGCGAACAATCCCCCAGCACCACCCACTGAGTTCTACCAGCCAGGAGGGAGCGGAACCCTTCAAGAACAATTCCACCCACCCCGGCTTGGTCCTGCAAACAGGTCATCAGTATCTCGTGGTCAACGGTATTGCCTAGGATGCATTCTGATTTTTTTTTTTTTTTGTAAACATAAATTCTTTTAGGCAGTGAGTTGTTGTTAATGTTATACTGCCTACATTAAAATCTGTCAGTTAAAAACATTAGTAAATTATTGGACTATGTAATGGTGGTAATTAAAATTATTACATGAAAGTCTAAAGGGAAGAGTAAATTCATAGACTGTTATAGATATAAAATATGCAGAGGTGTTTAAAGAAGCAAGTTAAAAACTGGAAGGCAGGATGTGACTGAGCTGCAGCCTGGAGCATGATTGGACTAATCCATGAGGCAGCAGGCTCCTAAGTCATTTATTTATTTATTTATTTTATAAATTTATATCCTGCCCCTCCTACCTCAGGCAGCTTGCGGCAGCTCACATCATCATAAAAATACAATAAAAGCATAAATAACAATAATATAAATTTCATAAATAATCACTAAACACAATAGAAATTACAGTACAATGGTGTGCAAAACACCAACAAAACCCCCTTCCCAATCCACCCTTAACCCTCCCCTCCACCATGCCTGGCAGAAGAGTCAGGTCTTACACTGAAAGAGGAATGTGAGAAGACTTAGGCTGAGGTGGATCTCCGCCGGGAGAGAGGTCCACAGCAACAGAGCAGCCGCCGAGAATACCTACCTGTTGGTCCCCACCCATCTATAGCGGGGAACCTCCAGAAAGGCAACCCGTGACAACTGTAGAAGTGGCCCAGGAAGTGAGGCGGTCCCTCAGATAGATAGGGCCCAGGCCATTTAGGGCTTTATAGGTTAACACCAGCACCTTGAATCGGGCCCAGAAGACTAAAGGCAGCCAGTGCAGTGCCTGGAACACCAGTATAATGGACTCTCACCGACCCGTCCTGGTAAGATGAGCCGTGGCATTCTGCACCAGCTACAGCTTCCGAACCATCACCATGGGCAGCCCCCACATAAAGCGCATTGCAATCGTCCAGTCTCAAGGTGATGAATGCATGGCCAGGTCAGAATCTGAGATATAGGGGCGGAGCCACCTCATCAGATGTAGCTGGCGAAACGCACTCCTGGCTACAGCCGATGCCTCGAGAGTCCGACACAGCTGTGGCTCCAGGACCACTCCCAGGCTCTTAATGCAAGATGCCAACATGGGGCAAACCCTGTGAATAATGGGTGTAACAACCCCTCATCTAGGACCCTAGACCTGTCAATGAGCATCACCTCCGTCTTATTGGGATTCAATTCCAATCAGCTCAACTTCATCCAGTCCACCACAGTCATCAAGCATTAGGAAAGCACTGAGACTGCAGGACCTGGGTTGGATGAAAAGGACAGGTATAGTTGCATGTCATCAGCATACCAATGACAACGAACTCCCCATTTATGCACGATCTCTCCCAGTGGCTACATACAGACATTGAACAAGAGGGGGGACAGAATAGAACCCTGCGGGACCCCACACAAGAGTTCCCTGGGAGAAAATGTAAAATCTCCAAGAACAACCTGTTGAGATCTACCTTCCAGGAAGAACTGGAACCAACATAAAACTGTTCCATTCAATCCAGACAGGTGCTGCAGGCGAGTCACCAACACCTCATGGTTCACTGTGTCAAATGCCGACAAGAGATCAAACTGAACCAGAAGGTTCACTGGGGGCACCTTCTTGGAGGTTCCCCGGGTGAGACGGGGGGCTACAATGGAGAGGAAGTTCTTGGTGGCCGGGCCGCGACTTTGGAACTCCCTCCCGGAGGAAGCCCGCCTGGCCCCAGGTCTGCTGGCGTTTCGTCGAGCCTGCAAGACCTGGCTGTTCGCTCAGGCCTTCGGAGGGGAGGATTGGGTAGTTGTGTGTGTATGTGTGAGGGGTGGTGGATACGGGATTGTCTTTTAAAATTGTGGATGAAGTTGTTTTTAAATATTGGTTTTATGGAATTTTATTGTATTGTTGTAAGCCGCCCCAAGATGCTGTAGGCATGAGGGGGTGGCTAAAAAATACTTATAAATAAATAAATAAATAAATAAAATAAATAAATGATCCTTATCTAGCTCCACTTGAAGGTCATCAACGAAGGCCACAAGCACAGTCCTGCAACTGATGAACCACCACCCGCTCAATAACCTTCCCTGAAAAGGAAAGGTTAGAGACAGGCTGGTAGTTCGCCGTGGAGTCAATATCCAAAGACTGTTTCTTAAGGAGGGGTCGCGTCACAGTCCCCTTAAGGGACTCTGTTAATCTTCCTCTCTCAAGGAGGCGTTGATCACCCCAGCCAGCAATTGCCCCACTGTCTCCCAGCTGGCCTTAACCAGCCAGGACAAGTAAGGATCCCGTTCACAAGTTTTGGCTCACGCAGAGCCAAGCACATCCGCCACCTCAGCAGGTGTCACAATTGGAATTATTATTATTATTACTACTACTACTTCTTATTTTCTAGGCCGCCCCCTCCTGCTATTAAAGCTTGGGGCGGCTTACAACACAATAAAAAGCATAAAAATATGAAAACATCAATAAAAACACACCATATAAATACAAAAATATTCCAAACCAATAAGTTAAGCAGAGTTAAAGCCCTTTCTCCCCTACCTGACCTGACACCCATCTACCTCGCCAAAAGCCCGGTGGAACAGCCAGGTCTTACATTGTCTGTGGAAAGAGTGGAGGTTCAGGGTTGAGCGGACCTCCATCAGGAGAGAGTTCCACAGCCTTGGTGCGGCCACTGAGAATGCCCTCCTTATTGTCGCCACCCAAGATACTCGGGGAACCCCGAGGAGGGCATTCCCGGACAACCGCAGGGGCCAATCCAGAACCCAGGGGTGAGGCAATCCCGCAGGTAAGCAGGGCCCACTCTGTATAGGGCTTTATAGGCCAAAACCAACACCTTGAATTGGGCCTGGAAGACTATGGGCAGCCAGTGCAGAGACCGGAGCACCGGTGTAATGTGCTCGCAGCACCCCATCTTCATGAGGATGGGTCACCGCATTCTGTACCAGCTGCAGCTTCCAGACCATCATCGAGGGTAGCCCCACATAGAATGTGTTGCAGTAGTCCAATCTCGAGGCGATGAAATCATGAATGATGGTGGCTAGGTTGATCGCAAACAGTGACCAGACGGGGCATTTCTTACCTTTGGCTCTGCCACTATATCCAAAAGGGAAACGTTGAAGTTGTGTTCAATGCAAGCAATTTTATTTGCAAAGTATGCCATGAACATGTCACAGCGGGCCCTGGAAGACTCCGGGTCCAGGTAGAGACAGGCAGGACTGACCAAACCTCTCACCACCCGGAAAAGGTCCGCTGGACATGACTTTGCAGACACTATGAGTTCAGCAAAGAAACCCTTCTTTGCTGCCCGCATAGCCACGGCATAACTTTTCAAAAACAGTTTATGCTGCAATCGGTCATCTTCATCACGAATACGGCGTCACCGTCATTCCAACTGCCTCCCCATAAGCTTTCGCCGCTCCAGGCCCTCCATAAACCACTGGGACCTGTGGTGCCAAAACACAGGAATCAGATGCCTGGGAGCCACCCGATCGATAGCCCCAGCCAACCAGCCATTCCAGAAAGCTACAAGGGCATTGATGGAGTCATCACTGAGGTCTATGGGTAAATCCCCCAGAGCAGCCTGGAACCTAGAGGGTTTCATCATCCTCTGAGAGAGAACAATTCTAGGTGGTCCTGCACCCCTCCAGTTATGTAGGTGCACAGGGATGGAGGTCTGCAGGAGGTAATGGTCCAACCATGACAAGGGTGAACCCACAACATTCCCAAATATTGGACACCCTGCCTCAAGGTCGGTGCAGAACAACAGGTCCAGAGTATGGCCCCCATCATGTGTTGGGCCCACTACCACCTGGCCCATGGTTTCCATGGCAGCCATGAACTCCAGCTCTGCACCATGCAACCTGGCCTTGGCGTAAATGTTGAAACCCCCCAAGACAATAAGCTTGGGGGACCACAAGGTCAACACAGAGACAGGAGTCGACAAGGAAGCTGATAAGGAAGCGGATGGGCAGTGGGGTGCACAGTACACCAGCAGGATCCCCACTCTGTCCTGAGCCAAATCAAACACAAGATAGAGGCCCTCTATCCCGGTCTTGGTCTGCACCGAATACCTCCTAGCAGGCAACCCCTCTCTAAAAACAATAGTTACGCCACCTCCCCATCCCTCCAGTCTGGGATGATGCTGCATGGAGTACCCAGGTGGAACGAGGTCAGCCAAGATCAGCTCCAACTCAGCATCCAGCCAGGTCTCTGTGATGCACACAAGGTCGGCAGCCCAATCCAGGATTGAATCCCGGATTGTAGATGACTTATTGGCAACCGAGCTTGCATTGTACAGCACCAAATTATTATTATTATTATTATTATTAAACATTTATAAAGCGCCAGTAACAACCTGGCGCTGTACAGAACATATAATCAGCTGCGGTCCCTACCTGTGGCTTACAATCTAAAAGACAAGGAGGGGGAGACAAGGAGAGGGGACAGCGGGAGAGACATGGGAGAAGACAAACAAACATTCAGGCGGATGCGAAGTCTCAGG
>QEPC01002213.1:41196-78936 GCA_003113815.1 Sphenodon punctatus | reverse complement strand
CTGGGGGCGGGCGGGCAGCTTTGGCCTGGGGCCTGGGCTGGGCCCTCCCAGGGGGCGGGGCCTCGCTCACCTGCAGGGGATGAGCCCTGCTGTTGCTGTTGCTGTCGCTATGGCGGCTGAGGACCCAGAGTCCTCAGCCTCCATACTACTCAAGTTAGGGGGAGCTGAGCGAGGGACAGGCACCACCCACCTGTCCCTCGCTACCCGATGGCAACACCTCCCCCTAGGGTCGTAGTTCCCACGCCCCATGACGAGCCATATTGCTGCGGTCCTCTCCCTCGGCGTAGCCTGCCTAGGTCCACCCCCGCCGCCAGTTGGTTCCCCTGCCAGAACAGTGCAGGGGAACATCCTATCCCCCCACAGACCCCTCTCATGGGAGGGGGGAACTTTCCCCATGCCACCACTCTCATGGGGGGGGGCATCCCCCACCTTCTCCCTTAGACCGCCCCCGCTGCTCTCACCAGCGGTTCTGGTCATATCTCCTTCCCATAATTTACCCCCAAACATAAAACCAATAAATATTTTGGGTTTTATAACCCAATAACCTCTCCACCAAAACGCACCACTTAAATTTCCTGAGTTCCTGAAAGCAGCCCAGCCTTCCTACCCGGTCCTCACCCAAGGGCTGCACCAAAGTGGTTTTAAAACTTTCATATTACGTGGAGAGACTGGTCCTTCAAAGCTGAGAATGGTGATGAATTCACTGGTCATAAAAGCTGCCATCCTGAGTCAGAGCAATGGCCCAACTTGCCTGGTTGGACACTGGTCAGTACCAGATGCTTCAGGGTGCACATATAAAAAGGTGCCACATGGGGCACCCCATCTCCTGCTGTTCATTCCAGGCCTCCAGCAGTTTCAAAGGCTTCTGGAAACATCATGTTCAAGTTACTGCACAAAGCGGTGTAACCTTGAATCTAGCTAGGAATCATTGCTATTTGATGCATTGTTTGTGCACCTCTTTTAAACCAGGCAAGAGAGAGATGTCAGGTGAATAACAGCTGCAAAAAGTACACACTAGTTGTTTTTGCCTGACAATAATCATTGCAGTCAGAGAGCCTATGCGTTCATGCAACTTTTAAATGTACTGATGTTTATATATTGCTTGTTGCTGTGGCATCTGGGTGCTCTGTAGGAGAGCGAAAATGTAATTTAGGCTGTTTCACACGGATGCCCTCCCCACACCCCCACACATGTGGGTAGGTGGGGGGCGCCTGTGTGAACGCCGCGGCGGGCGGGCGAGAAATCAGTGGGTGCCCGTGGGTGCAGGTGTGTGTGCGCTCCCCCCACCTGGTCGATGCTCTGTGCATGGCGATGGGTGGAGGTGGGTGGGAACGCACCACCACCACCCACCCATCCCCCCACGTACCCGCACCCATTAGAAAAGGGTCTTACTGGTGTATTTTCTTATGGTTTTTATTAGTATTAATTTAATATTCAAATAAATACTGAAATTTGCTGCTTTTACTTTCCAAGGAACTTAAGAGAGTTAGGCCCCCAACTTGCAAGGGCTTTCAATGAGAGCTGGGTATCTATGTGCCTTAGACTTCTTTGAAAATCCTAGCCTATGTGGCTATATAGTAGAAATCCACTTGCCTGGACTTCTCTAATCTGGATGCTAGGGGTGGGAATTCCGTTTCTCCCGAGATCTGATATTGCCAGTATTTGGGTGTATTGGCTTAATCCGATAAATCTGATATTTACCTGTACCGGCATACCAGATTTTTAACATTGGCCGCGGTACCGGATTTTTTACTTTGCTGCCATTGAAGTCAATATCCTCAATGTAAAAAATCCTGTACCTCGGCCAATGTTAAAAATCCGGTATGCCGATACCGGTAAATCCGGTACCAGGGAGATCCGATACCGGTACATCCGGTATTCTCCCCGGTGTCCCACCCCTACCGGATGCTACCTTATTCTGGGTATATTTTATGTCTCCCTCAGCTCTCAAGTACACGGTTACAGTAGAACCTCCTCTATCCAGACACCTCTTTAATCTGGACAAAACACATGTAGTCCCAAGGTGTCTGGATAAGGGGATTTCTATTATATTATCTAGTGTTTGTTTAGATAGAACTTCAAACCTCTTGGAGCAAGGTTCAGGTATGCTGCATATTGTGTGCAGTTCTGACCTCATTGCTAACACTCAGTATATAATAAAATCAACAAGGATGGCCCAGTGGTTAGGATGATAGTTTAGGACTTGGAAGAACTGGATTCAACGCACTGCTCCATCACAGACAAAGGGGTAGATTTTCAAAGGCAAAAGTAGCATGTAAATACCTAAATCCCATTGATTTAGATGCCAGGAGTCAACCCTGAACCCATGGCCTCAGAATCTGCTTGGCAGCCACTATTTGCCCTGCACCACTACTTGGCTTGTGCTGGAGCAGTTTTTCTCCATTTGCGTCTCTTGCCCTCTCTTTCCCTTCCCCACCTGGTGGAAGGTGTGGACATACCCGCCAACTTCCTGATTGGTTCCCAGCCTTATATAAAGCATGCTGGGAGCTGTAGAAATTGGTGAAGGTTCTGTTGCCATTTCCCTCTGGCTCTGCTTGCACTTCATGTATCAGTCAGTGTTCTTCCTTGTAGCCCTGTGTCAGTTGTACTGGTAAATATTCTTCAGTGTTCTGTTCACCCCTTCTTGTTCCTTTGTTTGTGTAGCACTTCCCCCTCCCTGCTGTTTGCTTGCCACTCCTATTCCCTCTGTGTGGTGAAGCACTTATCCTCCCTCTCTTTGTTCCTGTCTTCCCGCACTGCATGTGTTTTTGCTCTGTATCTTCCCTTGTACATGTGCTACCCTTGTTCTCCTTACTACCCAGTGATAATCTTGTCTCCCTTACACCTTTGGGTTCTTGCCTTGTATTGTTCAACCGGTTTCCCCCCTTCTGCTCTTGCCTTTTTGTTTGTTGATAATCTTCCATGTAGTGAATGTAGCCCCTGCATTCCCTCACGTCTACATGTTGGTTTTGTCTTCTCTCATGTCAAGTTCCTTCCCTTGTGCCTTGTTGCCTGTGCGCCCCTGTCCTCCACTGCTGCTACCTTCCTACGCTCTGTCTTGTTCCCCGTTGCCCCATCCTTTTACCACCTGTGTTTGTCAAGTCCAGTGTTTGCTCCCCATTACACCCTAATCTTCCTTCGTGCTATGTTTTGTCAAGCACTGGGTCATTGTCCTATTATCCCCCAATTCATCTATAGCCTGTGTCCTGTTAAATTCTGTGTCTGATTCTTGTTACCCCTCGCTAATCCTTCTGTAGCCCTGTATCCTGCTAAGTCCTGTGTCTCTTTTCCTAGTACTCCTTCCCTGACCCTGTATACTCTTCTGGTTCCCCAGCTCCTTGTCCCTCCAAGCTCTAGTTCCTTGTTCCTTTCCCTTGACCTCAATGATGAGCCACAAGCTCTCTTAGGCCAACTTGTTTGGCTCTCATGCTGTACATTAAGTCTCCCTGATATTGGAGAACGGCTGAGAGGTTTCCCTTACCTAACTGTTACCCTTCCTAGAGCTGCCTTGGTCATTCGTGGACTCCAACCCCTGTCCCCTAACACCAGGTCATTAAAGTCAATGGGAGTTTGGCCATATAAAATTTCTGATCAAACTCTGGGAGCCAAATAAATAAATAAATAAATTCAGTTACCAGACTTTGTCCTGATATTAAATTGTTTTTGCCCCATTACACCCCCAAACAAGACACCAGCCTCAGTTTTCTGGATGCCAATGGCTCCCACGCACCTGCAAATTTTGTGCCCTGACGTATATGCCTTTTCAAATAGAAAAGTCTTACACCACCTCGGGAAGATGCCCAGACCCGGGTTTCGAATGAACCTCTAGGGAAAGGAATTTCCATAGCAATGGGGCAGCAACTGAGAAAACCTCCCTGCAAATTCTTGTTGTATGAACAAGGCTAATGGACAGTACCCACAGGGAAGTGCTCCCGGCCAATCGCAGGGGCCATAATGGGGCATGGAAGAACAGGCAGTCTTTCAGGTATGTGGGGTCCAGGCCGTTTAGGGTCAGAACAAGCAGCTTGAATTGTTCTCAGAAAGCTATAGGGAGCCAGTGCAAACTTTGGAGCTCTGGAATAATGTGCTCCTGAAAGAGGCCGAGCCATTGCATTCGGCACCAGCTGCCGCCTCCAAACAATCATCAAGGGCAGCCCCACGTAGAATACATTGCAGTAATCTAGCCTCAAGGTGATGAACGCATAGATGACGGTGCCCAGATTAAAACCAGGAAGAAAAGGCCTCATCCTCCTCACCAGATGGAGTAGGTGAAAAGCATTCCTGGTCACTGACACAACCTGACAATCCAGGCACAGCAAGGGGTCCAGTAGCACTCCCAAGGCTGCGAACCTGTTTGACCAGAGGGGCTGAACTTCATTAACAAAAGGAGTACCAATCCTCTCCAGTTCACAAGGCTGGCCAACCATCATCACCTCAGTCTTGTCTGGATTTAGCTTCAATCGGCTCATCCTCATCCAGTCCCTGACAGCAGCCAGGCACTGGGTGAGCACCAAGACGGCAGGGCCTGGTTTGGATGAAAAAGAGAGGTAGAGCTGGGTGTCATTAGCAGACTGATGACACTTTACCTCACCTCTGAATGACCTCGCTTAGCAGCCTCGTATACATGTTGAACAGGAGGGGAGACAGAATGGAACCCGGTGGGACTCCACAGAGGAAGTCTCGAGAAGACAACGAACAATCGCCCATCACCTCTCTGGGACCCCTCCAAAAGGAAGGAGCAGAGCCATTCAAGAGCAGTCCCATGCACCCCCATCAGGTCCCGCAGTTGTGTCAACAAAACCTCATGGTCACTGGAAGATCTAACAATGGCAATCTCGGTCATGCCAAGGATGAAAGCCTGACTGAAATGGGTCCAGGAATCCAATGGTGTCAAGATGAACCTGTAGCTGTCAGGAAACCACCTATTCAAAAACCTTCCCCTAAAAAGGGAAGGTTAGAGACAGGTCAATAATTGGTCAGGGAGTCAGTATCGAAAGATGGTTTCTTAAGCAGGGGTCGGACAACCACAGCTTTTAGGGCGTCAGGCACCCTACGCTCCCCAACCTCTGCCAGCCATGGCCTCAACGTCTCCTAGCTTTCACCAACCAGAATGGGCAAGGATCTAGTTCACAACTGGTTGCCCTCATTCCTCAAAGCATCTCCCCTGTATCAGTGCATGATACCAATTAAAACTGATCCAAATAAACAGGACAGGACTGACTGGGCTTCCATAACCCCAAACTCAGATTCTGCCATGAAAATGGCAGCACCCAAGTCATGGTGAATACAAGCAATTTTGTCTCCAAAGTAATTAATAAAAATATCACAGCAGACATTAGATGACTATTTCTGGGTGGAGGCAGACTGGATTAACCAGGCCTCTCACCACGCATAACAGCTCCGGTGGATGGGACTTTGCAGACGCTATGATAGCAGAGAAGAAAGCTTTCTTCGCCGCTATCACAGCCATGGCATATTCCTTCAAAAACAATCTATGCTGCAATTGGTCAGCTTCAGCACAAGCTGAGCACATCCTGTGCTCCAACCGCCTCCCCTCCGCTTCAGCCGCCTCAGGCCCTCCATATACTTATTTAATTTCTACTCTGTCCTTCCCACAAAGGCTTAGGGCGGCTCACAAAATATAAAGACATAAGACGTACGTTAGGGTCAGTCCTGGCCACCACCTGGCCTTACCTCAGGTCCAGGTGGGTGAAATAGTCCCTCCTGCTCCTATGGTCAAAGCGAGCGGCACCCCCAGCTGCCGTCTCCGACCTGTCCCAGCCAGCCTCCCTTGCAACCGCAGCCTGAGCGCTTAAAAAAACATGCTGGGCTTGGCTCTCTTGGGTGCCTCCCAATAGTGTCACTGGCAGTGTACAAGGAACCAGCGCCGCTGCCAACAAGGCGGAGAAAAACTGTCGTTCTAGGACCCCCTCCTGCTGTGGTACTGCTCCCCAAGCTCTTCTCCTTCAGGCTGCTGACCAGGCCAGGTTTGAGGTTCCCCTTCAAGCCGGGAAACAGTTCCCCGTGTGGGTGTGTGTCCAACGGCGGGGCTATCCTCCCCATCGTCACAGTGCCAGTGGACCTGTCCCCTGGGTGGGTGTGCAGCCCAGTTCACATGGCTCAGGGATGCATGTGGAGCCCTCCCCATGCATGGATTCGCCTGCCCCTGCACAGAGCATCCCGGCTTTTTCTATGCTGCTTCATGAGTGGTGCACCCCACCACCTTCAGATGGGCATTTGGATGCATGTGGGATGGGTGGACCTGCATGTGTCTCATCTAAAAATGGCCAGGGTATTGGGGAGGATGTGGGGAGACAGGAAGAGAGGGATGCAAGACGCCCATGCGCATAAGTCACTGCATAAGTCAAGTTTTGAGAATGAACATTACGTTATTTTACTGTAATTTAGATGTTTTTATTAATTTAAAAAGTTTGAAGCTACAATTACTGGCTAAACAACAACTCCAAATTATGCCATTTGACTATCATCTTCAATAGCAAATAACATCATTTGCAATGAATGCATGTTCTGTATTGTCACAGACCATGAGGATAGGCAGCTCTTAATTTTACTCACATAACAAAATTTTAGGATGGACCTAAATTTCTAACTTAAGAACAAGCAGTTTGAAACCTTAAAAAGGTGGCCAACCCATTTTTTGCCTGACTGGCACCATTATTTTTTACTCTGTTTTAGAAAATATACAGTTTGATATGATACGTACTCCCTGCATGCTCAAAATGCCCACTGCAGCCACTAGGAATTATAAGCTTGGAACCTTGGGGTTCACTACATACCATTAATTCCTCTCTGCTCATGTGGGGACCTATTCATTTAGCAAGCTTCTTAAATGCACATTTAACTTTAAGCATGTGAATAGTTCCATTGACCACTATGGGATTTCTTGTGGTCTCACACTTAAGTACTTAATGATGTAGTGGAATAAGGGCAATACAGTTTACAACAGCTCATTGGATGGCCTTGGGCAAGTCACCCTCTCAGCACCTCAGTTCCCCATCTGTAGAATGGCAACAAAAATGACCTATCTCAAAGGATTGTTATAAAGGTGAACTAGCTAACGATTGTAAAGCACTTTGAACACAATCACTATATAAAATAATAACAATAACAGAAGGTGAAACACAGCCACTTTTAGGGACTCCATTTGAAGTTCTTGAGGAGTTTGCCAGTACTGCACCATTGGGCTCATGATCTTAAAGTTTGGAATTCTTTCTTTATTCAAGGAAATGGGTGTTCTTGATGTTAAAAAACCCCTGCACTTTAAAAAAGTATATTTTAAGAAAGATCAATGTCTGGTTTTTATAGAGACTGAAACAAGAGAATTCTGAACAGCCCTTTTACTATGAGAAGGTATATTCTAGTGTAAAAATCAGATTGAGACAAATTCCAGTTCCAGTTGGGACCTCTGTGCTTTGTGTCAGGAAAGAACCCACAACCAAAATATGTTAAAGCAGACCTTTATACATGTACATTTTTAGAGGACTTTGCATGAATTGGCTTCTTATTTGCCAACTACTGCACACATCACTAGAATTTTATCTAAGCTTCTTGTTTAACTTTGTTTTCTTGAAGTTACTGGTATTTCAACAATGCAACATGCCCCAAATTTTGGAATTCTGCATAACTAAGCAAAAAAAAAAAAAAAAGGCCAAAAACTCACCAGCAAAATGCAAATGCTTTGCACAGAAGACAGAAAAGTTAGAAAAGTTAGACAAAGTCTCCTTTGTCGAGTTTTGTGTGTGTGTTGACATAGGCATTGTTCCAACATGCCATTTGTCAGCTTAACAACAATTTTTCAGCCAAAAGAAAAAAAAGCATTTCAATAGAACGAATCACAAAACTTAAAAAAAAATAAAAATGAAAGCACGAAGGCTTCAAAGACGCTTGCAAACTAGAAACTAGTTTCTGAAACTGTACGCTTGCCTAGACATACCATGTGCTTGACTGTTGGAGTGCAACTGCTTAGGGTGGATGTTCAGTGTGCTTGACTTACAGGGGGCTTAGAGGTCCAGGCTCCCTTAGCTTGTTAGGACCCCCTTATCTAACAGGTACGGGGAGGGGCCTTCCGTTAGTTCAGGATGTATTAAAAATAATTTTTCTTTCATTAAATGTCTCTCTGTTTTGTGTGGGTTTTTTTGCTTCTGTATGCATTTCTTCTGTATGCATAAACACTATGGCCCCTTTTCATGGATGCCCCCCCCTCCATGTGTGTGGGTGGGGGCATTCTTGGGATTGCTGCAGTGGGTGGGTGGGGGTGCGTGCACGCTCCCCCCCATCTGTGCCAATGGCAGATGCTCAATGTGTGGAGATCGGGGTGGAGGTGGGTGGGCGTCCATGGGATGGGCCGCACATACACTGTCCACCCGTCGCCGCCTCCACCCATCCCCGACGGACTGCGGAGGCGCTGCGGTCCATTTGAAAACAGCCTATGTCTAATTATGTATGCCCACAATGCGGTCATGTTTCTGTAAGGGGGACGAGTCCCATATATGACTTCTGCTGGCTCTTGTAGGGTGGTGGGACTAGGGGGGCACAACCAGAAGGAATGGTTTCTAGGAGAAGGGTGACCAGAAATTAATAGGCATGTTGCTATTCATGAATATTATTCACCTTTCTGAATTGCCATCTAAATAAATATCAGTAGCTAAAATGATATTCGATCTTCAATATATATTTATATTATATATATTAAAAAATTTATTTATTAATTTTTCTGGTAACAACAACATACAGGGTACTTTCAGACATGACGCTAACCACCCTTTAACCACCCTTGGTGGTTATTTATGCATGTTGCAGGGCTGTGTTGGTGCCCTATGGAGCCCTGCAACATGCATAAATAACCACCAAGGGTGGTTAAAGGGTGGTTAGCGTCATGTCTGAAAGTACCCAATGTAACATTCAAACAACTTGAACAAAATAAAAATAGGTGCTTCGCATTACAATATTTCTCACTCTCAGATTGAATAGTCCACTATGTATGTCTTCGCTTCCTCCGACAAGGTGTAGCCCTGTATGGCTCCAATGCATGTGAACCATCTCGTGGTGAATTTCTTTGATTTATTTTCTAAGTTCGCAGCAATTTTTTCCATCGAGTACAAGTACCATAGACGTTTTATCCACTCCATTTCAGTCAGATCTCTTGCGTTTTTCCAATTCCTCGCGATTATGTGGATTGCTGCAAGTGACATTAACTTACACGTTTCTTGATGGTAATTGATTGAAGGGATATCGGGGTACAGCCCCAATAATGCCGTCTCCGGCCTGAACGGTATAATTAAACCAGTTGCTTTTTTCATATAGCCCCAAACATCACGCCAGAGAGACTGAACCCTGGGGCACTGCCACCAGCAGTGTAAATAAGTGCCCTGCTCCCCACACCCTCGCCAGCATTGCCCCAACTCAGAATTGGATGTTGGGCTGTTATGGGTTGTTATGAGTAAATCCAAACGATGTTTCCTTGTGTATTTAAAGTTTTATTGTATTTTAAGTTAATTCCCAGCCTTGTTGGGGAGGTATTTTTTTGGTGGTGGGCTGGTCCCCCATATTTTGCTTTCCCTTTTTAAAAATAAATAAATATCAGGGCTGTTTTATGTTGCTATGCCTATTGTCTGTGTATGCTGTATGTGTTTGTTTATGTGGACAATGACCAATGGTTACGTTCTGAAATAAATTTGAAATTTAGAATTGGATATAGCTTTGGCGCACTGTGGAGTTAAAAATAACAATGAGGTATTACCTATTTGGGGCTCTAATTTCAAGAGAGCTAGCACAATTGTGCATGTAGTCCCAGATTTGCTCAATTTGTTTTCCCTCTAATTTTATCCCCAAGTCTTTTTCCCATTTTATCAAATAGTTGGTCCACTCGGCTATTCCAATCTGAGTCAACGCCCCATATATTCTGGCTATCATCCCCTTATTGGACGAGTGGCCAAATAGTGTATTTTCAATCGGGGTGGTGGGCCTCGGATAATGTTGGTTGTGCTCTTTATGTGTATAGATGTTTTTCAGCTGTAGGTACTGGAACCTGTTGATTTTTGTTTTAGTTTTCCCTTCTAGATCTTGGAGCGAGATAAATTCCTCGCCTTGGAAGAATTGTGCTGCTCTTTTAAGGTCACTTTTGGTGAGTAGTTTACGTAAATCAATAGCTAATCCACTGGTCGTTGCTTTGTGTGTATTTAGCGGGGAGAACAGAGAGGCAGCTAGGGAGAGCTTCATTTTTTGTAAGGTTTGGTGCCAATAATACAGGGCCGTGTGTGCAAAGGGATGAGCTGGTAATCTGTTAGTTTCAGTTCTCGAGCTGCTAGTCAGCATCTCTTGAAAGCTGTGTATGCCCAACAGCTGCCTCTCAATTTCCACCCATTCTGTGTTTTTGGTAGGGTGGTACCAGTATTTTAGCGCTCTTAAAGATGCTGCTTTAATGTAAAGAGCCAGGTCTGGCATGTTAATCCCACCATCCTCCTTTCTTCTCACCATGGTAAATTTATTAATTCTGTTTCTTTCCCTTCCAGACCGCTTCAAGGAGAGTGCATTCACACTGCTTAATAAAAGACTTTGGAATATGGATCAGTAGGGCCATCACTTTGTATAATATTTTTGGAAGGGCAATCATTTTATACAGGTTCACGCTTCCCAGCCATGAGGTTCGGAGGCGTTGCCACGTTGCCACTTCAGTTTGTATCTGATTGAGAATGCTAGGGAAGTTAGCCTTAAAGAGTTTATTATGATCTCGGGTGATGTTTAGTCCTAGATATTTAAAGTGATTATGTGCTATTGTGAATGGAACTTGTAATTCAATTGCCCGTCTAGTGTCCTTATCTTCCACAATTATTAGTGCTTGGGATTTGTGGTAGTTGATTTTATAGCCTGAAATCAGGCTTAAATGGTCTATCAGACGGAGAACCTTTGGTACTGATATCTCTGGTTGTGTTAGATACATAAGCATATCGTCTGCAAACAAAAGGTATTTTGTACTGCTTGTCCTCAATTTGTACGCCTTTGATTTCCTGCTCCTGCCGTATGGCGCACGCCAGTAATTCCAGGGTTATATTAAAGAGTAAGGACGATAAGGGGCAGCCTTGCCTGGTTCCCCTGGTTAAATGAAATGGTTGTGAAAGATCACCGTTAATTAATAATTGCGAGCTTGGTTTTAACAAGGCCCCAGTTATCCAGGATTTAATCTTGGATGGGGCCGTGGACCTCGCATGCATCACGGAGACCTGGCTGGATGATCTGGCCGGTCCAACTTTGGCGGATCTGGTTCCAGCTGGGTATGCCGTGCAGCATCAGCCCCGCATGGGCGGCCGGGGAGGTGGCGTAGCTATTGTTTTTAGGGAAGACTGGCCTGTTAGGAGGTATCCAGTGCCGGAGATTGTGGGTGTAGAGGCTCTGCACGTGGTGATCGATTTGGCTGGGGGCAAGCTAGGGGTGCTGCTGGTGTACCGGGCCCCTTCATGCCCGGCGGCATCCCTTACCGCTCTAGCGGAGCTGGCCTCGGAGGTGGTGTTGGGCTCCCCCAGGACTTTGGTTCTGGGGGACTTCAACGTCCACGCCGATGCCGGCCTTGTTGGGGCGGAGCGGGAGTTCATGGCCGCCATGGCAACTATGAACTTGTCCCAGGAGGTGATCTGCCCGACCCACGTGGGGGGACATACCCTCGACCTGATCTTCGGCTCTGGCCTTGAGGCGGGGGGTCCGGTTGTGGGGGAGGTGACAGCGGTGCCCTTGTCGTGGACGGACCATTACCTCCTTCAGGCCGGTCTTTTAGCGCGCCCCCTCCAGAAGGGGAAGGGACCAGTTAGGATGGTCCGCCCTCGGAGGCTGATGGAACCCCAGCGGTTCCAGGAGGTCCTGAGGGAGCTTACCCTGGATGTGGACGGTCACTCTGTGGATGAGCTGGTCCGGCATTGGAACATCTTGCTGGAGGAGGCCATTGACAGGGTGGCTCCGAGGCGCCTTCTGCCTCGGTCTCGTCACCGCAGGACCCCTTGGTTTACTGAGGGGCTGCGGTGTATGAAGCGTGTGGGCAGGAGGCTAGAGCGACGCTGGCGTCGGACTCGGTCTGTCTCCGATCGTCTTCTCCATAGGGCCCATTTGCGGTCCTATGTGGAGGCTGTGAGGACGGCGAGGAAGGAATTCCTCGCCGTCCTCATAGCGTCTGCGAAGTCGCGTCCAGCGGAGCTGTTTCGGGTGGTGCGGGGGCTGGTTAGTCCGGCCTCCCTCCGCCTGGATGGGGACTTGTCCCGGGCCCGCTGTGAGGAGTTTGTCATCTACTTCGCAGACAAGATTGCTCGGATTCAGGCCGATTTCGACGCTGGGTTGATAGCAGTAGGGGAAGAGCGCGGGGGGGCGGAGGGTCCGTCTGGTCCATCTTTATGGGGTGAGTTTCAGGAAGTGACGCCGGCCGATGTGGTGGATGTCCTGGGGTCTGTGAGGGCCACGTGTTGTCAACTAGATCCGTGCCCGTCCTGGTTAATAAAAGCTTCCGGGGAGACGTTGGGGACGGTGCTGGCGAGGGTGGTGAATGCGTCCCTTCGGCAGGGGAGGTTGTCGCCTTGCTTAAAAGAGGCTGTGGTGCGCCCCCTGCTGAAAAAACCATCGTTGGACGTAGACGCGCTCGCCAGCTACCGACCTGTCTCTAACCTTCCCTTTTTAGGGAAGGTTATTGAGCGGGCAGTGGCGCTCCAGCTCCAGGGTCATCTAGATAATATCGGGCTCCTTGACCCTTTTCAATCTGGGTTCCGCCCCGGCTATGGCACCGAGACGGCGTTGGTGGCCTTGGTGGACGACCTCCGCCGGGAGATGGATGCGGGATGTTCGACATTTCTCATCCTGCTCGATCTCTCGGCCGCTTTTGACACCGTGGACCATGGGCTGCTGTTGAGACGACTGCGTGACCGGGGGGGTCTGGACGGGACTGTTCTTGAATGGTTCCGTTCATTCCTCTCGGGGAGGAGCCAGCGGGTGGTGTTGGGGGAGGAAACATCGAGCCCCCGCGCCTTACCGTGTGGCGTTCCGCAGGGATCGATCTTGTCTCCATTATTATTTAACATCTATATGCAGCCCTTGGGGGAGGTCGTGAGAGGGTTCGGGGTGCGATGTCACCAGTATGCTGATGATACTCAGCTGTACCTCTCGTTTTCTACCGACCCAGACCCTGCTGTCTCGGTGCTATCCCAATGTTTGGAGGCCGTGGCGGATTGGATGCGGCGGAGCAGACTGAAGCTCAACCCAGATAAGACGGAGGTGATGGTGGTGGGGAGGGCGAAGGGGGTGGTGGCCCCCCTGGTTGGGGGGGTTTGCCCCCCTGTAGCTCAGCAGGTCCGGAGTCTGGGGGTCATATTGGACGCAGACCTGCGGCTGGAGCGGCAGGTGGAGGCAGTCGCTAAGGCTGCCTTCCGCCAGCTTTATCTGGTACGTAGGCTGCGTCCGTATGTCTCTGGCCCGGACCTGGCCTCCCTCATCCATGCCTTCGTCACCTCGCGGCTCGACTACTGTAACGCGCTCTACGTGGGGCTTCCCTTGTTCTTGGCCCGGAGGCTGCAGCTGGTGCAGAATGCGGCGGCCCGTCTTCTTACGGGGACGGGTCGCCGGGAGCACATTACACCGGTGCTCCGAGCGCTGCACTGGCTGCCGATAGTGTGCCGGGCCAAGTTCAAGGTCCTAGTAATGATCTATAAAGCCCTATACGGCCTTGGCCCCTCTTACCTTAGGGACCGCCTCGTCCTTCGCGCCCCGGAACGACTCCTGCGGTCTGCCGGGGGTGCCCTACTGGAGGTCCCCCGTGTCAAGCGGGGGGCCACGATGGAGAGGGCATTCTCGGTGGTAGGACCGCGGCTGTGGAACTCCCTTCCGGAGGAAGCTCGCCTGGCCCCAAGCCTTTTAACATTTCGGCGGAACTGTAAGACCTGGCTGTTTGCCCAGGCCTTTGGGAGGGAGGGTGGGGAGGGATGATTTTAGTCCCCCACCCATTTATTTATTATTTTTCTAGCCTTGTTTTATATGGTATATTTTACATTTAATATTTTAAAATGAATTTTAATGTTTTATTGTTCAATTGTTGGAAGCCGCCCCGAGCTGCGTTGCAGGAGGGGGCGGGGTATAAATTTGGAAAATAAATAAATAAATAAATAAATAAATTCAAGGCCTTAATTGCTCATAGGAATTAATAATTGCTGTTATTCCCATCTTTTCCATAACAAGGTATAGACACTCTGATTCACAGTGATCAAACGCTTTCTCCGCATCTACGGAGAGAATTAATGTAGGGTTTTTTTATTTTGGGGCCGCTAGCAGAAGGTTGACTGTTTTCTTAATGTTGTCAGTTCCCTGTCTATTGGGTATGAACCCTGTCTGATCAGGATGGATCACCTCTCCAATAATTGCTAAAAGTCGATTTGCTAATGTTTTAGCAAAAATTTTAGTCAGTGTTCAGCAAGGAGATAGGACGGTAGTTACTACATTCCTCGGGGTTTCGGCCTGGTATCAAGGTTATCACTGCCTCACAGAATGTGGGTGGCATTGATGGTGGCATTGATTGTGTCTTTATAATATCATTGTTTGTTATATGGGGGATTATAATACCCCCAAAAGTTTGGTAGAATTCCACCGGTAGCCCATCGGGGTCGCAAGCTTTGTTTTTGATAAGTTCTTTTATCGTTGCTTTTGTTTCTTCAATAGTTATGGGGGCATTCAGATAGCTAATTTGTTCACGATTAAAGTTTGGAATCTTATACTTGTTAATGAATGTTTTTATCATTTCAGGGTCTGGGTTGGAGGACGTGTACAATTTTTGATAGAAATCCACAAAAGCACTTTGGATCTCTGCCTGCTTATTTACTGTCACCCCATTTGAGAGTTTAATTGCTGGAATATAGGACTTTTGCCTCTTGCTTTTTGTCAATTGTGCTAATGTTTTACCTGGTTTATTGCCATTTTGAAAATAAAAACTTCTGACCTTTCTCAGCTGTTGGGTGATTTTTTGAGTGTCTATAGCTTCTATTTCACTTTTTAATTTTTGTATTTCAATCTGGGTCTTTTTATTGGGAAAATTCCTGTTTTCTACCTCCAGCTGTTGTAGTTGGTTGTATAGTTCCAAGTTTCTATCTCTCCTTTTTCTATTTATAGCTGATTTAATGGCTATAAAGCTGCCCCTTAAGACTGCTTTTGCCGTCTCCCATAGGGTTTGTGGAGATGCCACTGAGCCTGAGTTCAATTTCGAAGTAATCTTTTAGTTCCCCTGATATTTGGTTTTTAACCCATTCACATTTAAGCAAACCCCTGCCCAATTGCCATGTTCTTATATCCCGCTGCTCTAGGATCTTCCATGAGAATTTGGAGAGCAGCGCATTGTGGTCAGTGAAAACAATAGGAATCACCTCACTACTTAGGCATCACTGCAGAGAGTCTCGTTCTAGTAAACAGTGGTCTATTTTAGAATACGTGTTGTGTACTAGTGAAATGTGTAGCTCCTAGTGGTTGGGTTGAGATAGCGCCAAGCGTCCTTCAAATCATGCTGGGATATTAAATTTGCAGTATTTTTATGGGTGCTTTTTCAAAGTGATCGTGTGGAGTGGTCTAATTCTGACAACGGTGAATTAAAATCCCCTTGCATTATTAGTAACCCCTCCGTATTTTGTGAGATGAGTGGTAGGTATTTTTGGAAGAACTGATATGTATTTATATTTGGTGCATAGATATTGACTAAGGTCACCCTCTGTGCGTTTAATGTACCCCTAAGGAGCAGGAACCTTCCTTCCTTGTCCTTTTTCATTTGATCAAGTTTGAAGTTTGCCTCCACTGCGAACCCTATCAACACTCCTGCTGTCTTCTTCCTTCCATAGGAAGCAAAAACCTCTCCTATTTGTTTACCTTTAAATCTGTGAAGGTCCTGTCTTAACAGGTGTGTTTCTTGGAGAAAGAAAACATCGATTCGCTGGTCTAATATAAGGTTTATTGTCTTTTTGCGTTTTATCGAGTGGTTGAGGCCTTTAACATTAAAGGTTAGGGTTTTTAAGGGGGGACTATTCCTTTCTGGAGGACTCATAGGTGTGTCTGTCATCTATCTGTGTTTGGTCTACTGGGTGTTTGCTTATTACCTGTCTTTTTCTTTTGATGTGGGTTCTTTTTGAGGATGCAGTCTAACCCCCTGTGGTGTGGCGAAGCAAGCCATAAAGGGGAGAAGTTGTAATAGCAGGAGAACCTTGCAATATGCACAACAAAAACATTATTAACTTCAAGAACAAACATAACCATTTATCCAAAGCACTCAAACTGGCACTAGCTGCCGTAACCTAAGGGTAGAGAGAGATACTTTTTTTAGATGGACTGAAATAATTAGTGGGGGTATTTTCTGATTCTTTTGTTTGTTATTTCCCACCCCTCCCGAGGGCCACTCATTTGTTTTGTTTTAGGCGAAAGTAGCTGAGGGAAACTTCCCCTCTTTTGCCACAATCATCTGTACATGTAGGCACAATTACTGATTATTATAAGAGAAGGAAAGGGAGCGTGCAGCCCAAACCCGTGATAATCATTTAACTGCATTTACACATAATCAAACCTTGAGCGAGTATGTAAAAAGTCACTTTTCTGAAGTCATCTGTAGGTGAGATCATGTGGGTGGCACATGCTAGTGGGCATCACAGTTTTCAGTTCTGTGCAGCAAAAAATTTAGCTCCACTTCTCTTCTCCTCTCCTTCATTGTGCTTTAGAGGGTCTATTAATCTGTTGCTTGTTGTCTGGGTCTATGTGATTGAAGGAATATTTCCAGGTCAGCAGCGTCCTCAAAGATTTTTCTTTTCCCATTGAGCAATATTGCCATTTTGGCTGGGTGCCATAATTGTGGCTTCAAGTCTCTATCAATCAGCTCTGAAAAGTACTTGGACCATGCTCTCCTCTTGGTCATTGTTTCAATAGCATAATCAGGTTGAAATTTTATTTTTTGCCCCATAAAAGTTAGGTTTTGTTTCATTTTTCTCGCCACTGATAACAGGGCTTCCTTGTCTTTGAATTTCAAAAATTGTATTATAATTGCTCGGGGTGGGGGGGTCTGATTCCTTCGGCTTGGACCTTAGTGATCTGTGGGCTCATTCTATTTCAAGGTTGTGGAGTTGCTGCTGGTCGGGGAAGTTTTGGGTGCAGATTTGATTGAGTAGCTCCTGTATTCCTGAGGTTTCTGCCCCTTCTTTCACCCAGGTTACGCAGGTTGCAGCGCCTTGATCTGTTTTCCAGATCTTCATATTTGGCGCATAGGAGTTTCAAGGATTCTTTTATTTGGGCCCCCTCACTGTCTGCCCTTAGGGCCTGATCTTCCAGATCTGAGATGCACCCCTCTGCTGTTTCAATCCTTTTGCCCAGATTTTCAAGCTTTTTATTCCCCTCCTCCACTGTGGTTTTTACTTTAATTATTTTTTCAAGGAGCTCAAGTTTATCTTTTTGAGTCTCTGCCCTTGCTGCTCTCACCTCTGCAAGGATTGCAGTCATGCTGGCTTGCACCCCCTCAGAGTCCCCTGGGTCGGCGGGCTGAGTCGCAGCCGCCATCTTGGATCTTACCGGGTCTATTTGTGAGGGGTCAGCCAGGTGCTTCTGGTGGCAAAACCTTGTAATCGGCTCTTTTTCCACTATTTTTTTTGCTGGTCCCATGCCCTGGTGCTCCAGCAAGCAGGATCTTTTGGGGTTTTTTCCTCTGCGCCTCTCTTGTAAGTGTTGTGCTGCACTTTGTCAGGCCAGTCGGGAGGAGCGGGGATTTCGCGTGGCTAGCTCTCACGCATGCGCATTGCGCCCCCCTTCAGTATATTTGAATATATTTTTTTCTGGTTACCACTTTATTTTTCTGTCATCTGATCTTAACCACTTTGGTTTGGAAAGCTTATCAAATACCAAAACTGAAAGGATGGCAAAAATTGGAAAAGCCACCCCAGGAAACCAGAAACAAACATCCGAACGAAGCAGGGCTGAATAGTGGTTTATATCTGCTTCGTCAGACTCATTTTGAAGCAAGAGAAATCAAATATGATATTCCCCGCAGATATATGTTTTAGCTTTACTACCAGTGATGCAGGTCAAAGGAAGGTATCTTGCTGTTTTTCATTGAGTGTCCCTACCATCCCCACCATAATCTGCGCACTAGATGCTCTTCCAAATTTTGAGGAGAAGGCTATGAAGAAGGTTGTGATGTAAACCTGTTGTTTTTAGTGGTGATTTTTATTTTTCCAGCTGGGAGTCACTTATAGTATTACAAGGGTCCAGAAATATTTTCTCTTCCAGATGAGACAAATAGACAAATTTGTGTACTAGAAATTAAGAGCGCAAATACTAAGGGTGGGACTACCGGATGATCCGGTATCCGATACTGCCGGTTTTTGGGTGTACCGGCATTATCGGATTACCCCGGTAATCGGGGGAATTTACCGGATTCCCCCTGTGCCAGATTTTTTTACATTGCGGCCATTCAAATGAATGGCCGCAATGTAAAAAAAAAACACAGAAAAAAAGCAAACACTTTCCCTCCCCCATCCAGGCTGTGTGGGTGGAAGGGGGGACACCCCCCACCCACCCTGCTCAGCCTGGATTATTTTTAATTTTTTTTTTCCCTAAGCCCCTGGGCTCCGGGCTGCCGCCGGCGACCCAGAGCCCGCACCAGAAGCAGGTAAGTGTACTGGTACTGTTGATCCCTGGGGTGGTTTAACACCCCCCCCACCCCAGGGATCACCCTACCTCGCCCACCCAGGGATCACCCTACCTTGCCTTCAGCTCCGGGCGGCGGTGGCGGCGGCCGGCTTCAGCTCTGCTGTGGCTGCCGGCTTCAGCACGCTAGTGACGCATACTAGTTCCCCGGAAGGCCTAGTATGCGTCCCTAGCATGCTGAAGTTCCTGAATGTTCCTGAATGCTGAAGTTCCTGAATGCCTGAAGGAGGCTGTGGTTAGGCCCCTGCTCAAGAAACCATCTCTTGACGCTGATGCTCCTGCCAGTTATTGGCCGGTCTCTAACCTTCCCTTTTTAGGGAAGGTTACTGAACGGGCTGTGGCACGGCAGCTCCAAGAACACTTGGGCCGCACCAGTTTCCTTGACCCCTCTCAGTCCGTGTTTTGGCCTGGGTATGGTACTGAGACTGCATTGGTGGCCTTGGTTGATGATCTCCGTCTGGCGTTGAACCAGGGTCGTCAGACCTTATTTGTCCTGCTAGACCTCTCGGCTGCGTTCGACACAGTTGATCATGAGGTGTTGGTGACTTGCCTGCGGGACCGTGCCGGGATTGGCGGGACGGTCTTGGACTGGTTTCGTTCATTCCTGGCCGGGAGAGCTCACTGGGTGGTCTTGGGAGAGTGTATGTCTTCCCCCCGGGACCTCACGTGTGGAGTCCTGCAGGTTGCCATTCTGTCCCACCTCTTGTTAAATCTATATGCAGTCGTTAGGGGAGATCGTGAGAGGGTTTCAGGGCATGCAGTGTCATCAGTATGCTGATGACACTCAGCTCTACCTCTCTTTTTCCATTGACCCAGACCATGCAGTCTCTTTATTTTCCCAGTGCCTGTCGGTTCTGGGGGCTTGGATGAGGTTGAGCCATCTGCAGCTGAATCCTGACAAGATGAAGGTGATGTTGGTGGGTGAGGGCTTGGGGGGCCTGGGAATGGTTGAATCTCCTCTTGTGGGGGGGGTGGTTTCGCCCTCCCATGGTCTCGCAGGTACGGAGTCTGGGTGTGCTCCTCGATTCACGGCTCAGCCTGGAATCTCAGGTTGCGGCCATGGCAGGGAGTGTGTTTTGGCAGTTACATCTTGTTCAGCAGCTTTGGCCGTATCTCTCAGACTCTGACCTCGCCACTATCATCCATGACTTCATCACCTCGAGGCTGGATTACTGCAACGCACTCTACATGGGGCTGCCCGAGAAGCTGGTCCAGAGGCTGCAGCTAGTGCAGAATGCCACGGCCCATCTCCTTACTGGGGCAGGCCGCAGGAAGCACATGACACCTGTGTTCCGGGCTCTGCACTGGCTGCCTATAAAGCACCGGGCTAGGTTTAAGGTGCTGGTTTTGACCTTTAAAGCCCTTCATGGCCTGGACCCTGCCTATCTGCGGGACCACCTCACTCCCCATGTGCCCGTGCGACCTCTGAGATCGTCTGTGGGGGCCTTTTTGGAGGTTCCCCGGGCGAGATGGGTGGCCACTGATGTGAGATCTTTTTCGGTGGCTACCCCCGTGCTGTGGAATTTGCTCCCAGAGGAGGCTCGGTTGGCCCCCACCTCCTGTTGTTTCGACGTTTGGTAAGACCTGGCTGTTCCACCAGGCTTTTAGCGAGGGGTAGGGGTAGGGTGGGGGGGGTAGGGCTTGGGAGGGAGGGTGAGTATTATGATTTGTTCTAAAATTTGGTTTTTTGTTAAATCTTTTGTGTTGTTTGCTGCCCTGAGCTGCTTTTGGGCAGGAAGGGCGGGATACAGTTTTTAAATAAATAAATAATTTTTAAAAAATAATAATAAAATCAATCAAATTAGCAGCTATTAGCCAGACAGGATCAGGGAACATGATGGGAGCTGGGGGAAAACAACAGTGATTGGATGGTCCAAGCCACTGTGGTTGGCCACTGTCAGAGACAGGATGCTGGGATAGATGACCATTGGTCTGACGCAGTATGGCACTTATGTTCACAGTAGAAAAAGATGTTGAGAGTAACCAAGATATTTTCGCCAACACATTTATGCTCTGACCTCACACAAACACCTATCTAGCCACACACAAACCTCTCCTCCACCTCTCATCAAGCTATTGTTGGACCTCCTAAGCTGGCTGCAGACATGCACCCTTTTCAGGCTGTTCCCATGCCGTACTGGCCTCAGACACCACTGCCAGGCTATGGTGGATTGTGTTGATCAACTCCACATCATCTTCATCAGCGCCAATGACCCTTTTTCCACGCCTAGCTCATTTGCATAGGTGAAGGGCTATCATTGACTTTTTATAGCACCATTTTTAGAAAAACAACAATTCCCCAATTAACTTATTAGAGAATGCTTTTCCAGCCCAAAAGGCTGGTATTGGACCAAGGCTTTCTTAAATAAAGGGCTACAGGAGACTGGTAGCATCATGAAGTCCAGCTCCCCACAGAAAGACAGAATTAACTGGATCTAAACTGTCCCCGATAAATATTTCTCTCTTTATTCCAGTCTCCATTAGCAACTTGTCCCATTGTCAGTTGTTCATACAGTGAAGAAATTCTTCCTAATGTTTAGCCTAATTAATAGGATTTCCACAACTTAAACCCATTATCTCTTGTTCTCCCCTCTGTGACAATGGAGAACAATTGTTCACCAATGTTTTTATGACAGTATCTCTTCATGACGTGGCTCCCCCCTATCTTTCTGCACTTCCGTTTCCTGCTATATTCCCACCCAGGAGCTTCGCACCTCCTCCCCCTCCACCACCACCCTCACACACACCAGTGCGCCACACTCCTAAATGGTTTTTGCCCCTTCTCCCATGCTGCCCCCCATGCCTGGAACTCCTTTCCAGAATGCATTTGATCTGCTCCCTTCCTCCCAACCTTCAAATCTCTCCTAAAATTCTACTTCTTTTGCTGGGCCTTCCCTAGCTATATATACCACCCCTCCTGACTGCTCGTTGATGCTGTTCTTTCATTCAGTATCCCTTCTTTTTATAACTAAGCTAAGTACGTGCAGTCACCGCTTCTCCGTGACTTCTCCGCTTCAGGAACGTGTCCCTGTCCCTCCCTATGTTCCCCTCTCCCTTGTCTTTCCAAGACTGTAAGCACCTTGGGGTAGAGACCTGTCTCTAACAATCATACAGCACCAGGTACATTGCTTTTGCTATATAAATAACAATATTAACAACTGTTTGGAAACTGTCATGTTTTTCCTTAGGGCACAGTCCTCCATCCACTGAAGTCAGTGGCAAAGCTCCCATTGACTTTAATGGCAGAGGATTACGCTCTTAGTCCTGGATTCTCTATGCTAAACACACCCAGCTCCTTCATCCCTTATTCCCAACTGTTTCCCATCTTTGATGCTCTCCTATTATATGAATTCCCCCCCCCAGCTTGTGTACATCCTTTTAAAAAGTAGTGGTTCAAACTAGACAGGATACTTCAGCGGAGGGCTAAACTGCGTTAACACAGTGGTACATTACATCTCATATCTCGCGTTTCCATTGACTTCAAAAGGCTTTGGATCAGGCCCTAAATCCAGAGCACCGCTACAAGCGTCCTAAAGGCCAGCAGGAGGAGCTGAAGGTGCCCAGCATTCTCCTGGAGGTTCTCTGAACCATGCAGGATCAATCCTTGTTTTTATTGTATTTTATTGTTGTAAGCCGCCCCAGGCTGCATGGCAGGAGGGGCAGGATATAAATCTATTAAATAAATATAAAATCCTCTAGGTCCTGATTTTGCAGTCTGACCTATACAGGCAACTGGAGCCACCCACATAAAAGTTAACTGCAGCTTGCAGGACTGGTGCCTCCTAAAGGTACCTAAACTCCTTATAGCAGGGACCAACTCTTATTTGTGTCTTAAGAAGCAACTGTGTGTACAGAAAGGGAGGTGAATCTCCAGCCCAAAGCTAGTTTTTATTTGGCCCCTTTCCAGTTCCGAGATCTGTCTCATGGATAGGGTACCTGCAGAGTGCAGGAATGTCTCTTCCCCCCACTTCCCAATGTGACTACGCCCCTTACCGAGCACTTTGATGTCACACTGCTCAGGAAAGGGGCACTGTCATGTAAGAAATGAGCAGGGACCCCCTTTGCCCTGCCCCTTTCTGACATGCCCCCCCGGCACATGATCTTACAGTGCTCAGAAAAGGGGTGTGACCACATCAGAAAGGGGGGAGGAAACCCCTTTGCTCCCACCCATTTCCAAAGTGGCTCTGCCCCCCACCCCCTCTGGAGGTCTTGGAAGGGGTGGGACATGGCAGGAGCCTGGGGACGCAAATGGACCCCCTCATGTCTGCCTCAGAGCACTCATGCTGATGGAGCCTGTCCCTATCCTCAAGCACTAAAAGAGTGAGCACAGGGGAAGGGAGCTGAGACGAGGGCTTGTTCTCAAAGCTAGGGGACGGATCCATTTCCTTCCTCCACCGTCAGCATACCCCTTAAATGCCCCACACTTCCAGCTCCTGTCTGGCCCACAGAACATGCACCAATTTCCAAAGTGGGCCATGGAGGGAAGAGGTTCCCCACCCTGGTGTATCGTGCCAATAACAAAAATAATAATTTGGTATTGTTGCTTCCGTACAGAAGCCCATCTTCAATTCTCTTTCCTGTGCAAGTTTAGTTGAGCCCCCCTTCAACTAGTTTATAACTTCAGCCTGTGGCTGGAGACACACTAGTTTCTCTATTCCCCTCCACCATTCCTTTAGCAAACAGGACCAATAAAGATAACTATGGACTACTCCAGCATTTTCAAAGGTTGCAGACACGAGATGAGAAAGGAAGCCAGGTTTGACACTTTTGTCCTACCATCGTAAGGCAGCAGTAGCGCAACAGAAATAAATTAAATCAGCTGGAGGAGAAACATAGAATATTAAAGCAAAACCCAGAGAGGTAAGATCATAGCTGTAAGAAGAAAGGAAAGAGCCAGAGGAAACCCATGTCAGGAACATCCCAAAAGGCCAGTGCACAATCCCATTACAGGGATCTTAACCCAGAAACTATATTGGTATGGCTTCAAATCCAAACCCAGATGCTAAATACAGTTTATATATATTTAGAAGGAGTGAGAAAAGCTGAGAGACTTGCAGAATGTCCTAACAACTTGCCCACAGGAAGGAAGAAAGACAGAAATGGTTTTGACTATGAGTCAAAAAAGAGGATCCATGATTCATAATGACGATTAACTTTACTACAGGTGAGGGGTGCAGCTAAGCATGGAACACCATTTCATATTAGAGAGGGGCCCATGTAAGGCCCTGATCCAAAGTCCACTAACTGAAACATACCCAGGCTTGGATCTGGCAGCTCTTGTAAAAGGTTGCCCCTCTGAAGTTTGTAAAGAAGGACACTGAACCTTTTCCAGACCAGCTGCTTGGTAAGGAGCAAGGTAAAAATCAGCAAGAAAACCAGAGAACGGGAGAGGATGGAAGGAGGAGAAAAGAAAGCTGCAGTGGAACAGGGAAGGGAAAAGAGGAAGGGAGAAGGGGGGGGGGGAGTGAAGTGGAAGCAAAAGAGGAAAGAGACTAGGAAAAAAGGGGGGGGAGAAGTGGGGGGCACACACAGCGCACGGGGAGAAAGCTGGACCCAGAGGGAGGGTCTCTCCGGAGGGCACTAGGGGAGGGTGTGCCAGGCCCTGCCCGGGGTACTCACCATCTGCCAGGGAGCCTTTACTTTTCCTGGTCAGGGTTTGCTGGACCTGCTGCCGGATGCGGAGACTCTTCTCCTGCTCGGCTCGGCTCCCCGAGAGTTTCAGCCTGGTCTCGGAAGGCAACGCCAGGGTGGAGCTGTCCAGCTCGTCCAGAATCTGCTGGCCCAGGACGGTGCGGATGTAGCTTTGCTCCGCCACGGTGGCTCCGAGGGCAGCCATGCTCCCTTGGAGCGGAGAGGAGGGCAGGAGGGACGGGGAGCGGCTCCCGTTGGCGCCGGGAGGGACCTGCTGCTGGGCTGCGGCACCTTCCAATCCACCTCCAAGTGCAGGAGGGACTCGGCTGATCCGGCTCGGGCCGTGGCCACTCCCTCCCCGCGGGCTCGCAAGGGAGGCGGCCGGGCAGTGGCTACACTCGGGGCGGCGGCCACCTGGCGGGCGGGCGCGGCTTCCAGTCAGCCAGGTCGGCCCCCGTTTGCTCGGGGAGGGGTGGCGCAGCGGGGAAGTGGCATCAACAGGTGCGGGCGGGCAACTTTCCAACGGCCTTGGGAAGAGAAGAGGGGATAATAATCCCCTCCCCTTCGCCTTGCCCTGCCTGCCTCTTCAGACCCAACAGCTGGGCGGGGGGAGTGGTGCCGGCAGGGACACCGCTGCCTAGTGCGGACGGGGAGGGCAGCTCAGCACCCCCCCAGCACGGGCGGTGGTTCTTAAGCGTTGGGGGGGGGGGTTAACAAAGTTGTGACAAAGAGCGAGGTATTGCTTACACTGTGTGTCTTTAGACATAACTTCAACAGGTGTCTGAATGTGTGTGTTTGACCTTGATATGAGCACTGGTTTGGCCCTCTGTTCCCCATGTGGCGCTGCTTAGACACACAGCCCAACTTGGGGCAAATCTGTGTTTTCTCCTCACCCAATATCAGCCGCCTTGTTCCCCATGTTCTACCTGCTGATACGCCACACAATATCATTAGTCACAACGTTGGCCACATGTTCAGCCAAAACATGCACATTGTCCTTGTGATGCAATGGTGTTGACATTGCATGTTCAACGGGTGGTCAAACTGGTGTTGGGATTGTTATGGTGCTTACACACAATGGCCAGACACGTGCTTAGGGGGTTTGACACCCAATCTTTGTTATGTCAAAAGATGCCCAATGTGTCCTACCGCCATATGTTTGCTTGCTACTCCGGCACAAGCATTTAGTATCTGGGTATTTAGGGCGGTGCAGGTACATTTACTAGCTTTCTTGTCCTCTCTATAACTCCTCCCATTTACCTTCAGCTTTTCCTGTTTTGCTCCACATTCCCTCCCTAAGCTGTCCTCCTGTTCTGACACTGCCCCGCCCCGCCTGTTGCTGGATCTCTTTGGCTGTAGAATTTATGGGGTCCAGGACTCACGGGTAAGAGCATATGTGTTGCATGTGTAAGGTCCCAGGTTCAATCCCTAGCATCTCCACTTCAGGATCCCTGGTAGCACGCCTGGGGGAGGCCTCTGCTGGGGGCTTGGAGGGGTCTCAGGTAGCACACTGGGATGGCCTCTGCCAGAGACCCTGGAATTTGAACCGCCTGCTGCCGTGTCAGGTTGTGATAATACTGGGCTAAAATGAACCATTGGTCTGACTCAGTTAGGCAGTTTAGTAAAGTAAGTACAGAAATCAGGGGGGCTGATTGGCACAAAAACTATAAGTTTTAAAACCAGCCTTGGGATCCTTTCTTTGCCTTGTGGTGTCCAAGATCTCTCTTTGGGCACATGCTGCAGTCACGTTTCCAAGATTTTCTCCACAACCATAAAGTTTAGAAACTCTAAGCTGAAATCCTCAAGCTCATAGAAACCCCATAAATCACAAGGTTGCTGATTATGTTCCTGAAGTAGACAATCCTGTGTCTTTATCAGTGGCCAACACCCTGCAGCTGTGGAACAGTATGCCTCCAGGAAACTCACCTTCTTACCCCCAATAGCTAGGGATTGACTTTAAGGCATGAAACGTGAGGTTTTACATTCCTCCCTAGAATCTGGCTACATTAACCATTATAGCTCAAGATATTCTGGTCATCTGTCATCTATATAAGCCAGGCACTCTACCTATGCAAGCTCTATTGAAATGAATGGCACCAGTGTCAGCAGAGTGTTTGGATGGTCTGAGCCATAAATGCCAGACACACCTCTATGCGCACACACACACACACATACATACCCACACCCAAGCAGCCAGACACCATGTGGTTATACTGCAAATCATGCAGAATCCAGTGTGTTTAGCTTCCCGTGTCATGATAATTTCAGATTTTAGTTTTTAAAAGGCCCGGTTTCTGCAAACAATTATTTACCTGCTTATCTTGTGACTATCCACAGTAGTCCCAAAGGGCTTGCAGAAAGGTGTTCTTGGTGGCTGCCCTGCAATTCTGGAACTCCCTTGCCTTGGAGATTAGTTTAAATCCAAGCCTCCTCATCTTCTGGAAGCATGTAGGACCCTTTGGGTTGGCCAGGTGTTTGGCAGGCAGGGTTGTGGTTGTGTGGGGTTGTGTGTTTAGGGTGGCTGGGATGGTTTTTGTTTTTGTTTTTTTAAAAGACATTTTTATATACTTTTATATTTTGTATATGTTGTAAGTCACCCTGAGTCTTAGGGGAAGGATGTGTGTATAAATGTAATTAAATAAATAAATAGTCAGGAATGCAAGGGTGTTTGCAGGATCTGGGTCATAAAAGCAGAAATACTCAGTACACAGCCATGCTTATTGGCACAATTCTATTGGTGGCTTCTTTACTAGCATCCACAATTATTAAGGCAGTTTGAAAAGATAAAAGAAGACATGCACCTAGATAATAAAGCCATTTAATAGGGTGCACCAATGTGGGTGCATCAGTACTCACATGCCTTTCTCTTGTTAGCTACATGTATTGGGCTGTTTGTAAGGTGCAGAAGCAGGATGGGACAGCATAAAAATATGATAAAATAAATAATAAATATTGGATATTAAGAATTTAAAACATTCTCTTTCATGCTGGGTACATTATATCACTGAACAATTTATTTTCTTCTCTATCATGCCACTAAGGTCCTATAGTAGGAGTCCCCAAACTATAGGTTAGCAGTAGGCAAAGTTCCAGCCTCAAGAGTACCAAAGTTTTCATGTGGTTGAGAGCCACCAGACACACATGTGTGCACCCCTTTGAAGCATGGGGTAGGGGTTTGGAGGGAATTTTTATGTTAAGTAATGTTATTCTTATGTTTTTGTTATGCTGTCATCTTCCTGCATCCTTTTGAGAAGGGAGCATATACATTAAAATAAATAAATAAATAAACCTCCCAGGCTCTGAGCCTCACCCATCTCTGTAAATGGATGGCAGAGCCAGTGCTCTGCGATTCTGACTGCTGAGATTTTGAGGAGCAGCTGCTGAGGCGTGAGTGCAATGAAGTTGGACACAGGACCATTAAGGCAGTGTGGGGTCTGGGCCTGTTGAGCCACAGTTTGGCCACCCCTGCAATATGGCATTCGGAGACATGGTAGAACATAAAAAGAGGAATGATTTGAACCATATGCACGCAGACATTACCTTGTTCTTGAAACCATAGTTGAAGCATGTGGTTATTACTCCTTAAAGAGATCTTTGTCATTTGTAATAGCTTGTATATGCAGAATAAAGTTCATAGCTATGACTTTAAAGAAGTAAAACCTAGCTTTTTAATACATGGGAAATCCTAAAATTATTGCAGGTAATAACTTACTGCAACTAATAGGGTTCAAGATAAAAAGTTGAAAAAGTTTCAACCTCTTTCTTCCCTAAAGTTCTTTAAGTCCTTCCCCCCACCAATGAACCTTCACAATAGCAAACATGCTGATAGAGGAACATTGTGTCTACAATTGAAATAACTTTTAATTTAAAACATTAGCCAACTGCAAAATTATAACATGACCAAGTCGTAAATAAAGACTATTAAGATTCTGATAATGATATTTGAAATTCTACTGATTTCTGAGGTTATCTTATCATTATTATTACTTCCTGAGATGTGTATATATGTATGTTTGTTTTGAAAACAACAGTATTAAGAGAATGTAAAGAATGTGATGGAGGACTCAAAAGTCAGGAAATGCCAAAGATTAGTTTGCACAAACAATCTCAAAACCTTGTTATAACTTTCTTTCAGCCATGTTTGCCTTAGAGATTTTTTTTAAAATTCCTAATTCAAAAGGGACAAGTGTATACTTTTATCTGTACTTGATTAAAAAAAAAAAAGGGTGGGGGGAACAGACTGTCCCTTGTTGCACAACTTAAAAAATCATGGCAAAAATAAGGGCAAAGACCAAGTTTGAACCTCTCAGGGCCAGTCTTAGAATTTGTGGGGCCCAGGGTGAAAATACAATGTGGGGCCTCCTGTCCTGACCCTGCCCTTTTAAAAATGGACAGTCTGGAATTTGCTTTAAAAACCCCCAAAGGAAGTGTCATAAGTTTTCAAATACCAACACAGGCTCTCTCTCTCTCTCTCTCTCCCCCCGTTACTTACATCCCCTCCCCTCAGTAATTTACTGAAAGGGAGGGAAAGGGTGGGCAGGGGGAAGCAGTCATCCTGGGGGCTGAGAATCGCAGGCAGTGAAGGGTCCTGCAGAAATAACCTGTCCCAAGCAGCACTGAACTGGAGGCTACCTGGACTGGTTTCCCTGCGGGGCCCTGGCCATAGCCCCTATTGGCCCTGCTTAAGGCCAGCGCTTGAACCTCTGTAGTTCAAAGGGTGAACATTTCTGGAAAGGGGCTAGAATGGAGACTATAAGCTCCCCTAAAGTGACTGCGTCTGCTACTGCTACTCCTGTAATGAACATTAAGGGTGAATTATGGGGCTTTATGAACCTGTCTATCAAGTATTTCCTATGGCTGCATTTTTGACATAGGGTAAAAACAGATGTGACAGCGGCCCGCTGTGACTTGCTTTGGACCAGTCCACATCTGTGCAGGAGCTGCCAGATGCTGGTCTGGGATTGCCCTGGGCCATGTTGGTAGCTAGCTTGGGCTTGGACCTCGGAAAACCTCTGAGGTAACAGACCAGGCTAAGGCCTGCCTGAGTGGGCCACAGTGGACTATCATGTTTGTTCAAGCCGGCAGACATGGCCCGGGTTGGAGGCTGCCATTGGCTGCCATGGCTGCCCATCATGGTGGGGGCGGGGCACTGGGCACAGGTCAGGGGCGGAGCTGGCCAGTCATATGTTCATGTTTCTCCTCACCCACCCTGGGCCCCTGCCACAGGCATGTTTGCTCTGTGGCCTAGCCCAGACCATCTCCACCGTGGCTTCCCACCCTGACCCAGGCTGGGTTGCTGCCGCACCACGGCCATGTATGTTTTTACTCATACTTACAATACCAGCAGCACAGTTCTCCCCTTTGTGCTGTTTCATAGGTACTCTGTTTCCCTCACTTCCTTCACTGCAGCTCCCTCCCCACTTTCATCTCTTCCTCTCTCTTTAAAGATGTGATCAAGATGTGCAGGTGTAGACTAGATGTGAACTCAGTAGCCCCATCTTCCCTTGTGATAACATGACTCCAACCAACTGTAGTGGCAGTTAGCAAGGCTTCAGTACAATGTAAGAAAAAGGGAGCCCCATATCTAAACTGAGCAACCCTACTGTTCAGTGGGGGGAAAGAAAAAAAAAATCTAGGCTGTGACTTGGGCCACTTTCAGACCTCCCCCTGCCCGCACATATTCTGGCTGTGGGGGGGAATGGGTAGCAGGGTATGTGTGGGGAACCACCGGTCTGAAAGCCCCCGCCCCCCGCGGCTTTGGTGGGAATCCTGCTCTGTATCTGCAGGTGTTTGCTGGCAAAGCCGGGGTGAGTGTGTGAGACCGGCGGCACCCTGTGCATATCCTGGCTGTGCGTTCCCTCCCGCAGTCAGAATATGCATGGGGTGGGGGTGGAGGTCTGAAAGCAGCCTTGGTGGGGCTATCTGTCTGGGAGATCAGCTGTGAGGGAACCCATAAAAATAGAAAGACCAGAAGTCTGTGGGGGAAAGGGGTTGGACTGGGCTGAAAGGTGAAGCTGTAGATCAGGGAGACCTGTAAGGAGAGTGAATTGGGTGGCCAGAAAACAAATCAGGAAAAGAGGGATAAAATAATAATAATAATAATTAATTAATAAAAAATTAATAATAAAGTGGGGAAAAGAGAGAAGAAATAGAAGAGAGAGGCAAGGGGGAAGAGGCACCAACACTAAACATTTTATATTTTAAAGATGAGATTTTAAACTATTTTAAAAGCTCTTTCAGATTATTTAAAAAGATTTGCAAAGATTTGCCAAATCTAAATGAACTCTGCTTCACACACAAAACCAGTGTTATGCAGATTTGATTTATGGTTTGAGGGTACCTTGCAGCAGTACAGTGAGATAATAAAGTCCCATCCCCAGACACAGCCACTTTGTCCCCCTGGTCCCCCGCATAGCCACCCAAAGATTGTCCTCGTTGCAGCCTTAGCTACTATAGCTAGGGTTCCTACACACCTAGAAAAGCAGGCTGATGCTGCTATGGTATGAAAAGTATGAGCTTATTGGTTGGTGGGAGTTCCTGCAATATGCCCTCTAACCGGTGGCATCACAACGTGACATGAAGAACTCCTGCATCTGTCTGTCAAGGACAACTTTTTAGCAAAGTCCTTCCTCAGGTATGTTTCTTAAAAACATATATATTTTTAAAAAGTATACTCCATCTCAAAGGCATGCATTGGCTTACCTGGGAATAAATAGAGAGGGAATAATATATATTCCTTAATTTTGTGCAGTATCTAGATATCCTGATAGTAGTTGCTATATAAAAACTTTTATAGACAAGCAGGTTTAGGCTTTGTTTTTGTTTCCTCTTCTTTCTGGTATCAAGATAACCTGTCAAACTGTAAGTAAGTCTTTGCCACTATCATATAAGCTCAGTAGGAGGAAAGAAGCTGGACTGACACCATGTGGCTAATGCAACAAACAGCATCTATTTCATAGCCATCCTTGCAGTGAGACCTCTGGTTTTTTCACCACTTATTTATGGTAGATTTTGCAAACTAGGGTCAATCTCAACGTGTTCACACTCCTGTCCTGTGAAATGTTTTTCTTGCATGAAATTTAGAAATGATCAGCATTGCACCTCAAATTCTTGAAATGACAAAAAGTTTATCTACTCTAAATACTGTTTTGGGGCTGATCTGCAGGTGTAAAATGCTGGTTGTAACAGTTTGGCCATTTTTACACAGACGGCACCCACCCATGAATACCCATAAACACCCATCAGATGGGTGTGAGAGTGCCCATGTAAACGTCCACGAGTGGGTGGGTGTGCGTTCATGACCCACCCACCAACACCCACGGAGCAGCTGGGAAGGAGCCGGCATGCTCTGTGGGTGGAGATGGGTGTTCAACACCCGCCCGTCCGTGTAAAAACCAAAACACCCACACCCATGTGAACGGGTCCGCTGAGACCACAGAGATGGCTAGAGAGGCCACACAGGGTCCCCCACCCAGGGCAATGCTGTACGCCCGTCCGGGAGCTCTTAAAAGGGATCCGAAACAGGACATGTGTGCGCCGGCTCCCAATGTGTCTGGACGGAAAGCCACCGACAAAACGAAGGGAACCAGTGCCGTGACTTGCACAGAATGAGCCAGGGTAAGCAGAGGGACCCTGGGACGCCCAGGGGAGGGGGGCGAGCCCCTCTGGCTGGGGGGGAGGAGAGGGAAGGGCCACTAAATGGGGCATGGGGAAGGGAGCGTGATCGACAGTGAGGTGTGTGTGAGGGGACCCCAATAACCCGGGTAGGGGGACCCACATGCCAACAACGGAAAACAACCTGAGGGAGCACAGGGTGGGCAGCTGACAGCTAACGGTTTCAACCCCCACCCCCAGGACAGCACCCAGACACAGGAGCAACACACCACTGGGGAGATGGCCAAGGAGGGCCTCTGTGACAGCCAGGGAAGGCGCCCGTGCCCTCGAGGGGAGCTGGGAGGGATCCCTCCACAAGGGAGCACTGTGGGGCAGATGCTAACTCCTCTGAAATACCCCCAACAGGAGACGACCAGCTCCACTGCCACCACAGCTGCCGGGTGGGCCCCAAGCTGCCAAGCTGGTAGCCCCCCAAAAAGGGGTACCCAAAAGGGGAGCCCTGGTCGAGGCAGGAGACCAGGGACTTCACACGCTTGTAGGGGGCCAAAAAGGTCCAGCATGACCGGTGTGCAGCTACAAGACCAGACAGGTCTATGAAGCCATCGCCCAGGAGATGCAGTGGCAGGGGTACAATAGGGATGTAACCCAGTGCATGCAGCAGGCAAAGGACTTGAGGTCCGGATATAAACATATCAAGGACAACAATCTCAAGTCCAGCCGTGCCATGTGGACAATGGATTTCCAGGAGGAGCTGGACCGGTTCCTCTGCATGGATGGGGATATAGTTGCCTCCCGCTTACATGGCACCACTTTCGTCAGGGGCAGGCAGAGGGCGCTCACAACACCCCCCTGCCCAACTCCCCAGAGCAGGGGGAGGCCGTTGCCCCTTGCAAGGCAAGGGGAGAGGGTGGCCCTGTCACACAGGGAGGAGGCGTCCTGGGAACTTGTGCACTCCAACATCACCCTCGCGTTCACCCACAAAACCCACAGGGTGCAGGCCGTGGGGAAGGGGACACACGCAGAGTGGATGGAGACCTGGGACGCCTCCCAGGAAGCGGAGGAAGATGATCCAGGTAGGAATGCAACCAGGGCCTGGGGGGAGATGGGCCTGGGGGGCGGGGAAGGGCCCCAGCCACATCAATCGGAGCTGAGGCTGGGCAGCAGGGATTGACTAATGGATCCACATTCCCATTACAGCTCAAGGTGCCCTGGAGGTTCACAAGGAGGAGGTCATGGAGGAGGAGGTGATCGAGGAGGAACCGGAGGCACCCCCGAGAGCCGGGCACCAAGACAACGATGGTAGGCCACAACGCACAAGGGATGGGTCCCGGCTGGTACTGGGGTAATGGGCTAACAGGCTGGACACAGGGGCAGCCCCTAACCCCCATGCATGACAGGGAAGGGCCGGTGACCGGAACCACTGGGTCACCGAGCCAGACGGGTTAACAGCCCCTGAGGGGTCTGCGGGGGGAGGGGGCAAGGGGGTAGGAACACTTGACAGGCCCCTAGGAGGAGCTGTAATAGCATAGACCTGGGTGAACGCGGCTCCTGATGGGGCGAGCTCTGTGGCCCGACAGAGGGGACACGTTGCATGGGACCCTGCCCAAGCAGTAACATAGACCGTAGGGACAGACAGGAAGAGGGGGTGGGCACCCCCTTGGGCAACAGGGAGGCAGAGCTATGGGCATAGAGTACAGACATTAGGGGTGGGACATCAGGGCAAATATCGGGTACCCGGATTTAAAAAAACTGGCTTACCGGATTAATACCGGTTTACCGGTACCCGATCTTTTACATTGATTTCAATGGGGAACTGTGTCCCCATTGAAATCAATGAAAAAAACCCAAAAACCTCCCCCTCCCAGACTGTGCGGGTGGAAGGGGGGACACCCCCCACCCACCCTGCCCAGCCTGGATTTAAAAAAAAATTCCCCTAAGTCCCCTAGTGCGCCAGGCTCCGGGCCACTGCCGGCGACCCAGAGCCAGCACCAGCCAGTAGCAGGTAAGTAGTACCGGTACTGTACTGATCCCTGGGGTGGGGTGGTGGTTTAACACCCCCCACCCCAGGGATCACCCTACCTACCCACCCAGAGATCGCCTACCTTGAGCTCCGGGTGGCGGCGGTCCGGTGGCTTCAGCACTGGCTGTGGCTGCCGGCTTCAGAACGCTACTAGGCCTTCTGGGGAATTTTTTTTTAAATCCAGACTGGGCAGGGTGGGGTGTGTGTGTCCCCCCTTCCACTCGTGCAGCCTGGACTCGGGGAGGGAAAGTGTTTTGGTTGTTTGTTTTTTTACATTGCCGCAATGTAAAAAAATCCGGCACAGGGGATCCGGTACTGGACCCAAAATACCAGAATAATCCGATACTGCCAGTAAACCAAAATACCGGCAGTATTGGATACCGGATGATCCGGTAGTCCCACCCCTAACAGACGTGAAGCCTCACACCCCAGCCTGTTAACCTCACTCCCGCCGATAAGCGCCCTGGTCCGGCGAGGGGAGCTGCCGCCGGCAGTGCTGAGAGGAATCGGGAGATGTGGGCTTGGAACAGGCGGAGGAGAGAGGGCCTTGGCAGGAAGCTGCTGGAGGAAACCAGAAGGTTAGCTGAGGTGCACGCAGAGGAGCTCACCCGCACAAGGGAGGTGCAAATAGGAGGGGGAGAGGGACTGGCAGACAGTGGCAGCCATGCTAAACCGGTCCTGCACCAAGCGCCTGTGGGACAGGCACCTGACTGCCTCCCTCCGTGAGATGCAGCTTGACAGAGCCGAGAGGGTGAGGGGAAGTGTTGTGCTGGAGGGGACCTCCGCACGGGCCCTTGACCTCATTGGGGAGGTGATGGGGCTCCTGCGGAGGGAACCCCAATGGGATATGCCCCCTCCAGGCCCGGGTGGAGGGATGGCAGGCGATTACCACCGGGGCACCCCCCCACAGGTGCAGGTGCCCCCCCGCACTTTGGCCAACAATGGTTTCCCCAGAAGCACCCCTTCCCTGGTCTCGTCAGCAGGGTCCCTCTCCCCAACATAGCCCCACAACATGAACTCGTGGGGCTGCCCTTCTGGCCCGCACCTCTCCCGGTTCCTCCACAGCTGCCTCCAAGACCCCCCCTCCAGGAACCACAGTCTCCCCCAGTGAACCCGGAACTTCCAGGTGACCAACCGCCCATGCTGGCTGCCCCACCAGCTCCGGTAAGCTGGACCACATAGCTGTCAGGAAAGGGGGGGGGGGAGTGGAGAGGGCATAGCAAAGATCAGAGGGATGGGGGAGGGGCTGCTATGTGGGGAGCAATGGGAACAGGAACGGCCTGTGGCAGTGCAAGGCAGGGTGTAACACAGACCTTACGTTCCATTCACAGACCTTACGTTCCATACTGCAGGGTCCAGCACCCCAGCCTGGTGTGGAGCGGCCTGCAGACAACGGAGAGCCCGGCCTGTCTGGCCACCACTCCCAAATGACGGCAGCGGCAAGGGCCCACAGGTAATCGAGCCCCAGTGGTGCACTGATGCAGGCACGGGGAAGCCTCCGCAAATAGTGAACCCCCCCTCCTTGTACAGGACCCCTAATAAACTGTGTTTTACATTACCACTCTGTTGTTCAGTGTGTCAATGGGGGCACCATGGTGGTAAGGGGTCGCTCCATATGCAGTCGGGGGCAGGGCATTCACAAGACAGGTGCTGGAAGTATACATCTCTGGCCTGCAGGCAGCTGGGTGGGCAACAGCATAGCTCCTATGGCCAGGTACAGATCTGCACAGTTACATCAATGGAGCACCGGGCATGCCACCAGACAGCCGGTGAAGTGCCAAGGCTTGGTGCAGTTCGCTTGCCATGGCTAGAAGGCAGTGGGTTACCCAGTGGCTTGGGGCACAGGACCTGGGAACCCCTATGACCCAAACAAGAGGCCACAAGCGGATTGTGGGAACGAACATAACAGGATTTATTGTTACCCGTTACATGGTATCATGAAGGGTGGGGGGCTGGTCAGTTGCCTGCCATCTGGACGACAATGCGCCAACACAAAGCGTCCTGGTTCTCCTCAGATATGCGCTGGAACGCCCCACCCTGGACATGTTGGTAGAGGGGCACAGGACCCTCTCTCTGCCCCGGTGGGGGGTAGTCAAGGGCAGCTTCCCCGGGCTTGCAGACATTTTGTAGGATGCAGGCTATCAGTACAAGGATGGGTGTATGCTGCAGATTGAACTGGCTCCTGTTCATGAGCAGGCGCCAACACCCCTTGAGCATCATGAATGCCCGCTCCACCATGCTCCGAGCCGACGAGAGTGGTTCATTGAAGATCTGGCGCTCCGCTGTGCGCGCAACGGGATAGGCCCTCGTGAGCCATGGGCTCAACGGGTAGGCGGGGTCCTCTATCACCACTGGGGCCATGGAGACCCCCTCAATCACACAATACAAGTTGGGGGCTATCTCCTCGTCAAACATGCATGCATAGAAGGGGGAGGCCCGCAGTATGCGAGCATCATGGCTCCTCCCAGAGTGGCCGGTATAGACATCGGTAAACAAAGCCAGGTGATCCACCACAGCCTGGAGATTGATTGAGAACACCTACCTCCAATTTAGGTAGTCCATCTTGGTGTGTGGGGGCTGGTGGGTGATGTCTATCGCCCCTACGCAATGGGGGAAGCCCACGTCCTCGAAGCCATGGATCACAACCTCTGGATCCTGGAGCTGTATGACCCGCTCGAGCAGTAGTTCAACTAGCAGGTCGCGCACATCGTGGAGCGCCCTGTTAACGGTCACGGTTCCCACCCTGAACTGTTCCCCAACGCTTTGACAGGAATCGGGGGTGGCCAGTCTCCACACGGCCATGGCCACGTGCATCCCTGGCGGCAGCAGATACTGCATGTTGGTTTTACACCTCCGGAGATGTGGATTCAGGAGCTCTCCAAGCCAGGCCAACAGCGAGCGGTTCATGCAGAAGTGGTCCGTCCATTCCTCTTCCTTCCAGGTGGCCAGCATGTTCTCCCATCATTCATTGGTGCGAGAGCGCATCCAATTCAGCCTTCATGTTGGGACAATGACACGGTGCCCGTAGACATTGAGCAGCCACCAGGACAGTACCAGGCGCATGTCCTGGGACACTGCTGTTCCGAACATGGACCGTCGGCGGACAGTTACCCTCTGTGCCCACTGCAATGATGCAGTTCGGCACAGGTTGGCCGCTCTCCTGTGCCACACGCCATGGTTGTAGAAGTGGTGACCCAGCAGTAGTAGCTCGGCCCATTACTTCAACACCAGCGTCAGGATCATGAGGCAGGCGGACACTACCATTAAGAGGACAGTCCTCCCCTCAGGGGGCTCATCAACAGGCAGCTACCCGCCTAGGTGTTACATCAATGGGGGACCTGACCCAGGCCTGTGTAGCTGTGACTGTGTCCCTTTTAGCCACCTGCCCTGTGAGCGGCCTCTGCACCTAGCAATCACCCAGCTGCAATCTGTTTCCCCTGGTCCCGAGCCCTGTGCACCCTGCACACCCGCACTGTGCTTCCCATGTCCCCTGCTACCCGTAGCCTGTGTCACGGGATTGGGGTCCGCACCCCCACTTTACCAGGTTTGAGTGACTCAGTTTCCCTTGCACACAGTTCTCTTGAATCAGTTTCTCTCACTGGCTAATGCAAGTGTGTCACAATGAAACTTCTTGTCACCCAAGGGCCCGATCCTTCCCGTTTCCAGACTCTTTACTCTCTGGGTTTGCAAGAGCTTGAGGGCTCTTGTAGCTCACTTGTGTTCCAATATTAGACACTAGACCACTTCTTTATAAAGTAAGAAGTATATTT
>QEPC01002213.1:11482-30202 GCA_003113815.1 Sphenodon punctatus | reverse complement strand
AATAAAAAAAATCCAGGCTGGGCAGGGTGGGTGGGTGGTGTCCCCCCTTCCACCCGCGCAGCCTGGGAGGGGGAGGGGGAGGTATTGAGTTTTTTCCTCCATCGATTTCAATGGGGACAGTTCCCCATTGAAATCAATGAAAAAAAACATGGTACCAGTATACCGGATTTAATCCGGTAAACCGATTTTTTGCAAACCGGTAACCGGTAAAACCGGTATCCAGTTTTTTGCCCCAAGTCCCACCCCTAGCATTTGGGGTTTAATAATAAGAATTTTAATTACCAACTAGGAACTCATCAGTTGAAAACAAAAGAGGAGGAAAGAGACTTGAGGTTCTAATTGATCATAAAATGACTATGGCTGTTTTTAAACAGTGCTGCCGGGTGGGTGTGGGTGGGTGCACAGCTTTCCCTACAGTTAGGCATTTATAGGGCCTTTCTTCTGCATAGTGGATTCTCTGCTGTGTACTGAGGGCTGAGCTCACCCTGTAGCATTTTCCAGCAAAGGCACATGTACAGCTTCTCTCCTATGTGGATTCTCTGGTGTGTATTGAGTGCCCCAACTTCTGAAGCTTTCCTTGCATTTCTGCATGTACAGGGTTTCTCTCCTGCATGTACAGGGTTTCTCTCTTGTGCAAATTCCTTCTTTTAAAATAACAAATTTTAAAAGTGGAAGAAATCACACATACATATAATGTCCCCTTACCTAAAACAGACTTGAACCTTTGACCTACCAATATTCTTTTTTAGCAGCTAACCTACAGGATCAATTGCTGTTTCCCACTTTTGGATTTGCTTACAGAACCTTGCATTTTGCTCACTATTGCATGGCATCAATATTGTCTAGTCTTTAGATCTGTATTCACTGTGCTTTTTCTACTCGCTGTGTATTCCATAGTAATGTGTAAAATTTTAGGAGGCCCTGCCCTACCAACCTAAAAGTCCATTATCCACCATTGCCAGGAGGGTGAATTGGGAAGACGGAACAAACACATAAACATATGTCATGTGTGAGAAAAGGCCACAGATTCAAAAGGAAATAAAATGTAGAAATTAACAGGAATGTAGCTCTATCACCATAGGGGGGCATGAGGGACACATGGCCCCCCAGATATTTGGGCCCAGGGAACACCATCCTGTGTTTCCCCTGCTCTGAGTCCCACCTCCCAGGCACCCAGTACCTGGCTGTGTGGAGGACTTATTCCTCCTCCCTCTCTTGCAGCTCACCGGAAGGGGAGGGGCTGAGGGAGACAGTGAGTGTGTGACTCACTTCCTCTGCCCAGTGCGGGAACAGGTACCAGCGGCATGGCAGTGGTGTGTCTGGAGGCAGCTGGAGTCTGGATGGAGCTCGGGAGCCCTGCTGCTGCTTGCAAGCTCCATCCAGACTTCAGCTACTCCGGACATGCCACTGCCACGCTGCTGCTGAGCAGGCTCACCAGAGATCACCCCGGCATTGGCGAGGGTCTGGAGCACAGACAAGCAGGAATATGCAAGTGGAGGAGGCAGAGAGCCTGGCCCTGAGGCAGGTGCAGTGGGAGCAGCAGGCCTGGGGGCAGGGTGTAGGGATCCAGGGGTGGAGGTCTGAGCGTGGAGTGGAGACTGGATTGGGGCAGCCTGTGTGTGTGTGTGTGTGTGTGTGTGTGTGTTGGAATTGGTGGTTGGTTTGCCCCTGTGCACTCTGCATGTTTATGTTGGGAAGGGGGTGCCAGCTTTGCCTTGCCATGTGGTTTGGAGGGCTTGGTTTTCCCCTGCACACTCTGCATGTTTTTTGTTTGGACAGGGGGTGCTAGCTGCATGCCCTGACTTTTTATGTTTGGGGAGGAAGTGCCAACTTTGCTCTGTCATGTGGTTTGGGGTGCCCCCATGGGTGTGAAATGTTTGGGGTGTGATGTTTGGGGCACACTTCATGTGTGAGATGTTTGGGGTGTGATTTTGTGCACCTCTCCCCCAGGTTCAACAGTCACCTCTGTGTATTGCATGCTTTACAACATTTGCTGAGGAACTCTGTTGTCTATGAAAGCTTATGTGTCCTTTCATCAGTTGCACACCAGCTGCGTGACTAAATTCTAATAATACCTTGCATCTTTATGAGATGAAGACAAAGTAGTTCGGTGATATCTTTTATTGGGCCAACTTAGATACAATGAGGGGATAACCATCAAATAATTAAAATACAACTTGCTATTATGTATACACCATGGCCTGCATTTATTTTTATGTATTGAATGGCGAATGACTTCTTTTCTAACAGCTCCTTCCTCCAAGTAATTGTCCTGCATTTATTCAGTCTGTAGTTCTGACTTTTTACATACCTGAGGCAAGGTCTTCAGGCATGGTCTGAAAAAGCTTGCAGACCCATGCCAGCAGAAGTAGGTCTAATAAATGATAGCATCTGAATTACTTGTCTCTATCTCTTACATTTGGGACCAACCCAGTAACCACCTTCTCTCTAGGTTGCATCTTTCTAGTGCCTTCCAGCCAGTGATCTGAAAGTGCTGTGCATATATTGATGAGATGTGCCTGGCAACATTGTTATATAAACAGAGAAACTGGCATCCTCTTTATTTTCCAGGCCATCTGCAAAGTGAAGCAAAACTTTGGGGATTTTTCTACAAATACACTCTAGCCGCTTCTTGAAAATACTCAGACTCATTTCTTTCCCCCCTTTCTAACTCCTTTGTTTCATAGCTCATTCATCTGTATTTATCAGCACTGTAACATTTGCCATCTGTTAACCCAGGTGTTAGACCTAAATGGTAGGTGTCCTCTGTGCATGAATGCACTCTTCTTCATTATCTGTCTTGGCTTTCTGTTTAGTGTCATTTTAATATCAACTCTGGACTTTGAAATCTCGTTTCCACTGCCAAATATTGGAATAATAAAAACAAATAATGTTTTAAAAGCCCAGCCCTAGCGCTCCCATTTCTGTCTCTGTGGCATCTGGCTTCTCACTAGCTTGGTGAAGTTCATGTGAAAGTATTTTCTTGTTTTTAGACCATTTTGAATCCACAGTGACAAGGTTCTTTCTCTTCCATGACTTTCCTTCAGACTTCAGCAATAATACCAGATGGGAATGAAGAGCTTTGAAAAGCATTTCCTGGAAATCTAAATATATCTGCCCAAGTTTATCCCCTGGGTATCCCCACTGATGATTGTGGAGATGCACGAGGCGTGGATGTGGCCCATGATTATCATCAGATCTTTTAATTTGTTTTGGCAGAACATCCTTGAAGAATTTGTTAATGAGTTTAAGACACTTGCCATATTTTGAGACTGTGTTGGCAGTGCTTACACAAGCTGTGCTTTCCCAGTTATTGTTCAAGTTAATCCTTGGAAAGGCCATTGCTTATGTTTTCTCGAAGCTGATTTTAACTACTTTGCTGCTGCTACTGCTGGGCCTTGCTTCATCTCACCAAGAGGTTTAAATAGAATATTGATTCAAGTAAACAAGGGAACAAAGGGAAACAGATGAGATATTTCTTGCCTATATCTGACCCGATACAACAGGCTAGTACGCCCTGTGATTTCATAGGCCCCTTTTAAATGAGATGCTCCCTGCATAGGCACCCATCATCCACATGGGGGAGGATCCTGTGCTCCCTCGACCTACGCATCCCTCATGCAGGGAGCAACCAGCAACAATGCTGGTTACTCCATGTGTGTGAATGCAGGGGGGATGGGTGTGCGCCCATGTGCAACCCCCCTCCCCACATCACCCTTGAAACAATGTGCCTGCGGACTACCCACTCAGTCGCAGCCCATTTAAAAAGGGCCATTGTGTTGCTTAGTTTGGGAAAAGTGACGGAAGGGGTAAGTGAGGCACTGAAGGTCGGGGGTTGGTGAGGAAAGAATGGACAAAGATAAAAAGAACTGGATGGGTAGTTAGTATTCTGCTTTAGAGAAGAGAAAAAGCCTTTTTGGTAAAGTTGATGCAAATATATTTTTAAAAAATCTACCTATTTCATTTGAATATTTATTTTAACAAATACTCAAACTTGGATTTGCACTCATTCTGAACTTAAAATTTGGTTTGAATTTGACTTTAGTTCATGTTGCCTTATTCACCACTTTTAGGTCACTTAGTTTGACATCATTTTGTTCAATTACTTTGATTCAGTTTTTTAAAAGATTATTTGATTGACTTAATTTTTTGAAAACAATCAAAACTTTATTTTTGTTGGTTGTGTTTTGAGCTAAACTAGCCAAAGTCAATGGCAGCAGAAACAATGTTATGGTATATTATGCATTAATGAATACTGAAATCTCATGTAGACTTCACAAATGCACACAGAAATTTGAATTTGCAATTTCACATATGCAAAATCTAGGAAATTCAAGCTTCAACACAAGTAGCCCCACCCACTTCTCTTTTGGTGCTGTAGAATGGGCATCTAACCAAGTGGGCATTATTGTTTCCCTCATGGTACAAAATGGAGGAGATGGTGGAAAAGGGAAGGGGAGATGGTACATGTTTTGCAATTTTGGCTCTGTAGCACTCAAATAGCAGCGTTGTTGGGATTTCTGGTGGTTTTTTATATGTAGCTCAATTTCCTGGGGTGATGACTGCTACTTCTTGCTGAATGCACATAAAGGGTATTTTCAGACGTTATGTGGTCAATGTCCACCACAGTCAATTCCCTGTGGTGGCTTGGACCACGTAACATCTGTTGGGGGGAACGGATGTTCCCCCCCCAGATGTTACCACCGCGTGGGATCAGATTCACCACGCAAGCGGCCAAAGCGGCAGGGCCGGAGGCCGTCGCGTGTTGAATCCAATTCCAGGCCGTGGTGACCCCTGCCGTCACGTCTGGACGGCGGACACGGGCCGGAATCCCCGCAGGGATTCCGGCCCGTGGCCATAGCAGGCGGGCGCTGCGGTGGCATTGGGTGCGGCGGTCGCCCGTCTCCTCCTCGCATTGCTGACCATAGCAACATTTTCTTTTTCCCCTGCTTCCCAGGCTGGGATGCAGATCCTAACACCCCAATCTATTGTGCAGTGTAACTAAGCATTTTAAGCAATTGTTTTGTTTGAGTTCTGTCATCACTGGTGGATGCTTTCTTGCCACAAGGGAACCCATGCTTGAAGGCACTACCCAAAAGTCCTGAAAGATTTAACTCTGGGATGAGCATCCACTCATTTATTTATCAATCAATAGCATAGGTTCATGATCTGGACTCTCCCCTTCACCATTACACACCTCCATTCTCTTCTCCTATGCAGCCCATAGAGCTTGTACTGATTTTTAAGGTGGTCCATGCAAGGAAAGAGGTTCTCCACTCCTGGTATATGAGCTTGTCCTAGAGTTTGTTTGTGTATATGCTCTGCTGAGCAGCAAATAACTGCCCAGTAAATATCACTGCAGTTAATTGCTCTGCAATAAATTGTCCATATACAAGTAGCCAAAAATGCTACCATGAGACCTCTGGGAGAACAATATGGAGAAAATGCAGATGGAGCCAGTCTGTAAAGTCAGGATGTGAATTCACAGTGCTTTAAATTTGTTATTTGGATTTGGTTTGTGTTTCTCTTTCTCTCTAAATGGAGATGTTCTTTTTTTTGTTATAAAAATGTTTGGGGTGTGTATAATAAAGAAAATAAAATGGGGATTTTTCATTTTCGTTATTCAATACCGAAAGTGAAAGAACATAATAATGAAAAAATATCATTTTGTTATTACGAATTAATAGGAAAAACCTGAAAAGCATTTTTTTGGCTGTAACATCTTTATTTGTGATCCAATTTTGATGACACTTGAAAGGATTGTACCCCAGTGAAGGGCATTATGTATGCCAAATTTCAGAATGATTCGATAAAGGGATCTTATTTTATAAGTGGTTGTAATTTATTTTACAAAAATCTGCATAAACCTTCCTGGCTGTAACGTCTTTGTCTCCCATCTAATTTGGATGTAACATGGCAAGATTATACCTCTCCCTAATATTACTATCTCTGCTTAACTTCAGAAGAATTGGATGAAGGGTCTTTATGTTATAAATGATTTACTTGTAAATGCATTTCTGACTGTAATATCTTTGTATTCCAGCCAGTTTACATGAAATTTGGAAGGCTTTTATATTAGACCTTTAGGAGCATGATATTTTTGAGTTTATATCTCAGATCTTCAGGATTATCACTGCCAAATTGTAGAAAGATTTGATAAAGGGTCCAAATTTTATAAGCAATTGAAGTTTTTCCTCTTGTAGACTTTTATTATTCAGGTAAATAGCACATGCAGTGCCATTCAGAGACAGGCATTTCAGGGGGGAGGGGGCTGTAGAAAGGAGGGGGAGAAGCTCAAGAGATGAAAAGTCACATTCACTGGCCAATTACTGCATGCTTCCACCTTTACAGGAGGACCAATTAGTGGTGGCTTCAAGGCGGGCATAGAAGGTAGATATAAGATGCTGTTCTTTGGGCCTGTTCTTTGTCTGTGGTTAGTTATAGGTTTGGTCAGAGCATTTTCTCAGACTTTGCTGGCAGACTTTGCGTGTGTGTGTGTGTGTGTGTGTGTGTGTGTGTGTGTGTGTGTGTGAGTGATAGAGCTCACTGCAAGAGTTCAGCTAGCTACATAAATCCAATCCCCATACACATGGGGTGCTACCCAACATCCTCCTGCTCCCTCCTGGGGCGTTCTCTGCATGTTGACGGACACCCCCATGCACCTGGAGTGCCTGCCCAGACTAAAGCCTGTGACAAACAGGAGAAATGACATATATATCCTCTGGTCAATTGGATTGACATTTCAAAGACACCTTGGCTGGGACAGAGATGTGATTGCCTCTCTTACTGCATGCTTCCAGCTTTCCAGGACCAATCCTGGGTGGCTGTGAGGAGGGCATAAGAGGGACATAACTAGGACTTTGGGAAGCAAGGCAGAGGGAAGCATCCCAGAAATCAGGAGATTAGGGGTATTTTCAGACGGCGGGGAGCTTCCGTTCCCCCCAACAGACGTTATGGGATCACGATCACCATGTGGGGATTCACTGTGGTTGAGTGTGATATTGTAACATCTGAAAATACCCATGGTTCACACATCCAGACTGGCTATTTTTAATTAAAAACACATAATGCAGCACTGTGACAGAGGACATAAGAGAATCCCTTGTTGGCCCTTTCCTGAGAAGATGCTTCCAACTTCCCAGTAACAAGTGAGGGAGAGGGGTTTTGGTGTTCACGGGACAGAATGATATATGGGTGACATTTCTTCTGGCCAATTGACATCACAAACACATCTTGTAGCACACAGTGACAAACATTAGAGTATCCCTGGCATAGGCTCATATTTTTCAGATGCTGGTCAGACTTGTAACCTTGGGACCCTTTATCATATCCTTTTGATATCTTACAGAGATAGTCCTAAAGGTCTGGTATAAAAACCTTCCAAATTTCATTTAAACCAGCTGGAATACAAAGATGTTACAGCCAGAAATGCATTTTAAAGTAAATTGCTTATAAAATCGGGAGCCTTTATCCAATCCTTCTGACATTTAGCAGGGGTAGTAACCTTGGGGAGGAGTATAATCTTGCCAAGTTTCATCCAAATTGATTAAGAGACAAAGACGTTTCAGCCAGGAATGTGTACACAGAATTTTGTAAAACAACAAAATTCAACTGCTTATAAAATGGGATTCCTTTAACCATTCATTCTGATATTTGTCACACATAATACCCGCCATTGAGGGTACAACCACACTAAGGGTGTTTTCAGACGTTACGGGGCCGCTTGGCCCCATACCGAAAACAACCAAATCATCCCCCACCAGGATGACCCCGTCACGCCGTATTAGACGTGCTGGGGGATCCCGGCAGGGAATCTGGGAGGGGGTGGGGCCGCACGGCGCAACGTGTGGCCACACAGCCCCGTCCCCTCCACACTCCCCGCCGCCCGCCCTCTGGGGAGATGGGTGGGCAGCAGGGCCAATGTGGCCGCAGTGTCTGGCTGAAATCGTCACGGCCCGGGATCCCGCTGGTGATCCCAGGCCGTGGCGCCCGACCAGACGTGATTTTTTTGGGTCCCCGCTGGGGATCACTTTCACCACTCTTCCCGGGAAATTCCCATGGCTAGCCCGGGAAGCGTGGTTGAAAATGACCCCGTGAGGGTATTGACCGTGGCGAACATCTGGCGGCCGCCAAACAGACGTTCAAGGCACAGTGACCACAGGTGGGTATTCACAGTGGTTCACTGTGATCTTGTAACGTCTGAAAATACCCAATGTTTCATTAAACTAGGATATAAAATAAAAAGGTTACAACTGTAAATGTGTTTTCCATTGAAACCAATGGAAATAAAAAACATAAGTAAAAACGAAAATGAAACAGAGACAAACGAAATATAATGAAAACGAATGACATTTCAATAATGAAAAGAAAATGAGTAACAAAAACAAAGGAGAGTTACTGTGCACNAATAAAAAAAATCCAGGCTGGGCAGGGTGGGTGGGTGGTGTCCCCCCTTCCACCCGCGCAGCCTGGGAGGGGGAGGGGGAGGTATTGAGTTTTTTCCTCCATCGATTTCAATGGGGACAGTTCCCCATTGAAATCAATGAAAAAAAACATGGTACCAGTATACCGGATTTAATCCGGTAAACCGATTTTTTGCAAACCGGTAACCGGTAAAACCGGTATCCAGTTTTTTGCCCCAAGTCCCACCCCTAGCATTTGGGGTTTAATAATAAGAATTTTAATTACCAACTAGGAACTCATCAGTTGAAAACAAAAGAGGAGGAAAGAGACTTGAGGTTCTAATTGATCATAAAATGACTATGGCTGTTTTTAAACAGTGCTGCCGGGTGGGTGTGGGTGGGTGCACAGCTTTCCCTACAGTTAGGCATTTATAGGGCCTTTCTTCTGCATAGTGGATTCTCTGCTGTGTACTGAGGGCTGAGCTCACCCTGTAGCATTTTCCAGCAAAGGCACATGTACAGCTTCTCTCCTATGTGGATTCTCTGGTGTGTATTGAGTGCCCCAACTTCTGAAGCTTTCCTTGCATTTCTGCATGTACAGGGTTTCTCTCCTGCATGTACAGGGTTTCTCTCTTGTGCAAATTCCTTCTTTTAAAATAACAAATTTTAAAAGTGGAAGAAATCACACATACATATAATGTCCCCTTACCTAAAACAGACTTGAACCTTTGACCTACCAATATTCTTTTTTAGCAGCTAACCTACAGGATCAATTGCTGTTTCCCACTTTTGGATTTGCTTACAGAACCTTGCATTTTGCTCACTATTGCATGGCATCAATATTGTCTAGTCTTTAGATCTGTATTCACTGTGCTTTTTCTACTCGCTGTGTATTCCATAGTAATGTGTAAAATTTTAGGAGGCCCTGCCCTACCAACCTAAAAGTCCATTATCCACCATTGCCAGGAGGGTGAATTGGGAAGACGGAACAAACACATAAACATATGTCATGTGTGAGAAAAGGCCACAGATTCAAAAGGAAATAAAATGTAGAAATTAACAGGAATGTAGCTCTATCACCATAGGGGGGCATGAGGGACACATGGCCCCCCAGATATTTGGGCCCAGGGAACACCATCCTGTGTTTCCCCTGCTCTGAGTCCCACCTCCCAGGCACCCAGTACCTGGCTGTGTGGAGGACTTATTCCTCCTCCCTCTCTTGCAGCTCACCGGAAGGGGAGGGGCTGAGGGAGACAGTGAGTGTGTGACTCACTTCCTCTGCCCAGTGCGGGAACAGGTACCAGCGGCATGGCAGTGGTGTGTCTGGAGGCAGCTGGAGTCTGGATGGAGCTCGGGAGCCCTGCTGCTGCTTGCAAGCTCCATCCAGACTTCAGCTACTCCGGACATGCCACTGCCACGCTGCTGCTGAGCAGGCTCACCAGAGATCACCCCGGCATTGGCGAGGGTCTGGAGCACAGACAAGCAGGAATATGCAAGTGGAGGAGGCAGAGAGCCTGGCCCTGAGGCAGGTGCAGTGGGAGCAGCAGGCCTGGGGGCAGGGTGTAGGGATCCAGGGGTGGAGGTCTGAGCGTGGAGTGGAGACTGGATTGGGGCAGCCTGTGTGTGTGTGTGTGTGTGTGTGTGCAATATGTGTGCAGGTGGTGCCCCTACAATCTGTCTCTTATACACATCTAGATGTGTATAAGAGACAGGGACATAACTAGGACTTTGGGAAGCAAGGCAGAAGGAAGCATCCCAGAAATCAGGAGATTAGGGGTATTTTCAGACGGCGGGGAGCTTCCGTTCCCCCCAACAGACGTTATGGGATCACGATCACCATGTGGGGATTCACTGTGGTTGAGTGTGATATTGTAACATCTGAAAATACCCATGGTTCACACATCCAGACTGGCTATTTTTAATTAAAAACACATAATGCAGCACTGTGACAGAGGACATAAGAGAATCCCTTGTTGGCCCTTTCCTGAGAAGATGCTTCCAACTTCCCAGTAACAAGTGAGGGAGAGGGGTTTTGGTGTTCACGGGACAGAATGATATATGGGTGACATTTCTTCTGGCCAATTGACATCACAAACACATCTTGTAGCACACAGTGACAAACATTAGAGTATCCCTGGCATAGGCTCATATTTTTCAGATGCTGGTCAGACTTGTAACCTTGGGACCCTTTATCATATCCTTTTGATATCTTACAGAGATAGTCCTAAAGGTCTGGTATAAAAACCTTCCAAATTTCATTTAAACCAGCTGGAATACAAAGATGTTACAGCCAGAAATGCATTTTAAAGTAAATTGCTTATAAAATCGGGAGCCTTTATCCAATCCTTCTGACATTTAGCAGGGGTAGTAACCTTGGGGAGGAGTATAATCTTGCCAAGTTTCATCCAAATTGATTAAGAGACAAAGACGTTTCAGCCAGGAATGTGTACACAGAATTTTGTAAAACAACAAAATTCAACTGCTTATAAAATGGGATTCCTTTAACCATTCATTCTGATATTTGTCACACATAATACCCGCCATTGAGGGTACAACCACACTAAGGGTGTTTTCAGACGTTACGGGGCCGCTTGGCCCCATACCGAAAACAACCAAATCATCCCCCACCAGGATGACCCCGTCACGCCGTATTAGACGTGCTGGGGGATCCCGGCAGGGAATCTGGGAGGGGGTGGGGCCGCACGGCGCAACGTGTGGCCACACAGCCCCGTCCCCTCCACACTCCCCGCCGCCCGCCCTCTGGGGAGATGGGTGGGCAGCAGGGCCAATGTGGCCGCAGTGTCTGGCTGAAATCGTCACGGCCCGGGATCCCGCTGGTGATCCCAGGCCGTGGCGCCCGACCAGACGTGATTTTTTTGGGTCCCCGCTGGGGATCACTTTCACCACTCTTCCCGGGAAATTCCCATGGCTAGCCCGGGAAGCGTGGTTGAAAATGACCCCGTGAGGGTATTGACCGTGGCGAACATCTGGCGGCCGCCAAACAGACGTTCAAGGCACAGTGACCACAGGTGGGTATTCACAGTGGTTCACTGTGATCTTGTAACGTCTGAAAATACCCAATGTTTCATTAAACTAGGATATAAAATAAAAAGGTTACAACTGTAAATGTGTTTTCCATTGAAACCAATGGAAATAAAAAACATAAGTAAAAACGAAAATGAAACAGAGACAAACGAAATATAATGAAAACGAATGACATTTCAATAATGAAAAGAAAATGAGTAACAAAAACAAAGGAGAGTTACTGTGCACATCCCTAAAAGCGTAAATTTAAAATGTTTCTGCAACAAACACTGTTGTATGAATGTAAATAAATTAAGCTGTAGAAGTAAAATATTTTTTAAATGAATTTTTTTTTTCTGAAAGTACAATATAAATGAAAGTGCACAGGAAATTCCGTAAAATGTCTCATTAAAAATTAAATGTTGAGGTATTTTTAGATCTCTCTCCCTTTTAATGAGACAAATAGAGAAAATGTCAAGTTCCCCATACAATACAATGTAATTTAAAAAAAATTAAAAACCCATTACATACAGTAGAGAATGAAGCGATGGTACTAGGCATCTGTGGCAGAAGCTAGAGGGATTTCTTTAACACTCATTGGACAGATTTATGACAAGCCAGCACAAGTGCCAAAATTTTCATTTCATGTTCCTTGTGAAAAAGTTCTGTGGAACTTAATAGAAACAACAGTCAGCCGTATAGGATGGATCAAAAAGGCCTATAAAAAGCTAGTGTTTTGTGTGAAATTTTAGAGATATACAGAGTAATTTTTATGGAACTCTGGTGTTTTTTAATGGAAAATCTATTGATTCTTTAAAATTCTATAGGACTTTCCTGAGTGTTTTTATGTTTTGTTTTTCATTCAAAAATAGGAGAATAAGCCAACTATGCTGTAAAAGGCCCTTGGTATCTGATTTTCACAGATAATTTTCAGCTCTTACTCCCTGCTTAATCCCAAAATGCTTCTCCAAACTCACATCAGGAACTGGCCTATTTTTTATTCATTTCCTTAATTTAGTTCCAACATTTACAATCTACAGTTTTTGCAAGCTGCTATGGTGCCTCATACAAATCATAGGTTCTGGTTGATGTGGTTCCATCTTTCCTACAGACTTTGAATGGTCTCATTAACACATTCCAATAACTGTATTCCCACATGGCACCATGTATGTTTTGTTACAGGAGACATCAGAATGCATCATGGAAAACATAGTCCAGAGAGGGTAAAAGGTCAGAGGGAAAAATTTGAGATAGAGGGTGATTTAAGACGTGACGGGGCGCCTATTGGCCCCGTCACGGAATCACCATTTGCTTCCCCCTCGGAATCAAAACATCACGTTCAACATGTGCCTGCTGAGTCTGGTGGGGAATCCGGGGGGGCGGGGCTGCGTGGCACAACATGTGGCCGCACAGTCCCGCCCCCTCACACTACCCCAGCCGCCCGCCCTCCTGGAGACGGGCGGGCGCAGCAGCCTATCTGACCGCTGCACCCGATTCCATCCCGGGATCTGGGCCATGGCCCGAAATCAGTGGCAGTAACAGACGCTACCATCCGCCGATTCCGGACCATGTTTCAATTAACCACGATTTCAGAGATGGTGCCCGGACCATCCTCGAAAGCATGGTTATTTTGCTCACCGTTGGTGCTTCACCGTGGTGAACATTTAGCGGTGCGCCAACAGATGTTACGCGACCATCCACCACCACGGGGGATTCACCATGGTTGAGTGTGGTAACGTAATGTCTGAAAATACCCAGAATTACCATGAGTTGCAACTTCCATGTGGAAATGTGACAGTGCATGGGAGCTATAGGTTTTCAGACAACCCCACCCCCCAAGAACAACAAAAAAACAAACAAAACAAAAAGCAGAAATGAAACATTTTAGTTTGGGGTTTATTTCCAAATATGTACGTCTGCGTTACAGATCACGTTTATATATATGCTTCGTAGACCTGAAAATGGCATTTGATTCAGTTTCCTGGGAGAGATTATGGGATAAATTGATTAGTTACCACATCAAGACTGTTGTATTTGCTTCGAGTATTGCATTCAAGGACTACACTGAGGGTTAGAACAAATAGGTTGGGCGCACTTTCCAGACAGGTGAAGGTGGAAAGGGGGGGGTAAGACAGGGATGCCTTTTAGCCCCCATATTGTTCAACTTATATCTGAATAATATGAGAGAGGTTTTGGAGGATCCAGCCCACCATCCGGTGGAGATAGGTGGTCAGTGGATATCAAACCTGCTATACGCTGACGATACAGCGTTGGTTGCTAGGACCCAGATTGGTTTAAGGCGACTTATGGAAGCTTTTGCTCTTTACTGTAAGAACGAATAACTAGAGATAAATTACATCAAAACAAAGATATTGGTGATTGGTAGGCAGCGGAAGCAACATAAGTGATCCTTAGGGGGAAACAACATTGAACAAGTAAACCAATATAAATATCTGGGTGTTATAATTTTGGCTGCTCCTTCTTGGAATGCTCATTTGAAGGCAGCTCGGGCCTCAGTTATGGTTACTGGGCAGGCTATAGCTGGCTTTTACTGGAACAAAGGAGGAAAGCTATTTAAACCTGCGCTAAGATTGATTAAAGCAAAAAATGGTGCCCCAGCTACTATATGGGGTTCAAGTTTGAGATCCAAATAAGTTAAATGAACTCGGGATTGAGCAAAATAGAATCTTGAGGACTATTTTACATGTCCCCAGATCTACCCGGGCAGTCCTCCTGATAGCCAAATCAGGTATCAGTCGTATTGAAAAGCAGACTAAACTTGCCATCATTAAATACTGGCTCCATCTAAACTTGCTCCCCTCAGCCTCATTGGCAGCCTCAATTGTTGTAACAAGGGAGGGGCAATGGCCTGAGGCAATCCAAAATTTTTTGAGTTCTCTGGGGTATTCAATATAAGTAATTTTTATTGAGGTGTCTAGTTTTCGCCGTAGCCAATCACCAAACAATACAAAAGAACAAAACACATATACCAGGACACAAGGTCCAATATTCGTATGCCATTAAAATAACTACATACAATTCCTGATCAGCGTGAAATAGTCACCTTCACCTATCAATCGCTTTGATAATTACAAGGCGAGACAAAAAATCCCACCCCAGTTCATATCATACTCCATTAATTCCTATTCCATCTTACCCCAATCCCGTAAAGAAATTCAACATCACCAATCCAACAGCCATACCAAATTTTGCAGATAATCCTCTACCTTTCCCTTGTCCTCCCTAAGTCAACGGGGTAAAGGCCCCCATCCAGCACCCTTTCCACACCCCTCTACCATGGGTAATATCCAAACGTCCCTTGGCCATAGTCTGCATAGTGATACCCTGGGTAATAAGACACAAACATATCACTCCCCGTCGTAGAGCTACAGTCCCTGGGACAGATGGCCTAAATCCCTAAGTAAAGGCAAATGCTGATATTTACACTGCAAGGATGGGATATAATTATTACGTGGGAATGGGCACTAGGCTCTCCAGCTGTACCCCTATTGTTTTCCTCTCCATTGAGGCCAACCCAATATATGTAGCCATAGACGTCAGGTTTTCCCTCAATGATAATTTTTTCAAGAAGGTGAGTTGGGCTGCCTCCTCCATCCCCCTCTTGCTCTCTAATAAGGGTAGAACCCATGTGTCCCTCAACATGGAATAATAGCCCTATTCAATAGTATATGTTCTGTCTTTGCCTTTTGACAGAATTTGGCCTGAGGTCAAAATGCGGGTTACCGACTTGGAACTTCAATCTGAACGTGAGCAAATTCAACTACAGAAGGTGTCTGGGTTGTATAGGGACATGGGAACTCTTTGTGAGGGAGCCAATTACTTGACAGATTCCAGGATGAGAAACATAAGAGTGGCTTTGACACTGGCTAGATTGAATGTGTTCCCCTCCGCTGTGATAGTGGCTAGATTAAGGGGCACTCCCTGGGAAGAGAGGCTTTGCCTGGACTGCAGTAAGGCAGCTTTAGGAGAGGTGGAAACCATGGCGCATATTTTATTTATCTGCCCCCGGTACCACTTATGGAGAAAGTTGTTCATCACTCCACTCCTAAAAAACGTAGATCTGGGAAAATCAAAAGAATTCTTCTTGCTCGGGGATATGATTGTAATGTTTCTATGAATGTAGCAAAGTATTGACTTTGGTATGGAAATTAAAAAATTGTAAAGTATGGAGTTAAAGGAAATGTATTTTTATTTTAACCCAAGGGTTTGCGGCTGAGATGTGGTAGAGTCAGCCATGTTTTGTTTTATTTTGTGTTGTGTTGTAATGGCCTTCGGCTATATACAAATAAAAAACATTGATTGATTGATGAGTTTGGGGTTGCCAAAATGTTAAGTTTCAGCTGAAAATGTCAAAATGAAGCCAAACTTTCACAACTTCTAATTTTGCAAATACTATCAGCATTTTTACTTTTTGCTTTGAGTTATGATGAAAACAGTTTCCAATAGGATGGATATCTTACATTTCCAACAGCACTATTCATTATAAGGAATACAGAGGAGCTGGATGGAAGGGAGAAGAAAAGGTCAAAGATGGCTGCTAAGGGCATTTTGAGATGGACATTTATTCCGGAATTAGACCCTTAATTCTGGAATTAGATGTCTGTCTAAAAGCTGAAAAACAGTGATTGTTATCACGTGATAACAAAAACATTCAGATGTTCTAAACCCTTAATTACTAGGGTTTATAACATCTTGACGTTAAACTATTCCGTGATTAGGTCCATCTAAATGACTATCACAGATTAATCAACTATTCCTTGATTAGCAACACAGAGTCCTACGTCAAGACCTGACATCCTCTCTAGGCATTTCTACTTCTATAGTGTCTAGGGGCATATGACTGTGGGCCGATTGTATTGCCTCTGTCATCTTTCAACAGTGAAGTGCCAAGTTTAAATACCTGCAGAACAAAGGGATGTGTTACCATTCTCTTCAACTCAAAAATCAGAAAAATGAAGATTATCAGATTTCCTTCAATCCCAGAAATCATTGCGCTAAGCATGGACGAAAAGCACCGTGGGATTGAAATAAATTCCAGAGACTCTAATCCCTGAATAACAGCAAGTTCTGTTCAGACTGACTATTCCGGAATTAAGTTATCAAGGAATAACAAATGTCTGTCTAAACAGGTATCATGTTGTAATCACTGGACAACAGTCACACTTTAGTTTTATCCTAATTAAGTAATAGTGTATCCATCTGAAAATGCCCTAAGTTATGGACCTGAGTGATGAGGAGGAAGGTAGTGCCAAGTCTTGTCAAAACTTCAGTACTCTCGGATAAGAGGGGACCAAGGAAGATATTTTTGTGGGGGAGGAGGAGAGAGGATTAGTATCTTAGTTATTTGAAAACCCTTCCTTTGTTTTTTATCCTCCCGCACATCTACCTGTGACAGGTGCTGATGTCGATATCACAGCACCTCCTGGCCCAATAATGACAAGAACCAGGGATGAAAGTCCAATCTATTATATAGTGATATTTCAAACAATCCATCAGCCTTGTACATTTGAAAGGGATTTCTGAATAATCATTACACTATAGAGATGCAAGAATAAGACACAATTTCTCTTATGAAATGACTGATCTTTTAGGAACTAGCAAGGAAAGGAAGTTCACGGTCTTATAACTGATTTATTTTGAGAAGAAATGCCACCATTTGCCAAACGAATGACCTTACTTCAAACATGAGTACTTTTTCCAAGAATGGTGGATTTAAAGATGTGAGTTTGGGAGAAAAAGCTCAGAAAGGATTTCAGTTTTAAATCAGGTACATTGGAGGTTAGATCATAAATGGTTTACATCTCTGATAAAGAAATTTTAAAGGGTTACTTTGTCCAGATTCTTATAAATGTTATACTTCAGATCCATAGCACATACTCTGGTAAATTCATTTCAAACTTAGCAAAGCCAAGTTATCTACCTCGGATTACATCATTCCACTGAATTGGAAATTTGGACAACTGCAATTTAACTGCTAGAAATCAGTTTGGATTAGTATGTGCAATGACTTCATTTGGACCCAAACACAAGCTAGCAGATGGTATGTACTTGTTAGTGATTTTTATTGACAGGGTGCTGTGATGAGTCTTCTCAGGAACAGACCTTTAGAGGGACAGTGTCCTAGTCACACCTAACCTTAGTTTCATTGGGCCCATTGAAAACTCAGAGGTCACCAGTGAAGGCTCCAGGAAAGAAGGAGCTGACTGTAAGATCAGAGGCTGGGAGCCCAAGAGAGTGCTGATTTATCAGGGAAAGACTTCATAGCCCAGCAGTGGGTATGTATTCAAAGGCAACTTTAAACCACTTTTGTTTTCCCTCAGCTTCACCTGGGCCAAAGGTCTTATGTAACAACATGCTAGTAACAGAGGAGAGATTGTCCAGAGAGTGTACACAGGCGGTACGCTGCAAGTCCAGACCATCCCCTTTCTACAGTTACCAGCAGATAAGTTAAGTTTAAGGGCCAATATAAAACCCAGTGTCAACGTGGCTCTTTGCAGAAAATGCCGGGAACCTGGTGAAAAGCATGCCTGAGTCAGAGACTGGGCGAAAGACTTGTAAGATGTGCAGGGTTTGTATCACTGTTAAACATGGAGACGATTCAAGAGGCACGCACATACCAAGCACATGTGTGCAGTGTCCATACACACACAAAGCGTGCACCATGCATGTACCAAGTGCAAAACATGGGTGTGTGATGCACATGGCATACATGTATTGTACATTGTGCATCTCCTAGCTTGATGTGCTCGGTGAACTGTGGGTGATTTCAGACGTTACAGGCTCCCGAATCACCACAGTGGATTCCCAGTGGTGACGAGCCGAACAACCACCCCCTATGGTCCAGGAAGGCCCCGAACAGACATGACGGGAGTGGGACCACGGCAGGGAATTGACCATCAGACCACGGCCCGGGGCAGCACAACAGACATGATGCCGATTCTGGGCCATGGTCAAAACACCCAGAAGGCACTGAGGAGGGGCGGGAGGCAGACATGGCAGACAGAGGGCAAACGAAGCCAGAAGGGCCAAAAGGACACACCCACACAAGGGAAATGGGAAGGGAGGAGGGAGAAGAGCTGCCGAGGCGGCACACACAACAGGCACAGAGGCAACGAGGTCACAGTGGAACACACAGCACAAACACACGCCCGGGCGCATACACACCCGCACGGGAAGGGAAGGGAAGGGGGAACACAGCGGGATGGCCAACACACACAGCACAATGGGCACGTGGGGGGAGGGGGGACCTGAGGCCAGGGAAGCGGGGGGGGGG
>QEPC01002213.1:0-11461 GCA_003113815.1 Sphenodon punctatus | reverse complement strand
GGGGGGGGGGATCAGCCTGGGGGCAGGGCACGGGGAACAGCAGCCGGAACCCCGACAACAGCACAGGCTGCACAGGCAACCCCACAGCTACACAGGCTACCCTGGCACGGGGTGTGTGTGTGTCCTCAGGGGCAGCGCACTGGCACAGGGGAGGCCACACAGGCAGGGAGCAGCCCGGGAACCATCCAGGAGGCAGAATGGGACCTCACGTGCTGGCGATGGTGCGATGGATGGGATGGAGGTGAGCCGGAGCCGAGGAGCAGTGCAGGCGATCCACCCCCCCTGGGAGGATGCCGGGAGGTGCAGTCCGGGGCCCCCAGATCCCCACGGTCACAGAGTCACCCAAGGGGGGGGGGCATGGGCACAGGAGAGATTGCAGCCAGACTATGAAGGACAGCAGCATCTGGGGTGCTGGGAGCCGGCTCACAGATCAGGACACAGTCACAGGAGAAGGCAGCCATGGAGGGGGGACACTGGTTGCAGAGGTGGACAGGAGGGCCCCGTGGAGGGGGACCAGAGGCACAGGCAAGGGCAGCGGAACCCCTGGAACCAGCCAGCACAGCAGCAAGTCCTGGACATCATGGAGGAAGCGGGCAGCGACCCACAGTGGCAGTGCAGAGGTGGGAGCTCACAGCGGGGCCAGCATCCAGGGCCTGGAAGGCACAGGGGGCCTCACAGTCAGTTGCAAGGGGCCACAAAGGGGCCCAGTGACCCACCAGGTGCATGAAGTGGGGCCACTGAAGTATACACCCCGACGGTAGCCCAGCGCAGACGTGGTGGGTGACGAGGTAGTACGCCTCGAAGGGATCCTGCACGGTGAACCCCACCTGGACATTGGAGCGGGCCCACACACCAGTCAGCACCACTAGCTCCTCTCCAGTGGGCTCCGACAAGCCATAGTCAGCAGCTTGGGGCCACGGAAGGTGACCGAGCTCCAACAGGTGGTGATAGACCTCCCCACGGGCCCTGTGAACACAGACAAAGAAGGACATGGCCAGGGCAGGGCAGGGCAGGGCCCCCCTCCACCAGACAGGCCGTGTAGGTGGCCAGGCTGCACACAGAGAGAGCAGACATGGTCTCCGCTGCCGACCACCCCACATGCGAGCACCACATCTTCAGGATGCGCCCATCAGGAAAGGGACACAGGCCCAGCGTCTCCGCATGCAGCCGGCAATCACGGGCGCTCGCCTCATAGCCAAAGTAGCGCAGGCCGCAGCTCAGACTCGCATAGGCACCTGTGAGGCTGTCCGGGCAGCTCAGGACCAGTTGCATGGCTGGGGAATGCCACAGGTCACACAGGGCCATGGTCTCGCGGAAGGTCCAGCTATGGGGAGCACAAGGGTTGGTCGGACCCACGAGCCCTGGGGAAGCGCTGTCAGCCATGGTCCAGCAAGTGGCAGATACCAATGGCAAGGAAAGAGGGGTCCCACAATCCCTGGAGGGATGGGAGGGGAAGCAGGGGAGCTCCAAGGCCAAGGGATAAGGCCAGAGGCTGCAACATGGCATGGCAAACGAGCAAGGTGTGGGGTGCAGACCTAGCCCAGCTGCTGGAACCAAGCACACATACAGGACAGCCTACACACTAATCAGGGCGGCGAGGACAATAGGCAGCCAACACAGAGAGGTGGGAGGTGATGACAGCAGGAATGCAGCTGCTGCCTGCACGTCCGGGCGCAGGCTGGACCATACACCAGGCCCCATGCAGGGACCGCAGGAGTGCACAATGGGGTGCCCACTGCTGCCCTGCCCCGGTCGCCCTGCAGGAGCTGGGCCAGCCAGCTGGGGTGGTGGCCAGAGGTGACCTGGGGCCCCACACCTGGTCACCAGGTCGTGACCTTGGGGTGGGGCGACACAGGCACCAGCCTATAACGGGTGCTGCTCCAACCCACTTGGGGCACCGTTCACCATGGAACTGGGACAGCTGGGTGCCTAGCAGTCTGCTCAGAGTGGTACCACTCGCACATGGACCTCTTGCGCATTCAGACCGCAGAGGTGCACCTGGCTGCCCGAATGCAGGTGTGCATGGCCAGGAGTTCTGCTAGAGCCTGGAGAGCCCACCACAGGCGCAGGCGCTCCCTGGCTCAGTTCAGGGTCCAGCGGGTGTCCAGGACGGCCCAACAGGCCCTCCTCCATGCCCGGGAGTGGGCTGCTGTGCTTCACGAGGTGGCCGGCCGGCTCCAGTACCGGAGGGAGACCATGGGGCACGCAGCCCTGCTCGCTATGCCCATTGCCTGGTGAGTATGGGACATGGAGCGGGCACAGGGGTGGTGGGCCAGGGCACTGGCTCAGTGGGATGAGGCCACCTGGAGAGCGCACATTCGGATGAACAAGCATGTCCTCCTGCCACTTGCAGAGCTGTTAAAGCCCTGGCTGGAGCGGCAGCACACCCCCATGCGGGCCCCCATTCCCATGGTCGAGTGGGTGGCCATCGGAGTCTGGGCCCTTGCAACACCCGACTCCTGCCAGTCCATATCACAGCACTTCAGCGTCGGGGTGAGCACCATCGCTGGAATCCTGCGAGACATCTGCGAGGCGGTGGAAGGCTGAGCGACCCAGCTAGTGGACCAGGAGGCCGTGATGGCCAACTTTGCGGCTGGAGGATTTCCCAACTGTATGGGTGCCGTGGATGGCACCCACATTGAGATCCTCCGCCCATCTGATGGGGAGGCCTCGGAGTATGTCAACCGACATGGGTACCACTCCCTGCAGCTACAGGCAGTTGTGGACCACCGGGGCCAGTTCATAGACATTTACACGGGCCACTATGGGCACAGCCACGATGCCTGGATCATGACCATCTCTCCCTTCTATGCCTGGATGTACCACGGGGACTTTGCGGACATGGGGATTACCCGGATCGAGGGGGTGCTGATGCCCCCCTGCATCCTGGGGGACCCAGCCTCTTCACTCACCCGGTGGCTGATGAAGGCATACCTGGTCACCAGGAATCCTGTGGAGGCACTGTACAATACCCGCCTGTGTGCAAGCAAGACCGTGGTCGAGAGGGCCTTCAGGGCCCTCTTGCAGCACTGGAGGTGCCTCGCGGGCCTGCTGGACTACACGATGGAGACCTTGGCCATGGTGATCAGAGCCTGCTGTGTGCTGCACAATGTGTGCGAGACCGATGGGACTGCCCTCGATTACCCCGGGCCCCGGCGCCCTCCCGGCCCTGTGCCTCTGTATGTGAACGCTGAGAACCTGCGGGAGTACCGGTATGCAAATGCATCTGTGCTGCCCTGGCTAGGTGGATCAGCTGGGAGGCCAAGGCGTGAGGCCATGCACCACCGTCTCCACCACCCTGGGGCCCCCACCAGCACTCTGGGCGTGCCCCTAGACGCCCACCCACCCCCAGCCTCAGGCCCATGAACAGAGAAAGGAGAGCGACTGTGGTGCCCGTGCATTTATTGTGACTACCTCCTACAGTTTGCACCACCACCACCACCACCACCCACCTCCCGGTGCTGTTCGCCCCCTCAGGCCACTCGCCCCCTTCCCCCATGTCTCCGGGGCCTCCCTCTTGGCCACCCTGTGGCCGCCGTGGAGCTCTGGGAGATCCCCTATCCCCCGCTGTCCGTGTCCCTGAAGTAGTCCTGGGACACCTTGGTGTCCTGAGGGGCAGGCGTTGTTTGGAGGGTGGGCAAATCGAGGGCCGGAGGGGCCCCCCTGGGTGGCAGCTCCCTCCAGAGGTCTACAGGGACCAGTAGGCGGATGCGTGGGCCAGTGGACATGTCGGCGACTGGGGCAGTGGTGGAAGCGGTGGGGGCGCCAAGGGGCCCAGCATTGGGGCCACGGCAGGCAGGTTGCCTGGCACGGCGGCGGCCATCATGTAAGCACTCATGGTCCCTGCATGCATCAGCAGCGAGGTGCCAATGTCATGGGACCGGTCCATCTTGGCAGAGTGCTCCCTCACCATCCGGTCAATGGTCTGTTCCAGCCACCTGAACGTCTGCACCTGCCTCCTGTGCTCCCGGTGCTTCCGCCTCCATTCAAGGCACACCTCCACCTGCAGCCTTTGGTCATTTGCCTCTGCTTGCTGCATGGCCCTGTCGGTGGCTGCCTCCATACGGTCAATGGCCACTATCATCTGCTCACTCTGCTCAGTGGTGCTTCAGATGATGTCCTCTGCCTGCTCCTTCCTCCGGCGCCGTACCCGTGCTTAGTGCTCCCACATCCGCTGAGCCGGGGGCATGCGGCTGGCTTTCTGGGACCTGGTGGGTTGTCCTGTTGGGGTACACAGTAGGGGTTGGTTAGGTGCCCCAGCTGCCCGCCCCCCATCCCGTGGCGTGGCTGGGGGGTCATGAGCCCCCCCTTTGGGTGGCTGGCCAGTGCCCTCCCCCAGCGTCCCCCTGTGCCTGGACCCCCCCTCCCCCATCTCCCATGGGCCGGGTCCCCCACCCAGACTTCCCGCGGCCTCCTCTCCCCCCACTTGCTGTGTTGCCTCACCTGGGACCTCTGGCTGCTCCTGGGGCTGCTCGCCGCCATCCCCCTTGCCAGCCTGTTGCAGGTGCCGGGGAGTGCCGTGACCTGTGCGGATATGGGAGGGGGTGGGCTGACCGTGTCCCCTGGTGGCCCCACGGCCCCTGTTCCATGGTCTGGGGTGTCAGGGGTTGCTGGGGGTAGCCCCATGGCCAGTGTGCCTCCCTCCCCTGGCCCATCCCCTCCTGTCCATTTCCCATCCCACCTGCTGGTTTACCCTTGATGTCGGTCTCTGAGCCCTCTGAGGCCGGCCTCTCGGTGTTGCTGTGGTCCCCTTGTGGCCCCTGGCTGGGGGCAACCTGTATGCCGGCCTTGGATCCTCCCGTGTTGGACCTCGGGCGGGGACTCTCGGGGCTGTTGCGTGAGGGGGGCCTGCTCATCCCAGGGTGTTCCTCGTGGGGGGTGGGGCCTCTGGAGCTGGTGCCTTCTCATGGGGTGGCAAAGGGAGGGGGTAACTCAGCCTGTTCCCTGCCCTGGACCACGGCACTCCCCACGAGGCACAGGCGACAATGGAGCCCTTCATGTGAAGGATGCGGTCCAGGGCATCATAGTAGGGGGTGGTCTGGGCTCCATGGCTGGACCACTGGTTGTTGTCCTTTATGGCCTTGTACCCCCTCTTGAGCTCCTTGACCTTTGATTGGCAGTGGGCCACTGTCCTGTGGTGCCCCGCCACCTCCATGTCCCGCATGATCTCCTGGTATACGTGCTCGTTCCACTGGTTCACGACTAGCTCCAGGTAGGACTCCAGGGTCCCCCAGATCCTAATAAAGTCCTGGGTTTCCCTGTGGCCCCATTGCCCTCCTCGGTGGTACAGCTGTCTCCCACGTGGGCCCTCCTGGTCCTCCTCCTCCTCCTCCGCATGCCCTCCACCCGTCTCTTCTGGGGACTTGGGCTCCCGGGCCCGTTTCCGTGTCTGTGCATTGTAAGGGGGGGCAGTTGGTTGCTGGCTTGCCTCCTACCTGCGGCCCTCCCCCTTTCCCTCCTCCTGCCAGCCCAGCCCCCCCTTGGTGCCCCTGTGCCGCTGGGCTCCCCCCTCAGTCCCCTTACCCATTTCCGGGGTGCCTCATCCCTCGGGCCAGTTGTTGTCTCTGGGGCAGTCTGTCCCGGCTGCTGCTGCTGCTGCTGCTTTCCTCCACTGCCTGCATGTGCAGCACAACCACCTCCTCCACCTGCACCTCCTCCACCTCCTCCTCCTCCCTTCCTCTCTTGCCCTCCGCTCTCCTCTCCCTTCTGCCTCGCTCCATCCTGCCACGTTCCCCTGCTGCTGGGTGCCCTTTAAATCTCCCTCCCCAGCCTGTGTTTTTTCTCATTGCCTGGCAGCAACGCTGAGTGCTTTGTCCCCGGCTGGGAATTGTTTTGATTGCTTCCGGCTGGTGGTTGATGTTCAGACGTTACGTTTTGTTGTTTCCCGGAGGGAATTGCTTTGACCACCCCTTCGGAGATGGTCCGGGCTGGAGCTCCGGAAGGGTGGTTAATTTTGTCCCCTGCTGGGGATTGTCTGTGGTGAACATCTGGCACCCGCCAAACAGACGTTCATGGCCCTTTGGCCCCGCCACGGGGTTGTGTGTGGTTCACTGTGGTTGACTGTGATCTCGTAACATCTGAAAACACCCTGTATGTGGTACAGGTGTGCAGCTATTTGCACCATTAAATTGGCCCTTACATGTGGGAAAATGTAGAAGGGCAATGGTCTGGACTTGTAGTGTACTTCCTGTGTACACTCTCTGGATAATCTCTCCTCAGTTAATAGCATGTTGTTGTATAAAACCTTTGAGGTCAAGCTGAGGAAAACCAAAAGTGGTTTAAAGGTGCCTTTGTTGCTGCTGTGGTTCCAGTCTGCTTCATTCTATGCCTCTTCCATGCAAATAGTCAAGGTGAGAGATTACTAGAACATGGACTAGGGTTTTTGCAGTGGCAACAGTAAGGCAGGGCTGGATTTTAGCAATATTATACAGGGCAGAACAGCAGGATTTGGCAAAAACCTGGATCTGAGGCATAAAGGAGAGGGAGGAATCAAAAATGAATCCCAGGCTACGTGCCTGAGGGACTGGCTGGATGGTGAGACCCTCAATGGAAACTGAGAGGGAAGGAGAAGGGGAACATTTTGGAGGGAAGATAAGAAGATCAGTCTTGGCCATATTAAACTGGAGTTGGCAGTGAGACATACAAGCAGAGGTGTCAGAGAGACAGTCAGTGATACGAGACTGGATGGAGAAGGAGAGCATGAGAGTGGAGAGAGTTGTGTGTCATCAGCATACAGGTGATACTGAAGCCATGAGATTCAGTGAGTTTACTCAGAGAAAGAATGTAATGGGAGAAGAGAAGAGGGCCCAGGACAGAGCCTTGGGGAACTCCCACAGGGTGGGGAAGTGACTAAGAGGAGGTACTAGCAAGAGAAATGTTGAAGAAGCGGTTTGAAAGATATGAAGAGAGCTAGTTGAGAACAGAGTCCCGGAAACCAAGGACGCATAGCGAATTCAGTAGGGATGGGTGAACAGAATGCATTTCGGATGTTTGGTTGTTTGGTTCGAAACCCGAGTTCGGGTTTGATGGTTCGGTTCAGCTGAGTTTGGGTTGGCCGAACTTGGCCAAACAGTCAAAAACAGCGAAACCGAACCGAAACCGAAACCTATATATTTTTTTGGTCCTGAAAAGAGGTTTTTCCTGCCCCCGAATTCATCCAAACTAATCCAAACACGACCGAACTGTTCAGTAATTCAAGAGTTCGGTTCAGATGTTCAGTTCGGACGTCCGAACAGACTGAGTTTGGTCCGAACTCCGAACATCCGAACCACGTTCGCCCATCCCTAGAATCCAGGAGGAGGCCATGGTCAACAGTGTCAAAGGTAGCAGAAAGATCGAGGAGCACAAGAATCGAGTAGACGCCATTAGGTCATTGGTGATTTTGGCTAGGGGCAGTCTAGGTTCAGTGAAGAGGGCAGAAGCCCGATTGAAGGGGGTCAAGGGAGGAATTAGAAGAAAGGAAATCAAGACAGGACATGTAGACCACCCGCTCCAGGAGTTTGAAAGCAAAAGATATGAGTGAAATGGAATGATAGTTGGAAGGGTCAGAGGGGTCAAGAGTGGCCTTCTTAAGGACAGGGGAGACAGTGGTATGTTTGAAAGCCAATGGAAATGACCCAGTAGAGAGGGAGAGATTGATGGTGTGCAACAGAGAAGGTGCAGCGGTGGGGCAATCGACATTAGGAGGTGAGAGGGGATGGGATCATAGGAGCAGGTGGAGGGGTTGGATGAAGAGAGGAGGGAGGTGACTTCATCAAGGGATGCTGGGGAGAAGAAGACTCAGAGAAGCAGAAGGGGAAATAGCAGAGAAGGAAATGGAGGAGGGAGAGGGTTGAGAAGAAATAACAAGGTGGAGTTTATTGCTTTGATCACGTTCAGTCCCTCCTCTCCACCATACACTGACTCCCTCTATGGGAACGTATTTGGCACAAGCCGTCACCTTCAAGGCTGTTCATGGCTTTGCTCCCCCATATCTCTTCGCTCTTGTATCTCACCACATTTCTACCCGGGAGTTTTGCTCCTCCTCTGACCCCACCCTTGTCTGCTTATAATAATAAACACCTTCACCCCTTCTCTCTTGATGCTCTCTATACCTGGAACTCCCTCCCTGGATACATTCGGTCTGCTCCCTCTCAAATCCCTCCTGAAAACCTACCTGTTCTGTCAGGCTTTCCCTGGCTCGTTACGCGAGAATTGCATCCTCCTCCTTCAGAATCTCTTCCCCTGTGACTAAGTTAAGCATGTGTATCTGCATCTTCTTAAACTCATGACTGTATTCTTGTCTTTCCTGATAATTGCTTCTCCCTCGTCTCCACCTTCTTTTTCTCTTAGATTGTAAGCCCTTTGAAGTAGGGACCTGTTTATAACTTCTGATTGTACAGTGCCAGGTACACTGCTGGTGCTATATAAATAAATAATAAAATAATAATTAATAATGCACATCCTTTTCCAAAATGGTGGCAGCAGTGTCACTGACATTATGGAAAAGGGTAGCGAGTCTGTGCATGTGCAAAATGGCCACTGCACACTGGCTTTTCTTTTCCAAAACGGAGGTGACGCTGCCACCACTATTTTGGAAAAGGGCATGCATTTGCAGAATGGGCTGGTGGCCATTTTGTGCATGAAAAATGATTTTTTAATTTAAACAAAAATATTGTTAAAAGATTTTAATGTGAATCCACAACAGACATGTTGCCACTGTTGTGGTTCATTTCGGATTAATCCATAACTGACTGTTATGAGTAGTTATGGATTAATCCGAATCCATAATGCTCACTCCTATTAAACATACCCATTTCCTCCAACCTTTCCTTATAAGACTTGTTTTCCAGACCCTTCATCACAGAAGTGGGTAAACTGTAGCTTTAGAGCCACATGCGACTCTTTGGCTCCATTGTGGTAAATGGATGTGGCTCTCAGGATTAGGAAACTTTGCCCACCCTGCTTTCTTTGTTTGCTCCGATTTGTCAATGTTCTTTTTCAAATAATATGCCCCAAACTGGACACAGTACTCCAGGTAAGGTCTCACCAATGCAGATTAGAGAGAAATTGTTTCCTGTGATTTGAGACAATGCTTCTGCTAATGCAGGCTAAAATTGCATTAGCCTTTTTTGCTGCCACTCAGTCACAATCCCTTGAACCTTTTTATACGTGCTTCTGCCAAGCCAGGTATTCCCCATTTTATACTTGTGCATTTGTGTTTTTTTCTTTCCCAAATTTAGAGCTTTACATTTATCTCTGTTGAATTTCATTTTGTCAATTTAAGTCCCATTTTCCAACCTCTAAAAATAATTTTGAATTTTAATTCTATCTTCCAAAGCTATCTCTCCCAGCTTTGTCTTCTGCAAACTTGATATGTAATATTTCCACCACTTCTTGTTTTATTCCCCAAGCTTTAAACCTATAAAAGTAATGTTAGCTTTTACTCCATCAGTTACATTGATGTTTTAAGTATTGCGTATACTTTCTAGCCAGATCACTAACCACAATTGAAATAAAGGTAACTGTTATTTAATCCTTGCATCTAATGTGACTGCAGTTATGTTAATGACTCACCTGTTAACCTTTGACAGATGTATGGTACTGAATAGTGTTTAAGAAACTTAGTGAGACAGAACTCATTTATCAGGAAAATGTTTACATTTTTACATTAAAAATACTTACCTCTGCTGAGAGACAGAGAACAGAAGGCGGAGACTAGGCAAAACCAGCCATAACAAGTTACTTTGAAGTAATGTCTGTCTTGATTACATTTATCAGTGTTTGTTTACTCAAGTGGCCTGCCTATTTTCTACTCACCTAATTAAAATAGATCAAGACAGGAGTAATTACATTTACAGTGAGAGCTGTTACTCTGAGCAGATTATCTTGCTTAGAAGCTAATTCTGCAGATACATTTGACTTCAGAGAATTGAACATTGGATAGGCTGACACTAATCTTTCTGTTTGCATGCTTTATAAAGTGAAATTACTTACATCAAGTATAAATACGGAGACAACATGCAAGAGTTGTTTCAAAAGGGAATGGGATAGGTTGTAACTTTGCTGCAGAAGGATGGAACTTACATTGTGGAGTTACACAATTGTATAGTTACAGCATTTAAATATCTGCTAAGCTTTAATTGCCCTTTAAAAAAATGTAATTTTTTTTTTTTGCATTTTCCACATACACAGTGGATATTCTTACAAATTCCAACTGATTTGAGGAAAATAATTCCTCTTCTTTGAGAATATTTTGAAACTGATCCAGGGCCCATTGATGACAACAGAACATCTAATGACTTTGGAGGCCATTAGCCTAAGTGCTTTAAATATAAGGTATGATTTGCAGACTGGAAGTACAATTTTGGCTTGCTGCTACAATGACACGTAAACGTTAAGCAGTGGGCTAGACCAATAAAAAGTAAGGATGCAAAAGAAGCATGTAGGTGCATACCCTCCAGACTAGGGCTGAAAGGAAGAGGATGTTTCATATCTGCAAAGATAATTGGGATATTTTTATTCCTACAAATGAATATCCAGATTTGTGTTCATTTCTAAAATATACAACTTGGTTTATTGTGTTCTTTCATGTTTGTTTATTTGGTTACTTTATTCTTTTGGTACCTTGTGTTCATTCGGTATTTCAGTATCCAGTACTTCATGTTGGCTGTACCATTTAACACCAATTACTTATGATTACTAGCTATTCAGTTACTGTGGTATTTTGGTGCTTCCATCACTTCAGTGGTACTAGCTAGTGCTAAATAGTTATTTAGTGTTACTTGCCAGTCAGTTATTTTAGTATTTTCGGGGTGAGTGCTTCATTCACTCTGGTATTTTGGTAGTAAGCAAGTCATTCACTTTAGCAGTGCTATTTAGCAGGGGTGTGCCATACTTGTTTTCATTTTTCTGTTACTAAAACAAATGGACCCCTATTTGTTTTAGTAATTAAAGATACAAAAATGGATGAATAAGCAAATGATCGTTGTTTTCTTTCATCTTTTCTTTAAAAAAAAAAAATGAAAAGAAAAAACAACATTGCCCATGTGCAAATGGCTGTTGGAGCGGTTCTGCGCATGCACTCCCTTTTCCAAAATGGTGCTGACCATTTTGGAAAAGGGGTGCATGTGCAGAATGGCCCCAGTGCCCATTTGGTGCATGCGCAGTTATTTATTTATTTATTTATTTATTATTTTAAATTATTTCTTTATTTTAAAAAAGCAAAAAAAAGAAAACAAAAAACCTCCCCTAAAATTTACAAAAAACAAAACAAGAATGTGAAAATGAAGGTCTTTTTGTAAAAATTGGAAGTACAATCCCTCCACGATTCTGAGGGTAATTTCAGACGTTACGTGGTCCTGAGTCACCACAGTGGATTCCCGGCGGTGGTGAACCGATCAACCACTGCCCGTGGTCCAGGAAGGCCCCAAACAGACGCGACGGACCCGGGACCACGGAAGGGAATCGGGCCATCAGACCA
>QEPC01002212.1:74810-91378 GCA_003113815.1 Sphenodon punctatus | reverse complement strand
CTGGCGGAATTGCGGAAATAGCGAAAATGTCATGTTTCCACGATTCCACTAAGTTGCGGAATTAAATAAGCGGAACCGCGGAACCGCGGAATGAAACCGCGGAATTAAAGCCTCTGCCATGCCGTTCCACTAATTGCGGAAACACTGTTTCCGTCAGAAATAGCTACCGCTGCGAAATTCCGCTACAGCCCTAGTCCTGACCCCCATTATTGATGTGATCCCCACCAGTCCAGGGCTGGTGAATCCCACCCCAGCTGCTAGAGGCAGGGCTCAATCCCCAGGCAATGGCAGTAAGGAGATGAGCAGCAGCAGTAGCAGCAGCAGCAGCTATAGGGGGCACAAGGAGAGTGGCAGCATGGTGGGCAGTCAGTCCATCAGCCTCAGGGTTCCAGGGCTCCCTTTCACGGGACCTATCTCAGATTGGGGACAGTGAGGCAGACACTAGTCCTGTGGAGGAGATGTTTGGTGCTGAGGCGATGGCTGTCCCTCCAAGAGCTGTGTCACCACCATGTTCTGCCCCTCCCAGCAGTGCTGTCAGTGGTGCATCACCCAGTGCAATCCAGAAGGCAGGAGGGGGCAAAAATTCCTCCTTATGGGTGTATTTTAAGTTAGTGTGGGCGGATGATCCCAGGGAGGTGCAGTGCACTTTGTGCCAGAAGGTGGTGAAGCATGTGTAGGTGCTCACGAGCCTTGGCACAACTGCCATGGTGAGGCACCTCAAGGGATGCGACAGTGCTGTGCTGATAAGTGGGCAGGCAGGGGCAGTGGATGCCAGAATGTTCCCGACTGCAGCAGCCACCTCCATCAGCGGTCAAGCATCCTGCTCGAACAGTTGCCTCTAGCAGCAGGAGCAGTATTGCTTCTATGGGAAAGCAGCTGTAGCAGCAGCAGCAGCAGCAGCAACGTCAGTGCACCATGGAGGAGCTCCCCGTGGTGGGGGGCAGCTGCCAAGTCCATCAGTAGCTGCAGGACGTGGAGGGCGGTGTGGCCTTCAACTGGAAGCCATGCGCATGTTGGGGAAAATGATCGTGCTGGATGGGCAGCCCTTCTCGGTGGTTGGGGACATGGGGTTTAGGCACCTGATTGGCTTCCTGGCCCCCCAGTTTAAGCTGCCCTCATGCACCACTCTGAGTTGGCAGTTGGTGCCAGCCTTGTACTAGGCTTTGAAGGAGCAGGTGAGGAAGCAGCTGGCAAGGGCTGGGGGTGCCACCGTCCACTTCACCACAGACCTGTGGTTGAGTAGGATTGCACAGCACGCCTACCTGGCAGTAACGGCACACTGGTAGCAGGACCCAGAGACAGCGTTTAGGAGTGGCAGGAGAGGTCCCAAAGCAGGGTGTAGGTGGGCCCTGCTTCAGGCAGAAGCAATGGATGGCCTCCACATGTCTTGGAACATCGAGGCAGCCCTGACTACCATGAAGAGGGAGTAGGTCATGCCAGCTGCGTCCTTCACCAAGGGTTGTGTGGTGACAGACGACGTGGCCAACATATTGAGGGTAGTCCATGAGGGTGGCTTCACCAGCATCCACTATCAGCCAGGTGACCCCTCTGGTCCAGAGTCTCCCCAGGATGCTGGAGGAAATTCTCCAGGGGTGGGATTGTGGCCCTCAGGGCAGGAAGATGGTGGATGAGACTGTTGCCCTGGTGCAGCAGCTGAAGACAGGGCTGAAGGTGTGGTTCAATGAGTTCATGCAGTGGGAGAAATACATTTTGGCAACCATGCTGGACCCCAGGGTCAAGGGCAGCATGGTCAGGGCCCCGATTCTTCCGCGGAATTTTTTTTAAAATTCCGCGGGAGTCAGGGCCCAATTCTGCGCCTTGGCGTGATTTACCATGGGGGGGGGGGGGCTTGGCTTGCCTCCTCCCCCCTCCCCCCGCACTGGTCAAACCCTCAGGGCTTCCCAGCTGCCGGGGTTTCCCCTCCCCAGCTTCCGGGGCTTGCTTGACTCCCCCCCTCCCTTTTAGAAAAGGAATTGCCTTACCAGTGATAGCAGCAGTAGCTGCTCCGTCCAGCACGCTCGTACTTCCTGGCCCCTCCCGACGGGGTCTCTCAGGGTGACGCAGCCGGATGACATCATCCGGCTGCGTCGCCCTGAGAGGCCCCGTCGGGAGGGGCCAGGAAGTACGAGTGTGCTGGATGGAGCAGCTGTTGCTGCCATCACTGGTAAGTTAATTAATTATCTAAACGGGGGGGGGGGGAGGCAAGCCCTGGCAACTGGGGAGGCTGGGGAGGGGAAGCCCCGAGGGTTTGTTCATTCCCCTTCCCCCGTAGAATCTCCTGCCCCACGTCCCCGCAGCACAGGCTAGAAATTCTGCGCTGGGGTAAGCGGGGCAGGAGATTCCGCGGGGGGAGGGGAATTCCGCGGGAAATCTGCGAATCGCAGACCCACGTTTGGCTCGGGGCCCTGAGCATGGTACACCAGACAGCACTCTATGGGCACTGGAAGGGTGACCTGGTGGAGAGGGTCTGGCAGGCAGAGCAGGGTCTTGAGAGTGCGCGGAAGCAACAGCACAATGCCACTGGGGATGGTGGGAGTGGGACCACCACCACTTTCAGCCAGTGGGGTCTATCCCTGCTCCCAGCCCTAGCAATAGAAGAACCAGCAGCAGACTGAGCAGCAGCAACTCAAATATGCAAGCTACTCTGGGGAGCATGGGCCTGTGCACAGCAGGGCAGATAGCGTGGCTGAGGGCAGTGGTGGAGGTGGTGCCCACGTAGAGTTACGTGAGGGAGTGCGACAGTGCCTCAACAGTAGTGGAGAGCTACCAGGAGGAGGAGCTGTGCATTGAACCCAGCAGCAATCCCTTGGCCTACTGGGCCAGCAAAACCAACGTGTGGCCGGCCCTGTCCAATGTGGCCAAGGGACTCTTGTTCTGCCAACCAAACAATGTCCCCAGCAACCAGGTGTTCTCGATGGCGGGGGGGATTTGCTCGCTGCACCGCCTGAGACTGGGGGCCAAGTTGGTGGAGCAGTTGCTTTTTATAAAGGTCAACCTTCCACTGCTGAGATTCCCCAAGCTGCCACTGGACATGGATTGATGGTGTAGTGGCACACGACATCCCATGCCAGGAGAAGTCTTGGGACTGGGCTCTTCCTCAATCTTGGCTACTGCTGCTGAAGTGCAGTCCCTCCCTCCAAATGCCCGGCGCCCGCCCTGCTTCTCTCTCTCACTAGATGGCCTCGACTGGCCTATCTGACTGACCTCATGACACAGGGTGGCATTGGGAAGCTGTAAGCCTGACAGCCGACCTTTGGTTAGACGATCTCGGCCCACCTATCTGACTGGCTCTCTCTTGCGCCCGATGCACAGTCTTCGCCAGCCTATCTGAGTGCCCTACCAAGGTTCCAGCCTGTATTTCCTACAGCCTCTCATGCCACGCTGCCTGTCTGCCCGCCTGCCCAGGTTGTCAAGTTCAAACCCTGTCTCAATCTGCCTTCTGCTCATGCCACATTGCCGATCCTCCCACCTGCCCAGGTTGCCAAGATCAAAGCCTGCCTCAGTCTGCCTTCCGATGCTCATGCCATTCTGCCTTTCTTCCCGCCCACCTAGGTTGCCAAGATCAAAGCCTGCCTCAGTTTGCCTTCCGATGGTCATGCCACGCTGCCTGTCTGCCCACCCACCCAGGTTACCAAGATCAAACCTGTCTCAGTCTGCCTTCCTATGCTCATGCCACACTGCCTGTCTGCCTTCCTTGCTTGCAAAACTTGAACCCTGTCTCAGTCTGCCTTCTTCTCATGCCAAAGTGCCTGTCTGCTCACCCTGTGGGCAAAGCTGAAGCCCTGCCCGAGCCTGCCTGCCTCTCAGGCCAAGGTGCCTGTCTGCCTTCCCTGACAACCCTGGGTGATGTGTCCCACTGGCTTGGTAATCCCACTGCTGCTGTCTGATGGTCCATGGGTGCTCTGTCCTGGCAAATCCAAATGTGCCCATGCAATCCTGCTGTTGCCATCTGCTTCTGTATGGGAGCTCTTCCCTGGAAAATCCTACCATCCTGGCTCCATGGGTGCTGGGCACAGGCAAATCCTTCTGCTGCCATCTCTGCTGTTCCACGGGTTCTGTGCCCTGGTAATCCAATGTCTGCTGCTGCTGCTGCTGCTGCTGCTGCTGATGATGATGCTGATGATGATGATGATGATGATGATGATGATGATGATGATGATGATGATGATGATGCCGCCTCAGCAGTGTCACAGGCTCTGTGCCCTGGCCATCCAATCTATGATGCTGCTTCTGCTACTGCTGCTGCTGCTGCTGATGTCACCTCTGCTTTTCCATGGGTACTGTGCCCGGGCAATCCAATGTTCGCTGCTGCTGACTCTGCCATCTGTACCATGAGTTCTGCTACCAGGCAATCCAATGTCTGCTGCTGCTGCCAATCCCACCTCTGCTGTGCCATGGGTTCTGTGCCCCGGTAATCCAATGTCTGCTGCTGCTGCCAATGCTGCCTCTGCTGTCTGTGCCATGGGTTCTGTGCCCTGGAAATCCAATGTCTCCCGTTGCTGCCAATGCCCCATATACTGTTTGTGCCATGGGTTCTGTGCCCCGGCAATCCAATGTCTTCCGCTACTGCCCATGCTGCCTCTGCTGTCTGTTCCATGGGTTTTGTGCCCTGGCAATCCAATGTCTGCCTCTACTGCCAATGCTGCCTCTGCTGTCTGTGCCATGGGTTTTGTGCCCCAGAAATCCAATGTCTGCTGCTGCTGCCAATGCTGCCTCTGCTGTGCCACAGATACTGTGCCCCAGCAATACAATGTCTACTACTGAGGGGCCATGTGATCCACCACCAGGCAAGGCTTGACAAATTTGCAGAAGAGCTTGTTCAGATCTGGCGAGTACGATGCAAGTCTGCAATGCCTGGCCAAGTAGGGGTGCCAGCCACCAAGCCCTGGCCAGGCCTCTGCTGCTGCTCTGCTAATGCCTGGGAGCCTGAAACACCCGGCCAAGTAGAGGTGCCAGCCAAGAAGTCTCGGCTGGGCCTCTGCTGCTGCTCCACCAATGCCAACCAGCCTAGAGTTTCTGGCCAAGTTGGGGTGCCAGCTGCAGACACTGTGCCCTGGCAATTCAGTGTCTGCCGCTGCTGCCAATTCTGCCTCTGCTGTGCTATGGGTACTGTGCTCTGGCAATTCAATGTCTGATACTGGGTGGCTGTGTGATTCACCACTGGACAATGCTTGACAAATTTGCAGAAGAGCTTGTTCAGATCCGGCGAGTAGGATGCAAGCCTGCAATGCCCGGCCAAGTAGGAGTGCCAGCCACCAAGCCCTGGCTGGGCCTCTGCCTCTGCTCCACCGATGCCTGGCAGCCTGCAACACCCGTCGTCTTCTTCTTCTTCTTCTTCTTCTTCTTCTTCTTCTTCTTCTTCTTCTTCTTCTTCTGCTGCTGCTGCTGCTGCTGCTGCTGCTGCTTCTGGGTGTGAGATGGCCAGATATGCCCCCAAGGGCCCCCCTGGGGGCCAAGCACCGAGCCTGCTTTCCCAGGCTAGCCGGGGTGCCAAGCCACAAGCCTTCCCAGTCTCTGCTGCTGCTGCTGCTGCTGCTGCTGCTGCTTCTGGGTGTGAGATGGCCAGATATGCCCCCAAGGGCCCCCCTGGGGGCCAAGCACCGAGCCTGCTTTCCCAGGCTAGCCGGGGTGCCAAGCCACAAGCCTTCCCAGTCTCTGCTGCTGCTGCTGCTGCTGCTGCTGCTGCTTCTGTGTCTTCAACGGCCTGCTATGCCCCCACAGGCACCCCTGGAGTGCCCCAAGCCTCTGCCATGACCAAACTTTCTGAATGTTTGAGGCGGAGGGGTCCGAACTCTGCGGGACTGAACCCACAAACATCCAAACTCCGGTTTGTTTGCACATCCCTAATAAGTTTGAATTAATGAATTTATTAATTCATTAAGGAAATTGGTGCCATTTGGTATTTTGGAAAGTTGGTTAACCAATATCTGTAGTACTGGTGTCAATCAGCAATTTTGATTGTTACTTAACCAATAACGGAATTAACCAGTATTTCAGAAAGTCAATTAACTACCAGTTAAGCATTTGACTTTTGTTTTAGTTAATAACTGTGGGTACCTCAGAATTAGGTATTAATTTCAGCACTAAAGCAGACCTCTCTTTCTCAGTTACAGTACTTGTCCAGTACATCTTTAGGTGTATGACCAACTTCTTTGAACCACCACAAATCTATCTACCAGGGTCACATTTGATTTTGGCCCTAATGGACACATGTCAAGACATGATGGTTGGATGACACCAACAGGCAACTAGTCTCCTTCAGAATCTCCAATTAGAATTTGACAACTGAGTCACATAACAAAATAATCTCTCAGTCTATGACACTCTTGGTGGCCCCTAGTCTGTTCCACCAGAGACATTAAGAGTGTTAATTATTTCTGAAAACTGGACTTGTTTCTATTCTATAAATAAAAAGGATACATTAAAAAAACCAACTGATAAGCTTCATGTCCCTGGTTTGTTCTCCAAACACGACACTACCTAGCACGTTCTTGAAAAACATGTTGTTGCTCATCAAATGAATGTTCCGAATATAAGTGGAGCTAATTTAGATGTGTTAAACCAAGGATGACTTCATGGTAGATAACATTAGCAGAAGTACTAAATGAATATCTAAGAGATAATGTCCTTAATATAAAATAATATTTACAATAATTTTATTGAGAAATGCTCACAAACCTTTACAACCTTGAGAATGTGTTGTTATCCCCCTTTACAGATTGACAAACTGAGTCCTAGTGTCAAAAGTAGGAACAGAAGTGTTCTGGCTTCGAGGATGATATTCTGTTTTCTGGACCACAAGTCTCTGGCTACAATATTAAAAGAATAAAAAAGTAAATCTGTACAAATATAGGCAAAGTCATCTCTACAGAGAAATTTTTTCAGTGTTTTTCCCTGAGGCATCAGCATGTCTTTAAGGACTTGTTAAGGAAATCTCCATGGGCAAAGTGAAAACAGGCATATATTTATTCTGCAACATTGAGCTTATGCATCTTATTCCTAATGCAGAGAGGAAGCTCAGCAAGAAGGTGATTTGAGTACCAGCATGTGGATAAGCTGGGCTGACTCACAGCCTAAACCCATCTTCAGTACAACAATATGCGACATGTATCCTAATGTACATGGGAACTTTACAACAAGCACACTGAACAGACAATTACAATCCAGTGCTGAAAGAGCTGTGGCTTGAGGGAAGCAATAGTCCCATGAAATATCTTGTATTCGATAGTCTTAACATGGAAACAGTATGGTGCAATTCATTTGCATTTTACTAGTTACAAATATCACTATTATTCATATTTGGCAATATGTTCTGATAAGAACGTACCAGTGACAAATGAAATAAGATGTGAACAGAAAATTGCTAATAGGAACAAAAATCTTTACACCTCAGAAAACTGCTCATGTTTTAAAATGACTTGGCTGCTGTAGTACCAAGGGCGAACAAGTAGATAATGATCTGATGAGTGTAAGATTAGCATAGGTTTGCAGAGTTTCCAATCCTTTTTGCTGCCGCCTTTGTCCTAGGAATAGATTAAGGTTAAAGGCTCTGACTCTCTGGCCAGTTTGCATTTTTCTGGCTAAAGAGCATAACTACGCACCATAGAACATTTGAATGGAGATGTGTACCGTAGGGAAAGTTGGCTACTTAAGTCTTTTCAATTGCATTTATTAGGGCAAATTCTGCCTTTGAAAGTGTCCATGCAGCTTCCATTACAGCTGCAGATATTGCCCCAGGAGGGGAAGGGGAACCATCATTTCTGTATTGATGAGTGATGATTTTTTAAAGACATTTCTATCCTTTGATTTCCTTTAGGTCACAGTATTTCAAGACTGAAAAACTTCTACGTTCACATTTTGTTTCTCAACATTTCAAAATGTGGGAAAATATAATAAGTAGCAGCTGAATTTGGAAATGGACTCAAACACATTTATTGAAAAGGGATTTATTTTTCTTATCCCATGCAATGGAAACATTTTTGAGATACAATAATGATATAAGAAATACGCTGTAAGGAGATCAAGCCTAATAATAATAATAATAATAATAATAATAATAATAATAATAATAATAATAAATTAAATAGTAGTAGTAAAAAAATTAAATACAAAAAATCCGTGGTTTGTTCCCTATCTTCTATTTCTGAACCATTAATCAAAGCTTCTAGCTTATTGCTTGTTGGGAAATATAATAAATCTTTATATCCCCAAAGCTTTTAAATTATTCACTATGCTTACTGCTCGCCTTCTGAAGGGAGATTATCCTTTTTAATTGGAAATCTTCTATTATTTGCATCTGAAATGTTTGAAAGTACAAGTGTAGGCTCAGACACTATTAATAGGCATACTGACAGCAGGCATAATAAAGGATGAGGCTGCATGAAAGCTATTCATTGCAAGGCATATTAACCCAGTCAGTTTCATTAATCATGCTCAAAAAACAACACGGTGTAACAAAAGTCCTGTTTTTATTTTATTAAATGTTTTTGTAGTTTCACCCCCATTTCTCATTTGGGAGTGGATGAGAACCATAATAGTGAGGCTGTGATTTCAACAGAAATAGCAGACTTAAGTAGACTTTGCTACACTATGTTTGGAGGACTTCTTTCAAGGATATAGAAATATTGCGCATCTGCGAAGTTAATGAAATCAACTCTGCAATAAAGTTTCCCATGATACTCCATTTGCTTGCAATGCCAGATCCAGGGAAGTTGGGGGGGGGGGGGGGGGGGGGGGGGGGGGGGGGGGGGGAAGGGGGGGTTGGGCCTCCTCCTAACAGGAATGTTTGACAGTTCATCCTTCTTAAACCAAAGGTGACGTAATATGTTTTCCTTTTAACACTGCCTTTCTCTGCCAGATCATTAGATGATTTCCTAATACTAAGAGCTGTTCAGCAATGAAACAAGTTGCCTAGGGACATCATAGGCTCTCCATCTCGGGAGGTTTTCAAAAGAGGTTAGGCAGCCATGAGTCAACCTGCATCCAAGCAAGGCAACTAGAATGACCCTCAGGATCCCTTCCAACGCTGACATGCCATGAGACTAAGATCCTTGCATTCCATGAGGCTGATATACAGAGGACGACCAGTCTGTCTTGCTGTCTCAGTCTCAGAAGGCTAGGATCTGCTCTTCTGGCCCCCATCATCTCCACAGACCTCATTTGGGAAGGGGAGAAACTCTCCACTTGGGCTCTGGCTCCGCAGTTCCACCACCCCTCTGAACAGCATGCGAGGATGCTCTTAAACTCTGCCAGCACCAAAAGAGCCAGTACACTCATGTTGATGTGGGATACCCTGAACTCTGATGGGGGGCCTGTACCATTGAAGTGTCTGCTCTTTCCTGGATGCAGTTCTAAGATTTGCTTAGCCATATTAACATTCATAGGTACATGATTCTTGATCTAGATGTGATGAATGTGTTGGCTTTTGTATACACAAAGTACGTGGGTAAAAAAAAAACCCAACACGTTAGAGGGGCCTGAATGCAGAACTAACTTGCCCGTAGTGCCAAGATTTCTAAAAGCTATTAATGACGGACATTGGGTGTTAACACTCATGACACTGACCTGTTATGGTTCACTATGGCCCTCCTGGACCAAAGCCTAACCTCTCCTATCTGTCAGAAGCCCCAGTCTGTCCCAGGCCAAAATTGTTGTGGGTAGACATGACTGCTGGCAGATTGGCCCTCTTGGGCTGCCTGCAGTGTCTTTGGACAGGGAGAGTTCAAAGTTTCTGAGGATCAGCTCTTTGAAGTGATAGTGGGTGGCTGTTTTTTACTTCTTAAAATCTGATCTCTGACAGGACTGTCCACCCAGTGTGGTCCACCTTCAGCAACCCCAGTCCCAATCTCTCCCTTGCTGTGACTGGAAAATGCCCAGCAAAGGTCAGACTGGGCATACTGCCATGTGCTTTGGTGCCCATACAAAATCCTAGCTCTGGGATTTCACATGTCATGACCAGGACCCAAGCATCATTTCTCTGGTTCCAGTACAAATTTGTAACATGGGCCCCCCACCATGATCCCATCCCATACACACAATCTCATAAGTCATGAAAGAAAAAAATTCTGTTTCTGAAAACCTCACTGTTCAGAATGTTGCTTGGTCTTCTCTAATACTGCATCTGATTGGCTCCAGCAAATCTCATAAGATCTTACAAGATTCCATGGATATATAGATATAGTGATATACACTTGAATAAGCATCCTCAAGCATCTACAATTTAGCTTCCACTTTTTTCTCATGGTGTAATGGGCTTGCAGCCTGGGACCCTTGGACTCCAAGGCCCCAGTAAAGCCCATTTCTCCCCAACTCCTATGCTTGGGCCTTGGACATGACACACCCTTGCTATTAGGGTTGTCACCTATATATATTTTTTCCAGGCTACTTATGAAAAATACATGTTGCAGAGCCTGCATTGGAACCTATGGCACCAATGCAGGCCCTGCAACATGTATTTTCATAAGTGGAAAATTATACATAGGTGGAAATTCTACTTGCTATAGGCATGAGTATGTGTGAATTCCCCCTCCCCAAAGTCAGCCTATAGGTGGGGGACTGTTCCTTCACTTCCTTGGCCCCAAACGCCTGAAAAAAAGAGGCAGCAGAGGGTACTGGTCCCTTGCATGGGTGGCTTCTGGCCACCTGGTTAAGAAAGAGTTAACCCCAGGTGGGGGAGAATTCAAATAGGTTGGGCTGTTAGCCTGATCCGGGAACTTTGGGCTGGGACATGGCCAGTCATGAGGCCGCTCTGCCCCGCCCCCATGCTATAAGGAGTTACCGGGTGGGGAAGGATGCACCAGAGTCAGACGGGCATGTCAAGACAGCACCCATTCACAAACTCTTGCACTAGCACTGCAGTCATTGCCATTCCCCTTAATTTTAGGGGTTAGTAAGGAATATTTCCTCTAGGCATGGATTGGCTTGGCTTGGTTGATGATGGCTGTTCCCGCCTCCACCTTTCTTGTAGTGTCATCACCCTCCATTTGCAGTTTGTGCATCCATGGGGCATGTTCAAGCCTCCCAATGTTGTTCTACATCCTAACTTGATACTGCATTGCAATAGGTTAAAATGGAATACAGCTGGAGCAAAGAAAGAGCTCTGAGGCGCCTCCATAAGAAGTGAGGGGAAGGGTTCAGCTGCTATGGGGATTTTACGAACTACAGCTTGAGCTCAAACCAGGGACAGCATCACTATGTAGGATATCAGTCTCTTAGGACCTGCTTTTAGAGTTCCAATGACTGGCAAGGTCAGGAGCGAGCATGGGGGTGGAAACCCTACAGATTGGGAAAAGCACTAGACCAGGAAAGGAAGTTTTTGTTGCAGGTTGGTTTCCGCAGACTGATGTTATGTTTAATAAAGAGTTGCAGCCTTTTATACCCAAGTATTTGTGTCCATTGCCTTTTCTGTCATGCAGGGACAATTTATCTAGCACACTAACAAAGCCTGACACAGAAATTAGGATTCAAAATGTCCTATTTTGGAATATTCCTGCTAGTTGAATGAATAAGCAATGCTGCATTTGTAGAGAAAATGCACATAATAATATTATCCACATCCAAAATAGATATTGCTACATCTGTTTATTTAGTTTATTCAGTTGTTTGACTATTTGGTCTGGTTATTCAGTTACTTTTTTTGAGCACTATTTGGGACTATTGTGCATGTGCAATAAACTGAATAAAGGAATATACTAAACAAACAAAAAATCTGGGACAAAAATGTCTGAAACCAAGATCTCTTAATGAAGAGAGGCAAATGTCTGATCTGTTGTATTTGAATTAAAGTGGCTGTTTCAATGCATAGTCACACTGAATCATTGTTCCATTTCTAATAACAAACTGCTGTCAAGAAAGGATGATATTCAGTCTTGTTTCCTTACAGTAACTGCACCAGTGGCAAGTGTAATTTTCTATCTTTCGTGATTCCTTATGGTTGGGAGTATATTGGGCAGTACTGTAAATATATACCTACTGCTGAACACATACGGGATTTGTTCTCATCAGATACAAGAAGCCAAACTGCAGAGTTCAGTCTGTGAAACTTCAAGAAATTTGCAGGAATTGCCTAGTACTAATTATAGGAGATGGTGGAAACTGAGCTTCCAAAAGAAGAGAACAATTCCACTTGAGTTGACCTTGTAAAACAATCATGGAAATTTAAAAACTCAGAAATCAAGGTGTCTCCCCTGCTCTTTACCATGATAAATACAAAAAGCAAACTTGGTCTTATTCCCTCATCCAAAAAACCCACTTGCTCCACGTGAGTGGAGGAAGCAGAATTTTGCAAGGCTGTGTTAAACATATTGGATTCCATAAAGCTATGCATTGGGACACCACCAGATATTGCTTCGGAGTAACTTTTATTTATTTTTTTAAAAACTTTATTTAAAACCATACATCAGTTCAATCTTTACAATTCTTTTACCCTATATTCCCCTTTTTCCCCCCCATATGCAAATATTTCAATTTAATGCAATCAAACAATTCACTGAATACACCCAAAATTTTTAAACTCTCAACATAAAAACCTTCCCTATGACCCTTCCCTATCTGCCCCCCTGACCAGAGATTTTTGCCCACCCTTAAGTCTCCATTAGTTTTACGATATCTTCACTCTGAGGAGGTTTGTCTTCCAGGGCACACACAATTGGAGTCCATACCCTTTTAAATTCCACATCTTCATTTTGAATCCTTGCATGGAGCTTTTCCATACTAAAAAGGTACCACAGTCTCTGTGTCCATTCTTCCACTGAGAGATCTTCCTCTTCTTTCCAATGCTTGATGATTATATTCAGTGCCGCCAGAAACAGAATTTTGACCGAGTCTTGACACCCTTTAACTCTATCACTTTCTGGGGAAAGGTCCAACAGTCCTGTTTCAGGTCTGAAGGGAATCAGCTCCCCCGCAATTTTTTTGGCCGTTTTCCAGCTTTTCTTCCAGAACAAATTGACCTTGCTGCATTTCCACCAACAATGTATATAGTCTGTTTGTTCCCCGCAACCTTTCCAGCAGTGGCCATTACCCCCTGAGCCCATGTATTTCAGTGTCAATGGGGTCAAATAGAACCTAGTTGTTAACTTAATTTGTATTTCTTTGACCTCAATTGAGAAGGCACACACATGCATATGGATCCATATCTTTTTTACCTCTGTTTCCCCCAAAGTCAGATTCAGATCCTTTCTCCATCTCTCTATATATTTTATCTTTTTTCTCATAGCTACACCTCTTCAATTCTTTATAAATCTTCCCTAGCCTCCCTGCCTCTTTGCTTTTTTTAAAGACCAGTTCCTCCAATTTAAAGGGTTCTCTGCCCCAGTCCTTTTCATCTACATGTGTACAGGAACTCTTCAGCTGTAAATATTGTAAGAAATCAACCTTATCTTTTACTAGGTGCTTTACTTTTTGTATTGACGCAAATTTTTCCAAACTGAAAAGCTGCTGCAACCTAGTCACTCCTGCTAATCGCAGTTTCTCTCTTAGCGCCTTCGCCAGACTTTCATGTGCAGTGAATCTATGGGGGAGTATGTTGACATCCCTATCTTGGTTCCTAATTTCTTTTGGCTCCCTATCCAGGCTTTTACCAGCATGCCTGCAAATGGCTGTTCTACCTTTGCTTGTTTACTTAATTTTCCCTTGTCTACAATCAACGCCTTCAAAGAGTGGACCTGTAGCAGAGTCCTCTCCAATTTCACCCAATCTGCTGTTTCTGATTCTTGGTACCACTCAGGCAGGGCACACAGTGCCGCAGCTATGTGGTATAGTTTCATATCTGGAAAGTTGATCCCTCCTTTGTCTTTTGGTCTTAAAATCACCACTTTCTTAATCCTTGGTTTCCTCCCATACCATATTAAGTCTTTAATTAGTGTGTCTATTTCTTTGAATAATGTTTCCGGGAGGGAGATAGGCAGAGCCATCATCTTGTATAGCATTTTCTGTACTACCATTATCTTAAATAGGTTGATCCTCCCCATCCAGGATATCATCAAATTCTGCCAGGGCCTAGTTTCCTCTTTTAATTTTTTAACAAGTGGGGCAAAATTTTTGGAGTACAAGTCTCTTAAGTCTTTTGGGATAGTCACACCTAGGTATTTTATACCTGTTTCTGTAATTTGAAACGGTGACATCCTCCTCAGCTGTTCTTGTTCTTGACTTTTACCAAAAATCATTGCAAATGATTTGTCCCTATTGATTTTGTATCCTGATATTTTCCCAAATTGGTCTATTAATTTTAATAGTTCTGGGAGCGCGCTTTCAGGGTCAGTGATGTATAGAAGAAGATCATCCGCATTATAGTGCTAGCTTTTGGATATTGTCTCCTATTTTCACCCCTTTTATTAAATTATTCTGCCTAATTGCATTGGCCAGTAGTTCCAGTGTCAGATTAAAAAGCAGTGGTGACAGGGGGCATTCCCGTCTCATCCCTCTTCCCAATCTGAAACTCTCTGTTAAGTTACCATTAATTATCAGCCTTGAAACTGGCTCCTTATATATCGCCTTCACCCAAGACATAAAATTTCCCTGAAAACCCATTTTATTCATGATCGCGAATAGGCATTTGGGCTCTGTAAAATCAAACGCCTTCTCCCCGCATCAACTGATATAATCATACTTGGAATCTTTTGCTGTTTTAATGCATAAATAATATTTACTGTTTTCCTGATATAATGTCTTTCCCCTGTCTGCCGGGGATAAAGCCTGACTGGTCTTTATGTATAATTTCTGATATTAGAGCTCTTAGTCTGTTTGCCAGTATTTTAGAGAAAATTTTGTAGTCTACATTGAGTAGAGAGATTGGTCTAAAACTCCCACATTGGTCCTGCAGCCTACCTGGTTTTGGAATCAGAGATATAACTGCTTTATAAAAGTCCTGAGGCATTTTTCCACTAATAGCACATTATTGTACACTGCTGCCAATCTCAGGGCTAACACTTCAGCAAAGGCTTTGTAGAATTCATTTGGGAAGCCATCCGGTCCATTTGCTTTGTTCTTTTTAGTATCCACTATTGCCTCCTGCACTTCTTGCTCAGTAATTTTGGTGTTCAAGAAAGCCCTTTGGTCCTCATTTAATATTGGACTTTCAGTCTTGCTCACAAAGTCATTAATTTCTTCCTCAGAAGGGTTTTGAGTGGAGTAATTTTTTTTTATAAAAATCCAAAAAGACCTCTTGAAACTTCTGTGGGTCATTAACCACTGTTCCTTTGCTATCTATCACTTTTGTTATATGGGCCTTTCTCTGTTTAACTTTAATTATATTTGCTAGCAGCTTCCCAGCTTTGTTACTCCCTTCAAAAAAATATAATTTCATTCTATGGAGTTGGCCCTTGACTTTTTCTAATTCAGTTCTATTAATGATGTCTTTAATTTTGCCAATTTCTTTTTTCAGTGTTTTTGTTGGGCTAATTTTATTTAGGGCTTCCAGCTTTTGTAACTTGGCATTCCACTCTTTGGTCATCTGCCTCTTTTGTCTAGCGATTCTGGTTTGCAGTGCAATCAATTTGCCTCTTATTACAGCTTTGGCAGCCTCCCAAAGAATTGCTGGTGAGGAGACTGAGTTCTCATTAATTTCAAAATATTCCACCAGTTCCTTTTCTATTTGTTGCCTATTCCTACTACTTTTAAGTATGTCTCTTTTTAATTTCCAAGTTCTACTTCTGTTTTTAATTTCTGCTCCTGACAGCAAGGAGGTAACTACTGCATTGTGGTCCGAGAAAATGACTGGATGAATAAAGGACCTCTGGCATCTGTGGATTTCTGTATTAACCATAAACACTAGTTCAATCCTAGTGTAGCTGTTGTGTGTGTGAGAATAAAAAGTGAAGTCCTTTACCCTACTATTCAGATGTCTCCAGACCTCTGTCCAGCCCAAAGACTGCACCAGTTTCCCCAGGCCCTTTTGGAAACTCCCTTGCACACCTGTCCTTGAGAAGTCCAAATCAGAGAGAGAGGTGTTGAGATCCCCCTGCACCATTAATAAACCTTTCATGTTTTCTGCCACTGATTTCAAATGCTTCTGAAAAAAGGGTGCTTTGCCTTCATTAGGTACATACAAATTTACTAACGTGACCAGGGATTCATCAAGCTCCCCTATTAGGCATAGAAATCTCCCCTCCTTATCCTTTAATGACTTTTCCAGTTTAAAAGTCCTATTTTTCCTAAATCCAATTAGGACTCCTGCTTTTTTCTTACTTGCGCAAGAAGCGTATATTGCTATCAAAATTCCTGCTCCTAAATCTTTGTACATCTCTTTCTATGAGGTGCGATTCCTGTATGAAGAAAACATCAATCTTTAAATCCTCCATCAGATCTCTTACCCTTCTCCTCTTTTGAGGAGAATTGAGACCCCTGACATTTAATGTTATAGTCCTAACTTCCCCCATGGTAGTAGAGCAATTTCCTTTTTAGGACTCCTGCTTTTGCACTTAGGTGCAGTGTTATCAGAGTTGTGGTCCTGGAACTCCTTTGTAACCCTTTTCCTTTGAGATTTATTCTGTTTCTCTAATCTGACTGCTTTAAAGATTAACAAAGTGCCTCTATCTCCCTCCTACTTTCCCTTTTGTTGCTTGTGAGCA
>QEPC01002212.1:51295-73504 GCA_003113815.1 Sphenodon punctatus | reverse complement strand
TCCAAACATTGGGATAGCAACGAGACAGCAGGGTCTGGGTCAGTTGAAAAGGAGAGGTACAGCTGAGTATCATCAGCATACTGGTGACACCGCACCCCAAACCCTCTCACGACCTCCCCCAAGGGCTGCATATATACGTTAAATAATAACGGAGACAAGATAGAACCCTGCGGAACGCCACACGATAAAGCACGAGGGCACGATGTCTCCTCTTCCAGCACCACCCGCTGGCTTCTCCCCAAGAGGAATGAATGGAACCATTCAAGAACAGTCCCGTCCAGACCCCCCAGGTCACGCAGACGCCTCAGCAGCAGCCCATGGTCCATGGTATCAAAAGTGGCCGAGAGATCTAGCAGAATGAGAAATGTTGAACATCCTGCGTCCATCTCCCGGCAGAGGTCGTCTACCAAGGCCACCAATGTCGTCTCAGTGCCATAGCTGGGGCGGAACCCAGATTGAAAAGGGTCTAGAAAACTGATGCTGTCCAGATTCAGCTGGAGCTGGAGTGCCACTGCCCGCTCAATAACCTTCCCTTAAAAGGGGAGGTTAGAGATAGGTCGGTAATTGGTGAGCGCATCCACGTCCAAGGATGTTTTTTTCAGCAGGGGGCGCACCACAGCCTCCTTGAGGCAGGGCGACAACTTCCCCTGCTGGAAGGACGCATTCACTACCCTCACCAGCACCATCCCCAACGTCTCCCTGAAAGCTTTTAGAACCCATAACTTCATAACAGTTAACTTTAAAGCAATTAACCTTTGAGTTTCTCATTAGACAGACACCTGGTTGTCTGTTGTTACAGGCCCTGAGGCCAGAAAGACTTCCAACTCATTTGAATTTTCAAAAAACTTCTTCTTCCCTTCTTTGGAAATCATCATGTGCGCAGGGAAGATCAGTCTTGGCAAGAAACCTTTTTCTATCAGAACAGGGAAAAATCTTAGCCTTTTTTTCATCGTTTCAGCTGCGTAATCAGGCTGGCTCTTCACCAATCTTTAGTTGAACATCAGCTTTTGCTTTATGCAGCCTGCCTTAATATCTGTTCTTTTAATTGAAAGTTTGAAAATTTTGCAATAATAGGGCAAGGGGGGCGCAGTATTATCCACTCTGGGGCACCCCACTCTGTGAGTTCTATCCATGCATGCCACATGGAACTGCTCCCGATCTGGGAAGTTCTCCTTTAGCAGGGCCTTAATCAGCTCACTTGCATCCTCCGCCCCCACTGACTCAGGGATTCCATTAAAACGCAGATTACCTCTGTACGACCTATTTTCCAGGTCCTTGCATTTTTCTTTTAATATTTCAGTTGCTTTCTTCAGATCAGCAAGCTGTTGATTTGCTTCAAGGTCCTGATTCTCCACCGCGGAGATCCTACCCTCTGTAACCTCAATTCTCCTAGCTAAACCTTCCAGCTTTTTGCTTCCCTCATCTACTGAGGACTTCAGTCTCTTCATATCTCCCCTTATTTCCCTTCTCATCTATTCAATCAGCCTATACAGAGACTTGCCTGTTTCGCCATCCTCACCGTAGTCAGATGAAATTGCCCCCTGGTCAGTTTCGCGCTCTTTCCCCACCATGCTTATATCGCCGCTCTGACTGTCAGCTCCTCCAGGCCGCGCCGCCGAGGTCCTCCAGCAAGAATATTTCGAGTACATTCTCCTGTGAGATTTTTTGGTGATTCTTGTTCTTTCCAGTCATGGCTAGGCAGCACAATCAGTTTGGGTTCAATTTTTGCACTTGGAATTGTATCCGGGGGTGAAGTTTGGAGCTTGGGGTGCGGAGCTTCGGCAATCCCCAGCTAGCCGCTGTCGTGCATGCGCAGATCTCCTTCAGAGTCACTTTTGTATCCATTTATTTCGCTTCTAAACTTGGAAAACAAAATTGGTTGGGGTTGTTTATTTGTTTATAAAGTGAGATGTTTGTTTTGTTTTTACACAAGGCAGATAATGTACATTTTAGCACCTTCAAACTTCCCGGAGTGCAATGCTAAAAGAGGGGAGGGAAAGAGAAAACCTCAAACTACAAAACAGCTACCAACTACAAATGCAATTTTCATTTGGGATATGTTGATAAGGAAGGTTGAGTTATATCATGCCGCTAACTGCTGAGCATCAACACGCCCTGCCATGTCTAATAGTAACGACAGGATGGCTTCTCCCTAAAGATAGGAGCTCAGATTGTGTTGTCCCTATGTTGTAAATACCCAAGGTGTCTAGCTTGAAAATGAAAGGTTTATAATTTTGTCTGTTTGTTTTCCAAGGACTTCAGAGACTTATGGTGCAATAAGAAATACATCAGGAAGAATTTTTTTGACTGGAGACAGATGCAGTGATGTGTGGAGGAAAGCCTCCAGGTAGGATCTCTTGGTGTTGATTCACTTCTTTAAAAATCAACTCTCCTCATCAATACTAAACATCCACAAACCAATTTCAGCAGGACTCCAAGGAGTATATTCTCCCTCTCGAAGTGCATATGCTTTAACTCCCATTAGCACTAATGGGAGATATGCATGCATATTATTGAGAAGATATGTCCCTAAGTGTGTTCAATTCTCTCTCAATTAATGAGCTTAGAGCAGTAGGGATGTGTGAACGTGTTTCAGAAGTTCGGGGTTTGCCCCAAACTCAGCCAGTTCGGACGGCTGAACAGAACGGCTGGACTGAATGCAGGAACCCCCGAACAGTTCAGTCGCGTTCGGATAAGTTCAGGTGGGAAAAAACCTGGCTGGCAGGACCGGGGGGTGGGGTCAGCTGAGGAGGGATGGAGAAGTTTGGACTAGCAGCTAGCCTGCCCAATCACCATCCCTCTTTTTCTCAGACCACTGGCTTGGCAGTCTACGATTGGCTACAGGCTAGGCTGCATAGAGCTAATGGGGCTTGTGGTAAGGCGGGCGCAGCAAGTAACAAAAGTCATTGCCCTCCCCCGCTTCCATGTCATTCTGAGCTAGCCACTGATCCTGTCAGGAGGCGTTTTCAGAACTCTCCCTCTCCCAGCAGTTTGTGTTCCTCCCAATCCATTGCCATCCTCCTATTTCACCCATTTCCACACATTTACCTCCATAGTTTCATTTATTTAGATTAGATTAGATAGATTTAGGTGTTATACCCAGCATCAAGTAGCAGCCACTCTAACCCCAGGATCCACCATCAGGGTTCTGGGGCCTACGTTACAGGCAGGGAGGGTTGTCCATCCACATCATCCAGAAGCTGTCACTCTAGTCTCAGGACCCACCATCAGGGTTCTGGGGCTGTCGTTCCGCTCATGGGGAACTGTCATTCCATGGCATCAAGAAGCTTCTCCAAGCTTCTCCAGCTTCCCCAAGCTTCTCCAGCCCCAGGACCCACCGTCAGAGATCTGGGGCCTACATTACAGGCAGGGAGGGCTGTCATTCCACTTCATCCAGAATCTGCCACTCCAGCCCCAGGACCCACCATCAGGGTTCTGGGGCCATCATTCCTCTCACAAGGAGCTGTCATTTCACAGCATCAAGAAACAGCCGGCAGCCACTCCAGCCCCAGGACCCACCATCAGGGTTCGGGAGCCATCATTCTACTCATGGGGTGCTGTCATTCCACGGCATCAAGAAGCAGCCACTCCAGCCCCAGGACCCACCGTCAGAGATCTGGGGCCTACATTACAGGCAGGGAGGGCTGTCATTCCACTTCATCCAGAATCTGCCACTCCAGCCCCAGGACCCACCATCAGGGTTCTGGGGCCATCATTCCTCTCACAAGGAGCTGTCATTTCACAGCATCAAGAAACAGCCGGCAGCCACTCCAGCCCCAGGACCCACCATCAGGGTTCGGGAGCCATCATTCTACTCATGGGGTGCTGTCATTCCACGGCATCAAGAAGCAGCCACTCCAGCCCCAGGACCCACCGTCAGAGATCTGGGGCCTACATTACAGGCAGGGAGGGCTGTCATTCCACTTCATCCAGAAGCTGCCACTCTAGTCCCAGGACCCACCATCAGGGTTCAAGGGTCGTCATTCCGCTCGTGGGGTGCTGTCATTCCATGGCATCAAGAAGCAGCCACTCCAGCCCCAGGACCGACCATCAGAGTTCTGGGGCCTACGTTACAGGCAGGTACGGTTGTCCATCCACGTCATCCAAAAGCTGCCACTCCAGCCCCAGGACTCACCACCAGGGTTCTGGGACCATCATTCCACTCACAGGGAGCTGTCATTCCACTTCATCAAGAAACAGCCAGCCACTCCAGCCATAGGTCCCACCATCAGGGTTCCGGGGCCTTCGTTCCAGGCAGGGAGGACTGTCATTTGCCACTCTAGTCCCAGGATCCATTGTCAGGGTTCTGGGGCTGTCATTCTGCTCATGGGGAGTTGTCATTCCATGGCATCAAGAAACTGTCCCTCCAGCTCCAGACCCACCCTCAGGGTTCTGGGGCCTACGTTACAGGCAGGGAGGGCTGTCATTCCATTTCATTGTCTGCAAATGCTAGGGATGTGCGAACACACTTCTGGAGTTCAGGTTTCAGACCAAACTCAGTCCGTTCAGATGACCGAACTGAACGGCCGAACTGAACTTGATCCTAACTCGGAAACGATCGAACAGTTTGGTATCATTCAGATGAGTTCGGATGAGTTTGGGCCGCAAAAACATGACTGGGATGTGGGGGCAGCCGACGATCAGACTTCTTGGCACCAGTAGTGGAGAGGCTTGGATTAGCAGCCAGCCTGCCCAACCACCATCCCTTTTTTTCCTCAGACCACTGGTTTCACAGTCTGTGATTGGCCATGGGGGAAGGGGGGACTAGGATGCACAGAGTCGATGGGGGTTGTGATAAGGCAGGCACAGCAAGTAACAAAAGTAATTGCCCTTCCCCTTCCAACACCTTTTGAGCTAGTCACTGTTCCTGACAGCATGCATTTTCAGAAGTCTACCTCTCCCAGCAGTTTGTGTTCCTTCCTATTCCTAATCAGTTGCCATCCTCCTCCTATTTCATCCATCCCACACATTTGCCTCCATACTTTCATTTACTTAGATTTGATTAGATAGATTTAGGTGTTATTTTTATTTTTTAAACCCTCCCTGTGTTCTTTCTCCCTACCCTCCATTGAATCCTCCCCTCCTCCTCCTCCCTCCCTGATTCCTTCCCCAGTTTTTGGATTTATTTAGAGTAGGATTAGATTGATTTAGGTTTCATTTCAGTTTTGTACCCCTCCCTGTGTTGTTTGTTGTGAGCTGTCTGTGTTTTCCCCCCATCCCTGTGTAATATTGTATATATATATAGAGAGAGAGATTAGATAGTTACTATAGATAGATACATAGTTGTAGGAGTTAACTTAGTTATAGAGATAGAGATAGCATTCGTGTGTAGTAGTTATTCAGTTTTAATACTTTAGAGTGTTTGCAGAACTATCCCTTTGTAGATATAATAGTCCATTTAGTTCCATACATTTTAGAATAGTTAATAGTAGTGAGTGTGTGTGTGTGTGTGTGTGTGTGTGTATATATATATATATAATTTACAATTGCATTCCTTGGGTTGTAAGACATGGAGAAGGAAAGCAGGAGAGGCCAGCCTGCTTCCCGTAAGGTGGGCAATGGGGCACATGGCAGAGGTGGTGGTAGGGGCCATGCCAGCCGAGTGGCAACAAGCAGCAGCCAGAGCCATCACCACGCCTCAAATTCCACAGGCCTGATTTTGGGCAACAGGCATCCGAGGCTCCCAGTACTGCCACACAGGGCACTGGAAGGCCTGCAGTCCAGGATGCTGTGACTGCAGGAGTAGGTGCAGGTGTTTCAGGGGCAGGGTCCGAAGTTCACCATGGGCCACTATCATCCCCCATTGTTGAGACGATCCCCAGCAGTCCAGGGCTAGTGAATTCCACCCCGGCTGATAGAGGCAGGGTCCAATCCCTCGGCAATGGCAGCAGGAGAGGAGAAACAGCAGCAGCTATAGGGGCACAGAGAGAGTGGCAGTCGATCAGCCTCAGGGTCCCAGTACTCCCCTTCAATCAATCAATCAATCCGTTTTTAATTTATATCCCATGCTCTCTCAACCAATGTCAACTCAAGGCGATTTACATCCATACACAAGGAAAATATAGTATTTAGATTTTTTATCCCACGCAGAGGAAAACCTAGAAACAATATAATATGGCAAACAATATTGGGTTAATCCCACACAGGGGAACCCCACATCATAGAAAACAAAAAAGAGAAACCCACCCCACCATTTTACAGCGGCACAAAAATACATCATATTCAACCCAATCTACCTTCCACTGGCATTCACTTCTAACATTCTTGATCATTCTCTCACCAGGAATCCCCTACAACCATTCCCAACTGTCCCCTGCTGCCACCAGGGGACATCCTCTTTTTCAACACCCCTCTCACTGGGGAGAGATGAAGGCCCTCTCATAAGTGTCTACCAGTAAAGGTTCACATTCCCTAATCCCACTGTCCGTCCCCTGACCCCACCTCCCAGCTCACCCGAAGGAGCACAATCAAAGGGTAGGCCCCTTTGATCATGCCCCTTCAAGCCACGTCATGGACATGTGCCTCCAGCAAGGCCTCTGGCTTCCCCCAGTGTTATGGGGAGCAGCCCAGCAGGAACCCTCCCCAGGCCACACACCCCCAAGGGTGGCGGGGGGAGGGAGAGCTGTTCCATGGCCCTTAACAGGCCAAATTGCAACACCCCACCACCCCAGTACCAGTTTGTGTCCTTTGCCACGGGCTAGGGATAAGATCCTGCCGACTAGGATGCCTGCCATACTGCCTCTGGAGACCCTGGAAAGCTGCCTCTTGCACTCCATACAGCCGCCCCCGGTGTTATGGGGAGTGGCCCAGCAGGAAGCCTCCCCAGGCCCCACCCCCAAGGGTGAGGGGGAGAGGGAGAGATGTTCCATGGCCCTTAACAGGCCAAACTGCAACGCCCCACAACCCAGTACCAGTTTGTGTCCTTTGCCATGGGGTGGGGGGAAGATCCTGCCAGCTGGGATGCCTGACACACGGCCTCTGGAGACTCCCAACAGCTGCCTCTCCAGCCCCAGGACCCACCATCAGTGTTTTGGGGCCATCATTCCATTTACAGGGAGCTGTCATTCCACTGCATCAAAAAACAACCAGCCACTCCAGCCCCAGGTCCCACCATCAGGGTTCTGGGGCCTACGTTCCAGACAGGGAAGAGGCCTGGCCAGGGCTTGGTGGATGGCATGGCACCCATACAAGGTCGGGCATTGTAGGCTGGCAACCTACTCACCAGATCTCAACCAACTCTTCTGCAAATTGATCACGTAGCCTTGCCTGGTGGTGATTCACGTGGTCAGTCAGCCAGCCAGCAAGCTGGCCATCTGCTATGATGACAACTACAAATGGAGAACACAGCCAGCATAGAGCGAGCAAAACTGGGTGCCTGCCAACTTGCAATGCCTGGGCAACCCGGGGTGCCAAGCGCCAAGCCTTCCCGGTCTCTGCCACTGCTGCTGCTGCCATGCCACCACGGGCACCCCTAGGGGTTCCTGGAGTTACTCAAGCCTCGCAGCAGGTCTGAACTTCGCTGAACGTTCAGCGGGACTGAACTCCGCCGAACCAAACTACCGAACCCGAACTCGGTTTTCAAACCAAATGACCAAACCTGAACTCTGTTTTCAAACCAAACAACCGAACGGCCGAACATCCAAACCCCATTCTGTTCGCACAGAACAAGTAGGGGTGCCAGCCACCAAACCCTGGCCAGGCCTCTGCCGCTGCTCCACTGATGTCAACTAGCCTGGAATGTCTGGGCAAGTAGGGGTGTCAGCTGTAGTTTGTGTGCCCTGGCAATCTAATGTCTGCTGCTGCTGCTTGTACTTCATGTCAGTCATTTTCTCTTCCCTCTTGTAGACAGACATAGCTCAGATGAATGTGCCGGCAGGCGGGGGCTGGGTGTCCAAGGCTTGCCCAATTTTCAGTAGAGTTTCTTGATCTCTGTCAAATACGATGCCAGCCTGCAACACCTGGCCAAGTAGGGGTGCCAGCCACCAAGCCCTGGCCAAGCCTCTGCCGCTTCTCCACCGATGCCTGGCATCCTGCAATGCCCGGCTGCTGCTGCTGCTGCTGCTGCTGCTGCTGCTGTCTCTCAAATGGCCTGCCATGGCCCAACGGGGACCCCTGGAGCACCCGAATCCTCTGTTATGACCCAACTTTCCAAACATTCAGAGGGGTCCAAACTCCGTGGGACCGAATGCACAAACCCAAACTAAGTTTTCAGACCTAACGTCCAAACATCTGAACATCTGAACTCCGGTCTCTTTGCACATCCCTATAGAGCAGGAACTGAATCAATACCAGGAGAAATTAAAACAAGGCCAGTATAAAATGCATTTATGGGCTTGTTTATTTGGTAAACCTATCACTACCACATCTATAGATTTATGATTTACCTCAAGTAGCTTTTTGATAGAGATCTAGGCCTGAAGAATTCATACTAAGAATGTGTTAGAAGAACAACTAGTTGTCCCACACCCTGGAATAAGACAAGCATACATGGTGTGGTTTAACGGCAGCACTCTGGGTTTAATGGCCGCAGTCTTTTTCAAAATAGTTATTCCAGTCCAGGTTATGTGGGGATGGGCCATGCCCAGTCCTGGGTCCAGCAACACAATGTAACAAATAGTGGTCTGCGTATGATCAGGTACTACCATCACTCTCTGCTCTACAAAGCAGGTGATTTGTCCCTCCCCAGCGGAGTTGGAGGAGGAGTGTTGTATTACCAGGACTAGGTAACCAACTGCAATTGCAGGTGGCATCATGTCCCTCGGGTACCACAGTCAAACTATGCTTTGTAGATTAGGTCATCCTAATCTGGCTGCATTGGGAAGGCATGTTAAATTAGTAGTGACCTTGAAGCAGATGAGGAGGCCATCATCCTCCCTGGACCATACCTATCCTCAAGTGCAGAACTCGACCATCCACCTTAGGCTGATGGCCTGAATGTGGCCATACTTGCTGTTGATTCAGCCATTAAGCCCCATCTCGTAGGGAGATGTCTTTGTCAAATGCTTAACTATTCCAAATAAACTTTCTAACACTTACTGGACCCCTGCCACAGCAAACCACCAGCACATGCTTGACTGGTTTTGCATTCTATCCCCAGAATTAACTTAAGGCTTTCTGTAACCTGTCCAGTTCCAGCTCTCTTTGATGAGCTCATGGTCCTTTAAGAAGGGTCCATTTCCACTGGTGAAATGGGCCTGAAGACAGGCTTTCACCTTATGGGTGTGTTCACTGCAATAAACCAGGGCAATTCTATCTAGTAGTAAATAGTCCTTCTCCCATCCCCATCCAATGAGCTGGGGGATGGCACCCACATATCATCCACTCCGTTACTTCTGTCCATTCAGAAACGTGAGTAGGGGCAGACGTGCTATAACTGTCCAGCCTTAGTGTCCTACTGTAATCTCAGTTTGCAACCTTAGGCCAACCCATGTCAACCCTTTTGTAGTATTGATGGCATCTGGTAGCTCTCTGCCAAAGCCACATGGGTAGGTGATTTAAGCTCCCATGACCTTGTCCCTCCTGGACCCTGATGACTTAGGCCGAAGCCCAGTTCGACTCAAGATCCCTTCATGGGCACACCCCACCATGTGGCTTCCCGGGACCAGTTGCAATCTCCGTCATCACCTACAACACTGCTGCAAGGCGGTTTATATAAATTAAACAAAACAATGTGAGGGAAGGAATGCTCCAATGGGAAAATTCCCTGAAAAACTGCTTGCCCATGTGCCATACTTGGGCCTGCCATGACCCCTGCAGTGAAAGCCATCCTTCTGGGCAGTTTACGACCATTCGGTACCTAATCCCTTATGATAGTTGGAGTAGTGGCTGAACGCTCTGAATACTGCATAGACTGAAAGTGGGTTCATGAGTGCCCAGCGGGGATCTGGGGCCTCTGATGTTTACTGGGGGGAACTGCAAGAGCAGTGAATGCCATGATTACATCTAGTGGTGAAACTGGGAGACAGGGTCAAGCTGCCCAAGCAGGGAGCTGCCCCAGTGACAAGGATAAGGATGGTCATTGCCATGCCACTTCACACCATTGGGATCTGGAAGCCACTACCTCACTTGAACAGCAACTTACCAACTGATGCGACCTGGGTGGCTACACTATCAACTTAACCTTGTAGGTAAATACCAGGTATCTGCAATGAACTGGTGTGAGTGATGTGGGTGACCTAATTTACCCATTCATTTGCATGCCTACATGCACTACAATGGGACCAGCCCCCCAAGTACGGCAACAAGATGGAGAAGAGGGACAAATTAATGCACGTCTACAAAGAATCCATTCCTGAGTACCACTGCACCTATGGGTGCCAGAATCCATTGTAAGAGATTGCTTGGAGAGCCAGCTCCTTAAATGAGATGAAGTAGGTGGCCTGACACAACAGTGCCCCAACAGGCTGCTCTGTCATATCAGGGCTCGGTTTAAGATTACCATGGGGAGGGGCATGGGGGTCAGTCCCCTTCATACCCCAAGCTTGTCATTTGTGGAATGCACAACAGTACTTGACCACAGCCTTGATTGTGCATGCAATCAGTTTCCTCAAGAATTATGATGGTTAAACGGAAACATTTCACGCAGCATTTGTTTCTGTCTAGTGCTAGACTCCACTGTTGAGGAGACCCTAGTGTGTTGCAGGAAAATGTACCTTAGGCCAGCAGCTCACGTGTCTTGCTTTTGGCTCGTGTGTCTTGTTGCCTGGTATATGCTGTGGTGTGTTGAGAATGTGGGGGGGGGGGGGCTACACCAAATGCTATCCTTAGTCTGAGTCACCAATAACATACTTCCCATTAGGGGCTGCTACCATCCCGAATTCAGCCTGGCTCTTGTCCTGTCAAAAACCTGAGGCTATCGCACACACCATGGAGAGTTTTTTTTGGAAGGAGGCCTGTGTCCAGCACATGTTGCTACAAGGCCTATATCCCTTAACTAGCTGAGTTATCAGAAAGGGTACCTAAGGGGTAACTCCAGATTCTGTTGTGTAGCACAACAGAACAGGGGGCCTGTTGTATACGCACCCTGATGCCTATGAAGGGTGGAGGGGAAACCCAATGCCATGATGGTGAATTAATGCCCACTCCACAATTTAGAGGGCCCACTGGACCCTTACAGGCCCCTGTGTGCTTTTGCCTCTTATGCGGTAAGATATTGAAAATGGCCTGTGTGCCCCTAGAAGGCAAGGTGTCCAGGGGTTTCTGTGTGGTGAACGCGGACAGGGACACCCATAAGCGCATTCCCACAAAGCTCTGGCATGCTGACAGGCTAGCTGTAGCAGGCCTCGATGTCCTCTGCTGACAGCTATGCATGGCTGGCCCTATGCATGGTCACAACACAATGAGGGCAGGCCACGGGCTCCACGAGCCGTCTGCCATTTAGGCTCTGGCACCACGTAAGAGAGTACGTTAGAGGCCCTGCACCACTGCGAGGTTTGGCGCTAATAGGATTGTAGGATCATAGAGATGGAAGTGTACACAGAGGTCATCTAGTCCAACCCCCGTGCTCAATACAGGAAATAGGGGATGGTGCTATGAAAGTGGTGGGGAAAAATGCCCCATGTGCATGTGATTCTGGTGCTGAGTGAGGCAGATATAAAGTCCCTCCTTGACCCCACTCCCATTCACCTCTGGGAAGGGACCTCAAGTGCCTCTGCAACACGGGGGGAGGGGTCACCCTTTCCTTCTATAGCTGTGGGTCCGGCACCCGAAGTGGCTGCATGGCAAGGCCCTTTGTTCTCTTTTGAGGAGTGAGGCTAATGACACCACCACCCTTGTGTGAACTGGGGGGCAGCCCCCCTCCAAAATACTAGGCCTCCATGCCCCTCTGGTGCCACATGAGGGGTGGCTGGGGGGGAGGCTACCTACCCCGCAAATAGGTAGGGCATGTGGTCCTTAATGCCTTTCTGGCAGAAGAATGGGGGTGAACCCTCATCGTGAGGCTCCTCGAAGGAGAAGACCACCTTGAGGGGGCCTCTGAGGCCTGTGCTGCCTCTCAGGTGTATGGGTGGGAGGAGGGGGGCTTGTCTGCCCCACACATATCACTGTGGGGGGAAGGCTCTGAGGCTTTCACTGCCTTCCTGGCAGGGGGATGGGGCAAATCCACACTGGGAACTGCCCCCAAAGAGAGGAATAAAGCCTTGAGCTATGGATGTGTGCCCCATAGTTGTGGGGGCCCTATTTCACCATGGTTTCTTCCTCTGCTGTCGCTGGTGGAGGCTGAAACTTCTTGTTCCATGGAGCTCCTGGCCACTGCCAGTGCTTGCTGTGGCTCTGACTGTAGCCTCCAACTGCTGCCTGGTCAGAGCAGTGAAAATGGTGCTGCGAGTGCCGTGAGGTGGAGCTTGCTTTTGCACCTTTACTGTTGCCTCCGGCAACCAGTCTATATGGGCCATACTCGAAGACTGCGGCAGCGGCTCACCCACCAGGGTTTCAGTCTCCTTCATTTAATGGGGGCAGGGACAAAGTCCTCTGCCCTCCCCAGTGCTTCTTAAGTGGGGGTGGGGGGGTGGGGTGACTTAGAGGTGGATAACACTGCTGTTTATTGCCAAAGAAGTAATAAGGCACATAAATCAGAAAGGTATCAGAATGCCACTTAAGGATGCCCCAGCTTTCTCTAAATTATGTAAATGAAGTACATCAAACACTGCTTTTTATGTACAACTTAAGAAACATGTAAATGAACATTTCCTATACAAGAGAAGTACAATACCTACCTGATGATAAACATCTGAAAGAGAGTGGCTCTTTAGAAATGTTTTGTCATTCTAGTGGTCTGTCAAGCTAGATTTATTTACCACATTTTTATAGCCTGTAAATTACAAGAGAAACTAGTTTTCCCCCAGTATAAGTTATCTACAGGAGATGCATTGCTACCTTAGCCTCTAATCATAAAAATGTGTTTAGAATAACAAGCAAATACATGTAGGTTTTTAAAAATAAATACATTTTTAAAAACCCACAAACCTTCATCTACATGACTTTAAGAAGCTGTAAGAGAAAAATATTGACAGATCTTATATTTGTTTTTCTCAAGATTTCTAACTTTGAGATAAACAAGCAACATAATCTGAGAAAAATTACTATTTTACAGGAATAATGTCTGTATTGTTAGAAATGGTTTTCAAGTATGTCCGTTGTCTGGAAAAAAAAAAATCACAAAAATATAGGAATTGCTGTTCTGCATTTGACCCATACAGTAAATGTATTTATTTATTTATTTATTTATGAAATAATTTAATACTCCGCCCCTGCTGCTCCAAGCAGCCCGGGGTGATTTACAATATTAAAACACTACATGGTCCATTGTCATGTCTTTGAGGCCACTTTTAAACGAGGTGCTCAGAAGTGCCTCTGGAGCCCATTCAAGAAGAAAGCTACGTGGGGTGTGTTTACACGCTTCCTGAGCTACTGGAAGTGACGAGCTGTCTGTTCTTGGCAGCGGTGGCGGCTGCAGACACAGTGCTTTGAAGAGGCGCATTCTGAAAGCCTGCAAAGTGAGGCTTTCAGAATGCGTCTCTTCAAAGCCCCACGTCTCCAGTAGCCGCTGCTGCTGAGACCGGGAAGCACATCACTTCAGGTAGCATGGGAGCATGTAAACACTCCACACACAGCTTTCTTCTTGATTGCGGGACTCCGGAGGCACTTCTAAGTACGTAATTTAAAAGTGGCCTGACAGTAGTCGTATAGGGGTGTGCAATTCATAGTTTTAATTAGTTATAAAAACGAATGGAGCCCCATTTGTTTTTGTGACTAAGGTAATGAAACCAAATTAATAAACAAACAATATAAAATAACTCATTTTATTTTTTAGTTGTTTAATATTATTATTATTATTATTATTAATAATAATAATAATAATAATAATAATATTAATAATAATAATAAATGACTGATAAACAAAAATCACTATGTATGAGCAAAATGGTCGCTGGGGACATCTATGCCTGTTTCAAAATGGTGCCAATGCTGCCAGCGTCATTTTGGGGAAAGGCTGTGCACGCGCAGGATGGTCGTTGAGGCCATTTGTGCATGCACAGTGATTGTTTTATTTTGTTAAAAATAATATTTAAAAAGAAAAAGAAAAAAAAGGAAAATGAAACATCACCGCTCCCAAAGACGAAGGGGTTTTAAAAATAAAATGAAAATGAATTATGTGCTTTCTGAACACCCCTGTGTTTCAGAAAACTGTGACGAAGCCCCATAAAATATAGGTGTGGGGTAGTATTTCTCAAGCAATCTCTCTTTAATCCTCAATAATTAAAGGATGCCTTTATTAACAAAGGATGAAGTTTTAAATTGCCTACTAAAAATAACCTAGTAGAATGAGACCTCTCCCCTCCACCCCCTCAAGACGAACTTTGTAGGGGAGAGGCTTTGTGTGCACCGCACCTGTGAGGAAAGGAAGGTGTCAGCACGTGCAGGGTCTCAATGATCTTTGGGGCTTATTAGTGGAGGGGGTAGGGCTCTCAGAGCAGCCATTGGGGCTTTCATATCATTTTTGCTGCAGTTCAACCCATCCTAGCTTTTCAAGGTGGGGAGGGATTTTTTGGCACATGCATCGCCCTGGGATAGAGTACAGAGCTGGGAGGAGGGTGCCATCAGTATGAGGAGGTACAGTTTGAGCTGAAAACCCACCTGGCCACCCTCTTGAACTGGCATTATAAGATATTTGGTTGCCATTAACTTGGGGTTGGGAAGGATTTTTTTCTAATTAAGGGTAATTGTCTTGGTCTGTAAGGGTTTTCCCATCTTCCCTGTCGTGCCATCACCCATTGTCTGCAATCTTGTGTGGCATGGGGTTTGTTCAAGTGGCTGGTTATAGTTTTATAACTGTTGCAGCCTACGTCCAGTGGCATATTGAGCTCGGTAGAGTAAAAACCGAATGTTTCAATGGATATTTGGAGCACCTCAGGAATGTGTGGGGGTAAAGTTAATGCCGTATATGGGGTATCTGACCCATGGCATTGATAGTAACCTCGGAGAGGTGGCGCTAGCAATTTAACTATTCAGGATTGCCCAATCCCTAGCTTGGGAGCACACCACGCCTTTTCCTTTTGACCCCCTGAAGGGAGGGGTCTGGATTGCTCCTTTATAGAGTCGCTGATTCCCACCTTCTCGCATTCCTGCCACTGGGTTTGGCTTTGGGGGAAGTTTAATGATTTGTTATCCCCCAGTTTTTTGCCCAGTTTTATTGAATAAAGAGCTGCGACCTTGTTTACCAAAGTTTGAGTCTGCTGCCTTCCTTTCACTCTGTGCGCACAATTAATATTTTATAATAATCTAATATAGCTCCCCCCTTCCATAGCACTCTACATATAACACAACTTTCAGTCCTCACAACAACTCTGTGAGGTAGGTTAGGCTGAGAGAATATTGTGACTGGCCCACGGTCACACAGTGTGTTTCTGGCTAAGGCGAGACTTGAACTACGGTCCCGTCCCCCACAAGCCAAGCACTGCACACTTAGCCATTACACCACACTGGCTCTCAGAGCGTTAAAGAATGTTGTTATAATTCTGAATTATCATGTCAACCATATAGCGGTCTGATCCTTTTTTGACCCTTTCTAAATTTATGACAGCCAGTCCATCCTGTGACAATGAGTTCTGCATTCAGTTACATATTGTGTGGAAAATGATTTCCTTATTTGGTTTCGTGCTGTGGGGAAAAGAAGAGAGAACCTGTTGGTAACGAATCAACCTTTGCACTGTCTATTAAATGTCAGCTCTTATTTATCTCCTTTCTAAGAATCCCATTCCTTTGAATAAGGCCACTTTCACACATTACCGGGGAGGTAGGGAAACGTTGGTCAAAGCAATCATGGCTCTCTCTTATGACGGGAATTAACATGCATAAGAATACATTATTCCGCAAGAACACTCAAGTGGTACTTTTATAATGATGGGGGTTCTATTGGCATAAAAGTGGAATAGTGCATTCTCATGTTCACTAATTCCTATCAAAATAGAGCCACAGTTGCTCTGACGGATGTTTCCCTGCCTCCTCAGGAAAAGTGTGGAAGTGATCTCAGTCTTCATATGAAAGTCTATCCATGGGTGAAAACAAATGAGAGACTGCCCCAGAATAGATTGGATCCCTTCAGCCCCAGAAGATGCATCTGTCCATCTGAATGGTACCTACAGAAGTTTACCCCAGGGCCGTGTTATCTCTCAGAATGCAGAGCATGCAAAGCAGAGGCACAGTTAGCGTGCCTCTCTCAGATGACAATCAGTCAGGAGAGGGAAGTGCAAGGCACTATGGGGCATGATCTGCACTCCCGTCTCTTTGCCGCCTCTCACTTGAGCAGGTTGGAATCTATGTTCCCATCTCATAGTTGCCTCTCAACTGAGAGTGGGGCTGTAAAAGCAGGACTGCCACTCCTACTTTGAAGGATGAAAATGAAAGAAAAAGCAAACAACATTCATTTTATTTCATTCATTTTTGTTTTAATTGTTTCATTTTATTTTATTGAAAATAATTTATAATAATAATAAAAAATCACTGTGCATGGAAAAATGGCCACTGGGGCCGAACTTTACAAGCACACTCTTTTTCAAAATGGTGCCAGCAGCATCGGCAATATTTTGGAAAAGGATTGTGCATGTGAAGAATGGCCCCTGTAGCCATTTTGTGCATGCACAGTGACATCAGATTGTAAGATTAATAATAATAATAATAATAATAATAAATGTGACATAAATAGCCATTTGTAATGATGTCCTCAAAGTTTGTCTCATTAACATGGCTACTTCAGTTCTCAGTGGAGTTGACTGTACAATGTAGCAAGTATGAGGAGATTTCACTGTCCACCATGCTAGATAAGGGATTTACTTATTTATTTAAAAAATTGCTATCCAGCCCCATCCTTCCAATGTACAATGTAAAACAACAATGCAAAATACATACTATAAGCATAAGATTCAATAAAACAGCAATACTTCCCTACGGGTCATCATACCCCTGCCCCCCCATACCCAACATCACCCTTCCCCCTACCTGTCTTTCCCACCAAACGCCTGACGGAACAACTAGGTTTTACATTGACGCCTGAAGGAGGGAAGGTCCTGGGCCAAAAAAACCTCTGCCAGGCAGTAGTTCCACATCCGAGGCATGGTGACCAAGAACGTCGTCTCCATTGAGGCCCCCCGCTAAACATGGGGGAAGCTCCAAAAGGGTGCCCCCAGCCGACCACAACAGCTGTTCCAGACCTGGGGAGATGACATCTAATTAACAAAAGAGAAACTCTGACACTACAGAAAGATGCAAGAGGAGGAGGAGGTTCTTTCAAGTACTTTCACATACCACAAGGCCTCAGGTCCTGCCATGAGTGGTACTCAGGCCATGGACTCATTTTAAAATGCTTGAGAATGTATGTTACTCCTCCCTCAGTTCCTTTTCAATTAGAGAAGTGACACTTCTTATTTAGTCTTACTTTAAAAGGTCTGTGCCAGTTTAAGGCACATTGCAGGTTTCATCATAAGACTGGAGGGTCTTTCTTTTTTATTGATAGAATTTTTCAGAACAGGCAAAACGTTCTAAATAACGTATAGTCACTTTGTGTGCAACGTATCATTTAAGGCTAGTCCTTGGCAATATACAGTTAAGTTGCCTTTGCATAATAACTTGAATTGTTGGTTAAGTTGAAGAAATAGATTTTCCCAGTCCCAACTCTAACAAAGGTATTACTTCTTGAATTCAATATGTCAAATTGCGTGCCCAGATAACTTGAATTTTTAAAGTGTATTTAAAATTTCCCCTCCTGAAAACAGCTGCCCTGAATATACATTTCATAAAATAAATAAATAAATAAATAAAGTATATTGAGTATAACCACCAGCTGAAAATCTGAGCACCTTTGAGTGAATTGATGATTTTTGGCATTGTGAAACTTCTCCAAGAAACTGAAATTGGGCAGTGCCCCATTTCTGTTTTGCATGCCAGCCCTTCTGTTCAAGTGAGCAGCAGGGAACAGGAGCTCTGTGTATACTATTTTGTTGTATGTAGAGCTGAATCAAGTACCTGCAAAAACGAGTATGCACATCAGAATTATGGTACTCGATCCAGCCCAGTAACATCAGTACCTGATTAGTGCCCAAAGGGCTACCTGGGTTACAAATTTACCATTTTTGTCCCAATTTTCCAAGTTCCAGTATCAATTCTTTAGACTTTCGGTACCATTTTCCTGACATACCATCCCCATTTTTTTCTGACTTCTGGTACCAATTTACTTTTTACTGATTGGTAAATCAACAACTTGGTAAATGGCAACTATGCCATCTTTCATGGTTTGGGAGGGACAGTCCCAGTTTTTAAGACCTGTCCCAGTGTCCCGCCCAGGGCAGCAAATATCCCAGAAGGAGAGACCACTCACTGAGGCTTGCATTATGCAAAGCCTCTACAATGATCTAATCGCCACCTCCTCCTGCCTCTCACCTCGGGTAACCCCCTGCCTGACCCAGGGGGGGCTGCTCCCTTAGCCAGGTTCACATCCAGGGAGTGCCCACCCCCACCCCCGGACATGATCCTGACTATCTGGGAGGAGCACAAAAAGTGAAACCACAAGGTACTGTGAATGGAAAACTATATATACCATTTAAAAAATAATATTTTTATACCAACAACATCTTAATGATAAACCCACAATAAAATATCAATTTGAATATAATAATTATAAATATGATTTTGTAAGAAGTTTTGGGGGGCAGGGACTGTCTCCCCTTTATTTTCATTGGAGCAGCCCCAAGTCAGACAGAGAGAGTCACATGAAACAAGAGGCAGAAAGATGTGGTGAGGAGCAGCATTGCTTTGAGTGCTGCACCCCTCCCCAACTGTGAGCCAGGAGCGTGGGGTCGGGCCAGTTGAGACAAGTCAGGTTTCCTGAGACAGCACTGAGTGGTGCGTGTCTCCCCCACTACTGGCTGAAGAGAGCATGGTTTGGGAAGCCTGAGGGGTCATAAAGCTGGGTTGGGGACAGGGTACCCCTGGGGAGGGGGCGGAAGGCCAGGGTCAGGTGCCTCTGGGGAGGGCTGGCAGGGTATCCCTGGGGAAGGTGGAAGAGTAACCCTGGGAAGGGGGCAGGGTGATCCTGAGGAACTGGGGGGGTGGGGAGTTCAGGGTGCCCTTTGGGAAGGGGGCAGGTTGACTTTGAGGAGTGGGGGAGGAGGGAAGACTTCAATTCCCAGCCTGTAAAATGTTGCCTTTAATATGCAAGAGGTCCCATTAGATGATCATATAATGGTTCCTCTTTTAAAATTGATGGGGGTAAATCTACCTGTCTGTCCATGCCCATCAGAATTCCTTTCTAGGAATGTGCAAACAGATTGCGGTTCAGGTTCAGTCATTCGGTTCGGGCTGATTCGGTTCGGGCGTTTGGTTCGGGCATTTGGGTCGGCCACCAGTTTGGGTTTGGCTGTTTGGGTTGGTCGTGTTCAGTTCAGGCATTCGGATAAAGGTATCTTGACATCCCGTGATCACTCCGGAAACAGAAAATTTGAGTGCGTTCAGAGTTGTGTGGCGAGAGTGTGTGTGTTTGGCTGACTGACTGTTCAGTTCGTGTGCTTTGACTGTTTCTGTTTGGTTTGGATGTGTTGTTTCGGATGGTTGGTGAGTGCTGGTGGGTGACTGTTGTTGGTCTGTGTGTTGGAGTGGCTGTTAAATTTTTTTTTTTTAAAAAACAGAAGACGACTGTTGTCTTCATTAAACGCCTGGGGGCCAATGTGGTGCTCCCAGAGTCAGTGGTGGTGGTGGAGGAGGAGGAGGAGGTCGCTGCCCCAGCCCCTGGACCTTCAGTGGTGGTGGCCGGTTCCTGTAATGAGGAGCAAGTGGCTGGCACAGGAGGTGCTGCCAGGTTTGTAAACTTTTTTTTTTACTTTGAGGACAAGAAAGGCTCTATCCGTTACAGCAAGCTCACTGGCATGTGGGTGGGTCCGTGGGTGGTGGGCATCAGTCAGGCACAAACAGTGGGCATCAGTGGGTAGCAGTGGAACCTGACACAGAGAGAGGGTACTGTAGTGTGGGGGGCTCTTCCAGCAGTCAGACACGAGCACGAGCATCACCCCCACCCAAACATGTGCCTGCCAGCTATCCCTAGCAAGGGTCTCCACTCTCTAGTTGCCATCCCTACCTAGCAGTAGCACCCCCAAATAAGGACAGAATTTTCATGTGCCAGTCAGGGTCTTTTCAGTTGCAATCCCTAGCGCCCCAGGGAGGGCAGGATTTGCACATGCCAGCAAGGGTCTCTCCATTGCTATCCCTCCCTAGCAGCACCCCAAGTATGGCAGGATTTGCACATACCAGCCAGGGTCTTTCTAGTTGCCATTCCTAGCACCCCAAAGAGGGCAGAATTTGCACGTGCCAGCCATGGTCTCTCGATTTGCCATCCATGGCATCCCCTAGCACCCCCAGGAGGGCAGGATTTCCACGTGCCAGCAAGGGCCTTTCTAGTTGCCATCCCTAGTGCCCCAAAGAGGGTAGGATTTGCATGTGCCAGCCAGGGTCACCGTCTCCTGTTGCCATCCCTAGCACCCCAAGGAGGGAGGACAAGAGGTATCATCATAAATGCATGATATTACTTAGGTGTTGTTTATATGTTCCTGTTTCAGAGAGGAATTGGATGCCGGCGCTGGTGCCACGCTGCAAAGGACAATGAGGCGGAGGTCGCCAGTGCCACCCCCAGACAGTGGGCAGACAAGGTCCGATGTCTGGCAGTAGTTTTAGAAGTATGAAAAATACGCTGTCTACACAGTAAGACACGGGGGCTGGAACAACAGGGAATGGATTGCCCTATGACCTGTTAGGAATGGAAGTCCCCTGCAGAAAGAGATTGGCCACCCACCCACTTGTGGAGACAAAATGCAGGCAGGGCTTGACACAGACCATTGGTCTGACACAGTATGGCACTTCTTATGTTCTGTTTTTTTATGTTTAGATCTGCAAGAAAAAATTCCTGAGGCAGAGAGAGGAGACCATATTGGGGCTAATCGCCCATATTGAAAGGCTCCATGGCCAGACAGTGAGGTGGAAGAAGGACTCTGGCATGGCTGTGAAGCTGGAGCATCAGCACCAGAAGAAGGGGGTGAAGGCAACCCAAAAGCGACTCCATCAAAGCCCTTCCCCCTCCTCCAGCCCTGATGTAGAGTCCCCCGGGAGTCTACTGTGGCAAAGGCCTTTCGGGCCAAAGTGGAGAGGCTTGGCCACCAGATGATGATGGGCGTACACTGCATGGAGAACTGCCTGGTGGAAAAGTTCCAGGCTCTCGAGGTGGAGAAAAAGCAGGTGGAGGCGTACTCCCAGTAGGCAGTCTACTACCAGGCGGTCTCCAGGTGGCATCAAGATGTGGAAAGAGCCATGGAGTTTGCCTTGACCAATGGCTACGAAATGGCAGAGCACAGGGTGGTCGCCTCTCAGTCCTCTGTTGCGCCCTAATGCCTTTTGCCTTCCCCCCAAGTACCCCTTGAGTTTCCTTTCAATGTTTGATTTTGGTTTTATAATGTTGTTGTTGTTGTTGTTGTTTAAATAGTTTTAATAAAAGTTGTTATATATGTTGTTATGATGTTCATTTGATCTGCCAATCTATTATCCCTATGTGCTGAAGTTCTGGCTGGCAGGTGGCAGAATCTCATATAGCTTGTCGATCCCTAAAGCAGCATCTGGCTGGCTCCACATGTAGCATAGTTAAGGTATTAACCCAAAGATGTGCCAGGCAGCAGCAGGGTCTGAACTTGCAGACAGCCCCCCAGGAGGGGCAGGGCTTGTGTCTGTGTGGGTGATGTCTCTTATACACATCTAGATGTGTATAAGAGACAGGCACTCTACATATAACACAACTTTCAGTCCTCACAACAACTCTGTGAGGTAGGTTAGGCTGAGAGAATATTGTGACTGGCCCACGGTCACACAGTGTGTTTCTGGCTAAGGCGAGACTTGAACTACGGTCCCGTCCCCCACAAGCCAAGCACTGCACACTTAGCCATTACACCACACTGGCTCTCAGAGCGTTAAAGAATGTTGTTATAATTCTGAATTATCATGTCAACCATATAGCGGTCTGATCCTTTTTTGACCCTTTCTAAATTTATGACAGCCAGTCCATCCTGTGACAATGAGTTCTGCATTCAGTTACATATTGTGTGGAAAATGATTTCCTTATTTGGTTTCGTGCTGTGGGGAAAAGAAGAGAGAACCTGTTGGTAACGAATCAACCTTTGCACT
>QEPC01002212.1:21895-43667 GCA_003113815.1 Sphenodon punctatus | reverse complement strand
ATGAAAGATTTTTCATTTGCTCACTCCATCTGCAAAGCTTCCTTTCTCACCCAGCCTCCTAGGTTTCAGTCTCTTAGTCTGTTAGATAGATTTTATCTCCCTTCCCATAGACTCCATTTCTCCAGCAAGCCAGAAATGATCATAGAAATGGATCAAAGAAAAGCTTATGGGCCATTAGCAAGTGATTAGCAGGTGATAGCCACATCCTCAAGTCCATGGGCACAGTGGCCATTCTTCCTCCCTGGAAGATTTTGTGTGGTGTGGTCACTGGCTGGGGGCTTGCAGGAGGGGAATGAAGGATGGCAGGGCACATTTTCTGTAGTTTGAATAAAAAATAATGTTTTGCAAAGAAAAACGAGTAGTGTTGGTTGTTATTTATTCATGTGTGGAGCTGGTATTTCTCATAAAACAGACTATAATGTCTGTGTGTGTGTGTTGGGCATAGATTGTGTGGCTACTGTAAAAAAAGTTACATTTTATTGCACACTTTCAATCCCCAGGCCAAAATCAGCTTGGGGTAGAAATCCCAGGATGGAAAAAAACATGAACAAATATGGTAATTTGTGGCTCTACAAGTTTGAGATTTTAGGACATTGTCACCAGCACCTCTGGGCATAACATACTCAAATTTCATCCAGATTATCTTCTATAATAAAAAACACACACAAACAATGTCTGGGGTACCAATCACCCCAGCGTCAATTTCCTATTGGAGTGGAAATCCACCCCAATGCAGACTCTATAATGTCTGTGTGTGTGTGCTGGACATAGATTGTGTGGCTACTGTAAAAACAATTACATTTTATTGCACACTTTCAATCCACAGGTCAAATTCAGCTTGGAGTAGAAAATTGACCCCATTATATCTCGAGTATAATTTTGTTCATGATGAAAGGTAAGGGCTAAGCTAAATAAATGATAATATGGAGGTAGATGGGTTGGATGGGTGAAATAGGAGGAGGATTGCAATGGATTGAGGAGAACAAAACTACTGGGAGAGGGAGACTTCTGAAACACCTGCTGTTCAGGAACAGTGACTAGCTCAGAAGGTGTTGGCAGAGGGGAGGGCAATGAGTTTTGTTACTTGCTGCGCCTGCCTCACCGTAAGAGATGATGAATGGGCAGGCTAGCTGCTACTCCAAGTCTCTCCACCCTGGTGCCTGGAAGTGTGTTCCTCAGCTGACTCCCCCTCCCTGATACATTTTGCCTTTCAGTGACATATTTTTGTCACCCGAACTCATCTGAATGCGATCCGAACTGACCAAACTGTTAGGTCATTTCGGAGTTTGGAATCAGGTTCTGGTCGGTGGGTTCGGATTTGAGTTCGGTCGTCTGAACAGGCCGAGATCCGGCCGAACTCCAAACTTCCGAACCGCGTTCGCCCATCCCTATTCCTTTCTGTATCCATATACCTAGAACTGTGGCTGTGGCCTTTGTTAATATTTAGCAACTCCTGTAGCTCTGTGCTGCCTGACAATTCCTAGGAGATGCTCTACCTTACAAACAGGCATAATGACAGGGGTTGCAATGGATGTGCACCTCCTTCTCACAGATCAGCCTTGCCTGATTTGACAGTCAGCATTGATTACCAGTGTGCATCAATCATCATTTACCAGAATCAGTTATCAGTTCCATCAACTGTATATCCCCAATATCAGAAATCACACACAAGCACACCAAATTTGATTAAAAGAAGTTATATTTATAAATGATAAAGTATAATAAAAGCAAATTGTCTCAAGATTAGGGGTGTGCAAACACCGAGCATTTTGGTGTTGGGCCCATTCGGGGTTCGGCCAAATCCGAAACCGTTCCATTTGATCCGTTTGGACCGAATTGGTTCGGGGGGGCCGAACCTGTTAGGGCGAGGGGGGGGGACTCAGTTTTCCCTTCCCCCCTACAGGCTGCGTGGGTGGAAGGGGCGCGGGGGAGCACTCCCCCCAACCTTGCCCAGTCTAGGATTTTTTTTAACACCCCCTTCCCCCTGGGATCGCCCGTGGATCTACCTGGTGGTGCTGGGGCTCTGGCCCTGGGTCCAGCAGTGGGTGGGTCCGGCAGTGGATTCAGCAGGGGTGGTGCACTGGAGCGCTTCAGGCCGCTACTAGGCCTTCCGGTTTGATACTTCTGGTTTGATTCTTGCCTAAAGTCCATAGGCCAAAGCCTTCCGGTTTGATCCTTGCCTCAGGTCCATAGGTAAGGATCTTTCCTCTAGACAGACAAGCCACACTTGTTTTTAGAGCAGGCCTCTGGTTCTTAAGTAGGGCCCACCAACAGCCACCAAGAAACCAATTTAATTTGAATCTCCACCAGCCAGCAAAAAAGGTTTACCATATTAAGCAACCCAGGCTTGTTGGTGTAGAGCTAGGACTCTTCGTTATGGGGCCCAAGAGCTCATTACGCCTGTATTCATTTCTGAATTACATGTTGATTTGTATCTGACATGCAGACAAAGTTACAGTACACTGAACACAGATATTATATGAATTCTACAAATCTTGTTTTCAACAGACCCATCACATGAACCTTTTCCTTCTCCACTGACAACAAACCGATGAGTATTTAAACCCATGACCTTGGGTCCCATTGCTGAGAATGATACCTCTACGCAAACACGCCCTATGTCTTGCAGGGTAGGCCTCTGGTCCTCAAGAAGGGCCCCACGACCTTGCGTCCCAACAACAAACTGACGTCCTACACTAACCGCATAGTGTTGATTTTCTAACCATCCCAATTTAATTTGAACCTCCAAGAGCTGGCAAGACATTTTTTTCCTAAAGGTACAGCTGTTTTACTACTTCCTCCCCAACAATATCAATGTGGATTTGAACACAGAACTTCTAAGCCCATAGGCAAGAATCTTTCCTCTTGACCAACAAGCCGCACTTATTTTTAGGGGAGGCCTCTGGTCCTCAAGTAGGGCCCACCCACAGACACCAAGAAACCCATTTAATTTGAACCTCCACCAGTCATCAAAGCAGGTATGCCATCTTAGGCAACCTGGGCTTGTTGATGAAGACCTAGGACTCTTGGTTATGGGACCCAAGAGGTTGGGCTCAAGCACTCATTTTCATTTCTGAATTACACATTGATTCATATCTGACAAGCAGACACAATTACAATACACAGAACATGGATTTTACATGAATTATACAAATCTTGTTTTGTAGAGATCCATCACAGGACCCGGACAACACCACCGATGAGGATGCTAGCCACTGACCTCGGATACCATTGCGGAGAATGATACCTCTCTACACCAACAAGCCCTATGCCTTGCAAAGAAGGCCTCTAATCCTCAAGTAGGCCCTGTGACCTTGCCCCCCAACAACAAACCGATGTCCTACACCGACCACATAACTTTTGATTTTTTCAAAATCCCAATTTAATTTGAATCTCCGACAGCCAGCAAGACATTTTTTTTTAAAGGCTCAGTCCTCTTATGACCTGATCCACGACAGCACCAAAGAAGATGTGAACCCATGACTTCTAAGTGCATAGGCAAGAAATTTTCCTCTAGAACTACAAGCCACACTTGTTTTATCATTAGGTCTCTGGTCCTCAAGTAGTGCCCAGCGACCTTGCCCACCAACAGCAAAGTGATGTCCTGAACCAACAGCATAACTGCTGTTTTTTCAACATCATAATTTAATTTGACTCTCTGAGAGCAGGCAAGATTATTTTTTTTCCTAAATGTAGAGCTCTTTTACCACTTGCTTCAAAGCACCACCAAAGGGGGATTTGAACTTAGGACCTTGAAATCCATAGGCAAGATTCTTTCCTCTAGACCAATGAGCCATATTTGTTTATAGAGCATGCCTCTGCTCCTCAAGTAGGGTCAACCAACAGCCACCAAGAAACCCATTTAATTTGATCCTCCGTCAGCCAGCAAAAAAGGGTTTACCATCTATGGCAACGAGCTAGGACTCTTATTAATAGGGCCTGAGAGTTTGGACTCAAGTGCTTATTATGCCTGTATTTATTTCTTAATTACATGTTGATTTGTATCTGACATGCAGACACAATTACAGTACACTGAACATAGACACTACATGAATTCTACAACTCTTATTCTCTACAAGCCATTCACATAAACCTTTTCCTTCCCAGCCAACAACACCACAGATGAGGATTTGAACCCATGACCTCAAATACCATTGTGGAGAGTAATACCTCTACACCATCAAGCCCTATGCTTTAAAAAGGAGGCCTCTGGTCCTCAAGTAGCGTCCCGCAACCTGCGTCCCAACAACAAACCGACGTCCTACATCGACCACATGGTGTTGATTTTTTCAACATCCCAATGTAATCTGAACTTCTGACAGCCGGCAAGAAATGATTTTCTAAAAGCAGTGTCCTTTTCCCTCTTCCTCCATAGCAGCATCAACAAGGATTTGATCCAAGGACCGTTAAGTCCATAGTCAAGAATTTTCCTCTAGACCAATGAGCCACACTTGTTTCTAGAGCTGGCCTCTTGTCCTGGAGTAGGACCCATGAACTGTCAACAAGAAACCAATTTAATTTGAACCTCTGCCAGCCAGGAAAAAAGGGTTTGCCATGTTAGGCAATTTAGGATTGTCGGAGAAGACCTAGGACTCTTGCTTATAGCTCCTGAGAGTTTGGGCTCAAGTGGTGATTATACCTGTATTCATTTCCTGAATTACATGTTGTTTTGTATCTGACATACAGACACAATTACAGTACACTGAACATGGATATTATATGAATTCTACAACTCTTGTTCTCTACAGACCCATCACACAACCGTTTTCCTTCCCAACCAACAACATGACAGATGAGGATTTGGACCCATTACCTCGGATAACATTGCTGAGAATGATACCTCTACATCAACAAATCCTATGCCTTGCATAGTAGGTCTCTTGTCCTCAAGTAGGCCCCGTGACCTTGACTCCCAACAACAAAGTGACGTCCTACACCGACCGCATAACTCTTGTTTTTTTCAAAATCCCAATTTAATTTGAATCTCCGAGAGTAGTCCAAAAATTTTTTTATGAAAGTTCAGCCCTTTTAAAACACCACCACCAAGGGGGACATGAACGCATGGCCTCTAAGTGCATAGGCAAGAAACTGTCCTCTAGACCAACAAGCTGCACTTGTTGTAAAGTCTTGTCTCTTGTCCTCAAGTAGGCCCCGTGACCTTGCCTCCCACCAACAAACTGACGTCCTACATCGAGCGCATAACTGTTGATTTTTTCAACCTCCCAATTTAATTTGAATCTCTGAAAGCAGTCTAGAAATTTTTTTTCTAGAAGTTCAGCCCTTTTACCACCTGCTCTAAGACAAAGTCTACAGGGGATTTGAACCCATGACCTCTAAGTGCATAAGGAAGAATCTTTCCTCTAGAGCAACGAGCTGCACTTCTTTTAAAGTCAGGTCTCTGGTCCTCAAGTAGCGACCCACGACCTTGCTTCCCAAAAGCAAACTCACATCCTACACCAACCGCATAACGGTTGATTTTTTCAAATTCACAATTTAATTTGAATCTCCGAGAGTAGGCAAGATTTTTTTTTTCTAAACATAGAGTTCTTTTACCACTTCCTTTGAAGCAGCACAAAGGGAGGATTTAAACCCAGGACCTAGAAATGTATAGATGAGAGTCTTTCCTCCTGACCAATGAGCCACACTTGTTTATATAGCATGCTTCTGCTCCTCAAGTAGACCCCACCAACTGCCTCCAGGAAACCCATTTAATTTGAACCTCTGGCAGCCAGTAAAAAAAGGGTTGCCATGTTTGGCAATCTAGGCTTGTTGGTAAAGAGCTAGGACTCTTGCTTATGGGACCAGAGAGTTTGGGTTCAAGTACTTATCATGCCTGAATTCATTTCTAAATTACATATATATTTGTATTTGACATGCAGATGCAATTACAGTACATCAAAAATGGATATTATATGAATTCTACAAATCTTGTTCTCTACAGACCCATCACATGACCCTTTTCCTTCCCACCCAATGCCACCACAGACGAGGATTTGAATCCATGACCTCGGACACCATTGCTGAGAATGATAACTCTACACGAACAAGCCCTATGGCTTGCCAGGTAGGCCTCTGGTCCTCAAGTAGGCCCCGTGACCTTGTCCCCCAACAACAAACCGATGTCCTACACTGACCGTATAACTATTGATTTTTTCAAAATCCCAATTTAATTTCAATCTCCAAGAGCCGGCAAGAAATTTTTTTCTAAAGGTTCAGCCCTTTTACCACTTGCTACACAACACCACCACTGGGGACTTGAACCCATGACCGCTAAATGCACAGGGAAGAATCTTTCCTCTAGACCAACCAGCTGCACTTGTTTTTAGGCTAGGTCTCTGGTTCTCAAGTAGCTCCCCATGATCTTGCCTCCAAACAGCAAACCGACCGCATAAATGTTGATTTTTTCAACATCCCAATTTAATTTGAATCTCTGAGAGCAGGCAAGATTTTTTTTTTCTAAATCTAGAGCTCTTTTACCACTTTCTTCGAAGGAGCTCCAAAGGGGGATTTAAACACAAGACCTTGAAATCTATAGGCAATATGCTTTCCTCTAAACCAATGAGCCACACTTGTTTCTAGAACATGCCTCTACTCCTCAAGTAGGGCCTACCAACAGCAACCAAGAAATCCATTTAATTTGAACCTCCACCAGCCAGCAAAAAAGTGTTTCAATCTGGGTGCCTTCTTGGAGGTCCCCTGTGTTAAGCGGGGGGCTACAATGGAGAGGTTATTCTCGGTGGCTGGGCCGCACGTTTGGAATTCACTCCAGGAGGAAGCTTGCCTGGCCCCGAACCATTTAACATTCCAGCGAGTTTGTAAAACCTGGCAGTTCACCCAGGCCTTTGGGGAGGGTGGGAGGGTGAGTTAGAGGGTTTTTCTCATCCTACCCTCATCTATTACTCTTTATTATTTTTGTCCTTTCCCTGTTACTATTTGTAAAAAAAAATTTATGACTGTTTAAAAATATTTTTAAGGTTGTTTTACTGGAAATTTGTTAGCCGTCCCGAGCTGCTTGCAGGAGGGGCAGGGTATAAATGTATTAAAATAAAATAAATAAATAAATAAATGTTTGACAACATAGGCTTGTTGGTAAAGAGCTAAGACTGTTATTTATGGGTCCTGAGAGCTTGGGCTCAAGTGCTTATTATGCCAATATTTATTTCTGAATTACATGTTGATTTGTATCTGACATGCAGATGCAATTACAGTATACTGCACATGGATATTATATGAATTCTGAAAATCTTGGTTTCTGCAGACCCATCACACAACCCTTTTCCTTCCCACCCAACAACATCACATATGAGAAGTTGAACCTATGACTTCTGATACCATTGTGGAGAACGATACCTCTACACCAGCAATGACTATGCTTTGCAAGGTAGGCCACTGTTCCTCAAGTAGACCCCGCAACCTTGGCTCCCAAAAACAAACTGACATCCTACACCGACCGCATAACTATTGATTTTTTCAAAATCCCAATTTAATTTGAATCTCCAAGAGCCAGCAAGAATTTTTTTCTAAAGGTTTGGCCCTTTTACCACAACAGCACCAAGGAGGATTTGAACCCATGACCTCTAAGTGCATAGGCAAAAAGCCTTCCTCTAGACCAACGAGTTGCATTTGTTGCAACGTTAGGTCTCTGGTCCTCAAGTAGCACCAATGACCTTGCCTCCCAACAGAATCCAACGTCCTACACGAACCGTATAATTCTTGATTTTTTCAACATCCCAATTTAATTTGAATCTCTGCGAGCCGGCAAGAATTTTTTTTTCCCTAAAGGTTCAGCGCTTTTACCACTTGCTCCACAACAGCACCAAGGAAGATTTGAACCCATAATCTCTAAGCACATAGGGAAGACACTTTCCTCTAGACCAAGGAGCCACACTTTTTTTGTGATCAGGTCTCTGGTCTTCAAGTAGGCCCCGCGACCTTGCCTCCTCAAAACAAACCGAGGTACTACACCGACCACATAACTTTTTATTTTTTCAAAATCCCAATTTAATTTGAATCTCTGAGAGCTAGCAAGAAATTTTTTTCTAAAGTTTCAGTCTTTTTACCACCTGCTCCACACCGCCACCAAGGAAGGTTTGCACACACGATCTCTAGGTGAATAGGCAAGAAACTTTCATCTAGACCAACGACCTGCACTTGTTTTGTGCAGAGGTCTCTGGTCCTCAAGTAGGCCCCGCGATCTTGCCCCACAACAGCAAAGCAACGTCCTACACCAACCACATAACTGTTGATTTTTTCAACATCCCAATTTAATTTGAATCTCCGAGAGCAGGCAAGATTTTTTTTTTTCTAAACGTAGAGCTCTTTTACCACTTGCTTCAAAGCAAAACCAAGGGGGGATTTAAACCCAAGACCCTGCATTCCATAGGCAAAATTCTTTCTGCTAGAACAACAAGCCAGACTTATTTATAAAGCATGCCTCTGCTTCTCAAGTAGGGCCAACCAACAGCCACCAAGAAACCCATTTAATTTGATCCTCCACCAGCCAGCAAAAAAGGGGTGCCATTTATGGCAACCTAGGCTTGTTGGTGAAGAGCTAGGATTCTTGCTAATGGGGCCCAGGAGTTTGGGCTCAAGTGTTTATTATGCCTGTATTCATTTCTTAATTACATGTTGATTTGTATCTGACAAGCAGACATAATTACAATATGCTGCACATGGATATTATATGAATTCTATATCTTGTTCTCTACAGACCCATGACCCTTTTCCTTCCCAGCCAACAACACCACAGATGAGGGTTTGAGTCCATGATCTTGGATGCTATTGAGGAGAGTGATACCTCTACACCAACAAGCCCTACCCTTTGCAAAGTAGGCCTCTGATCCTCAAGTAGGCCATGCGACCTTGCCTCCCAACAAAAAAACAACTTTCTACACCCACCGCATAACTTTTGATTTTTTCAAAATCCCAAATTTAATTTGAATCTCCGAGAGCCGGCAAGAATTTTTTTTCTAAAGTTTCATCCCTTTTACCACTTGCTCGACAACAGCATCAAGAAAGAATTGAACCCATGACCTCTAAATGCAAATGTAAAAAACTTTCCTCTTGACCAACAAGTTGCACTTGCTTTGTGGCTAGGTCTCTCGTCCTCTAGTAGGTCCCGCGACCTTCCCTCCAAAAAGCAAACCGACATCCTACACTAACCGCATAACTTTTTATTTTTTCAAAATCAGAATTTAATTTGAATCTCCGAGAGCCAGCAAGAAATTTTTTTCTAAAGTTTCAGCCCTTTTACTACTTGCTCCATAATAGCAGCAAGGGGGATTTGAACCCATGACCTCTAAGTATGTAGGCAAAAAACTTTCCTCTAGACCAATGAGCAGCACTTGTGTTATAGCTAGGTCTCTGGTCCTCAAGCAGCGCCCAGCACCTTGCCCCCAGCAAAGCAACATCCTACACCAACCGCATAACTGTTGATTTTTTCAACATCTCAATTTAATTTGAATCGCTGAGAGCAGGCAAGATTTTTTTTTGTCCTAAACGTAGAGATCTTTTACTACTTGCTTCGAAGCAGAACCAAGGGGGGATTTAAACGCAAGACCTTGAAGTCTATAGGCAAGACTCTTTTCGCTAGACCAACAAGCCACGCTTGCTTATACGTAATAGTAGTAGTAGTAGTAGACTTATTAAAGTGTGACCAAGGTTCATTGCTTAAAAACAAACATAAGTATACAAGCAACAGACAATCAAACAGAAGAAACAGAGGAAATCGACAAAAGGACAAAACAAAAGCTAACAAGGATAGGAGTAAAAAAAGACCTCTTAATAAAGGAATTTGGCCCTATGCATACTCAGGTAGACTTGAGTATACAGGTAAAAATAGCTAAAGAAATGGTACCACTGACTTTACAAACAATAACATTTTGGACCTGGGAAATCAATTCTATATTCGTCTCTCTATGAGTCATTTACAATTTGCAATTTTCAAAACTGCCAAGGGAATTGTCCAAGGGGGTCCGGAATAAAGATCAAGTGATAAATCTAAGGGTAAACAAAACTAAGATATTTCCCCCACCACTCTCAGGGTCTCACTGTTGGTATTTAAATAACTCATGCAGTTGGCACATGAACAAATAACGAATATAGGTACAGGAGGCATTATTATAACAATAGCCTTATACAAATCAATACAAATCAATACAGCAGGTTGTAACAACCATAGCAAATATAATAACCCCCCAGCAATACCAACTAAATTTAACAGGAGCAGCTTGACAGAATGTTACCTGACGTAGATCAACTCAAGTTGCTCTTAAATGCCAGGAATTTTTCACTGGCATGGACCATTTGTATCATAAAAGTGGTTGTATTTTGAATTATAATTTTGTCAGAGCTATCCAGCAAGAAAGCAAGGATTGCTAATTCTGCCCGACCCGAGAGTTTTTCTAAATGTTCTTTCAAATACTTCTCCCTAAGGCTATCATAAAGATGGCAGTGAAGCAACATATGCCCAACAGTTTCCACTGCCTGCCGATCAAACGGGCAAAGCCTTAAAGCAAAAGGAGTACCTGCCACCCGCCCCTCCATAACCTGAGAAAGCAGAGCATTACAATGGGCCACCAGGATTAGGTTTTTGCCCCTAACTGAGACTTGTGCCTGGAGATAATTGGCCATCTGCCCTAGGTCTGGGATGAGAAAAGGGTACAATGACATATGGGGAGAAGCTGCAATTATGCCTATTTCCCTTTGTCTGTAGATGTCCCGTGACCTGGTTTTGACCTCCCTGGCAAGAGCTGCTGGCAGCTTGTGGGCCAAGTATTCTAATGATAGCCCCATGCATCGCAAAAGATCTTGTATAGAAGCCTGCCAAGGGCTACAGAATCCATCTAACCCTATTGCATGCAATAGCCCCGAAGAACGGGTATCGGTTATTCTGCACCACAACCCAAAGGCACGTTCTATGGCGATTTGATGCCAGCTAAGCTGGCCACATTCCCTCCGATCGCCGCTTATGGCATGCCTCTGGGTGCGTGCAGAAGGGCCCATAAGAACCCTGCCTGTGTTGAATTTAGTTTATGGGCACAAAGTGGGGCCCAAGGTTCGACCCCATACAATACCTGGGCCTGTACCTTGGCACTGTAAGTTCGAATGGCTGGCAGGAAAGCTGACCTACCTGCCCAGGTGTAAAAGCCCAGAAGTGCTCGGGAAGGGCCCTTTGTGGTCAAAATGGCCCATTGAACATGGAAATTCCACTTTGCGGATTGATGGAACAATAGGCCCAAATATCAATAACTAGGCACCTGCTGGAACTTTCGTTCCATAATGTCCCAGTTGTACTTTTTCCTCCTGGCGGAGAATACCACCATCTTTGACTTCGAGAAGTTAATAGTGAGTTTCTTTGCCCTGAAAAATGTTGTGAATACCGCTATATGCCGTTTCAAACCTACTTGCGTTTGGGAAAGGAGAACTACGTCGTCTGCATATAGAAGACACCCTATCGCTTTGTCCGCTATTTTTGGTGGAAAAAATCTTGGGGCCATCATTAAAGATGCCACGTCATTAATATTCATTTCTGAATTACATGTTGATTTGTATCTGACATGCAGACACAATTACAGAACAGCAAACATGGATATAATATGAATTCTACTAATCTTATTCTCTACAGACCCATCACATAATCCTTTTACTTCCCAGCCAAACACACGACCTCTAAGTACATAGACAAGAAACTTTCCTCTAGACCAACAAGCCGCAATTCTTTAAAGGTTAGGTCTCTGGTCCTCAAGTAGACCCCGAGACCTTGCCTCCGAACAACAAACCAATGTCCTAGACCGACCATATAATTTTTTATTGTTTCAAAATCCCAATTTAATTTGAATCTCCGAGAGCAGGCAAGATTTTTTTCCCCTAAATGTAGAGCTCTTTCACCACTTGCTTCCAAGCAGAACCATGGGGGATTTAAACCCAGGACCTTGAAATTCATAAGCAGGATTATTTCCTAAAGACCTACAAGCCACACTTGTTTACAGAGCATGCCTCTGCTCCTCAAGTAGGGCCCACCAACAGCCAACAAGAAACCCATTTAATTTGAACCTCCGCCAGACAGAAAAAACGGGTTGCTATTTATGCCAACCTAGGCTTTTTGGTGAAGAGCTAGGACTCTTGTTGATGGAGCCTGAGAGTTTGGGCTCAAGTGCTTATTATGCCTGTATTCATTTCTTAATTACATGTTGATTTGTATCTGACATGCAGACACAATTACAGTACACTTTACATGGATATTATATGAATTCTACAAATCTTGTTCTCTACAGACCCATCACATGACCCTTTTCCATCACAGCCAACAACACCACAGATGAGAATTTGAATCCATGACCTTGGATACCATTGTGGAGAGTGATACCTCTACACCAAGAAGCCTTATGCCTTGCAAGGTAGGCCTCTGATCTTTAAGTAGGCCGCGTGACCTTGCCTCCCAACAACAAATCGACGTCCTAGACTGACTGCATAACTTTTGATTTTTTCAAAATCCAAATTTATTTTGAATCTCTGAGAGCCGGCAAGAAAGTTTTTTCTAAAGGTTCAGCCCTTTTACCACTTGATCCACAACAGCACCAAGGAAGAAGTGAACCCATGATCTCTAAATGCATAAGCAAGAAACTGCTCTTTAGACCAACAAGACACACTTGTTTTATGGTCAGCCTCTGGTCCTCAAGTAGGCCTCGCGACCTTGCATACGAACAATGAAACAAAGTCCGAGACTGACCGCATAACTGTTTATTTTTTCAACATTCCAATTTAATTTGAATCTCCAAGAGCAGGCAAGATTTTTTTATTCTAAATGTAGAGCTCTTTTACCACTTGCTTCAAAGCAAAACCAAGGGGGATTTAAACCCAAGACCTTGAATTCCATAGACAAAAGTCTTTCCTCTAGACCAATGAGCCAGACTTTTTTTTAAAAAAGCATGCCTCTGCTCCTTAAGTAGGGTCCACCAACAGCCACCAAGAAACCCATTTAATTTGATCCTCAGCCAGCCAGCAAAAAAGGGTTGCCATTTATGGCAACCTAGGCTTGTTGGTGAAGAGCTAGGACTCTTGCTGATGGGGCCTGAGAGTTTGGGCTCAGGTGCTTATTATGCCTCTATTTATTTCTTAATTACAAGTTGATTTGTATCTTACATGCAGACACAATTACAGTACACCACACATGGATATTATATGAATTCTATAAATCTTGTTCTCTACAGACCCATCACATGATCCTTTTCCTTCACAGCTAACAACACCACAGATGATAATTTGAACCTATGACCTTGGATACCATTGGGGAGAGTGATACAACTGCACGAACAAACCCTATGCCTTGCAAGATAGGCCTCTGACCTCAGGTAGGCTCTGCGACCTTGCCTCCCAACAACAAACCGACGTCCTACACCCACAGCAAACTTTTGATTTTTTAAAAATCCTAATTTAAATTGAATCTCCAAGAGATGGCAAGAATTTTTTTCCTTAAGGTTCAGCCCTTTTACCACTTGCTCTACAACAGTACCAAGGAAGATTTGAACCCATGACCTCTAAGTACAGAGGCAAGAAACTTTCCATTAGACCAATAAACCACACTTGGCTTGGGGTTAGGTCTCTGGTCCTCAAGTAGGTCCCGCGACCTTGCCTCCCAACAACAAACTGACATCCTACACCAACGATTAACTTTTGATTTTTTAAAAATCCTAATTTAAATTGAATCTCCGAGAGCCGGCAAGAATTTTTTTTCTAAAGATTGAGCCCTTTTACCACTTTCTCCACACCACCAAGGAAGATTTGAACCTATGACCTCTAAGTGCATAGGCAAAAAGCTTTCCTCTAGACCAAAGAGCCGCACGTATTTTGTGTGTAAGTATCTGGTCCTCAAGTAGGTCCAGTGACCTTGCCTCCCAAAAATAAAACCGAGGTACTACACCAACAACATAACTTTTTATTTTTCCGAAATCCCAATTTAATTTGAATCTCCGAGAGCCGGCAAGAAATGTTTTTCTTAAGGTTCAGCCCTTTTACCATTTGCTCCACAACTGCATCAAGAAAGACTTGAACCCACAACCTCTAGTTGGATAGGCATGAAACTTTCCTCTAGACCAACAAGCCTCATTTGTTTTAATGTCAGGTCTCTGGTCCTCAGGTAGACCCCGCTACCTTGCCTCCAAACAACAAACCAATGTCCTAGACTCCATGTAAAAATGGCAATCGGATATATGAATCCCTGAAGAATAACAGTTGTGATTGCACAAAAACATCCCAAGTATGAGGCTGCTTGAAAAATACTCTGTCCATATCGAAATCAAGGACGTGAAGATGATCTATTTGTCTGTGTCACATCGCACACACTGGGTCTGAAAGAAAAGGAACAAGCAGAGTCACAGTACATACAGTACCTGGTTTCCTCCAAGCTTAACTAGATATCAGTCTTTAAAGCTCCCTTGCTCTGGGTCCTGCCAGACTGGGGCTGCCATCCACTATATACTTCCCACTATAAACTGCAACAAAATTCGTGGGTATGCTGTGTGTGGGTAGGTAAGGTCACAGCAGCTCGCTAGTCGCTGTTCTAAGAGCATAGAGTCCATCATCATCCCCACCCCAGCCCATGAATGTGAACCATGATTGTTTATTGTCACCCATGACAATTGCATCTGCAGCATGACTCTAAAGCCACACACACAGTACACACCACTCATACACACCAACATGCGTGATCACTGATGAAGACACACCTTACACAACAACACCCCCCCCGACAAACACAGTCACCCACATTTCACTTGTATACACTTTTGAACCAATAACACTTAGCTTTCCATGATGACATCACATGTGGTGACAGTTCTGTCTGCCCCTGAATGCCAGTGCCTCCTCCTCCTAATGCTGAGGATCCTCATCATCTGAGACTGTTTGTCGGAGTTCCATGTCAGTTCAGCATAGCACCACCCACCCAATCCTGTAAGCTTGGCCATTCCGTTGAGGCCTTGACCGAAGCCTTGGACTTGGGTTGTGTGTCAGTGCGTGCGGGTGTGAGAAGAACTTCTTCCAAGTCAGTGGTCCAAGTCAGTGCTCTGAATATCTGGGTGGTGGAAAAGGAAAAGAAAACCACAGAAGACAAATTGAATGAATAGAAGAGGACAACAGTACTGCCATGTTGCCACCTCCCTAAGCAATATACCTTCTATGTGTATGCACACACGCAGTGGCACTGGCACAGTGCGTGCTTACCTTCTCAATGCTCCTGTATGTCCTCGCATATGTCATCCTCCAGATCACAGCCATGTCGTTGGAGTGCCAATGCCTCTTTAGTTTGCTACATAATTTCCTCATCTGTGACTTTCAAAAATTCCTTTGTAATTTTTTGGAAGGTAGGCCCTGTTCATGCGTATCAATGCAAGTCATTCAAGATTTGCACTTGAGAGGCTGGTTCTTTTATTACCCACAATAGCACCAGCACAGCTGAATAGACGTTCAGATGGCACACTGCTCGGGGGCAACCGAAGTGGGATATTGCAAGATTATAGAGTGCCGGCCAAGTGTCTTTTTTTTCATTCCAATAAATGAGTGGATCACTACTCATGCCAACCACCCCTGCAGACATCACGTACTGGTCATACATGTCCTCTGCTGCTGCAAGTGATGTTGGTCAGTGCAGAGGATCAATTCTTCTTTTCCCACTCAGTGCACAATCCGATGACAGGAGGCCATATTTCTTAAAATCGGAGCAAATGGATGAAGCATGCCCTTTTGTCTTGTCTTCTGCACTGCTGTCAATATGATCTTCAACTTCAGCATCTTTGTTCTCGTTCTGGGACTGCGAGAAAACCAGCCGCGATGAAATGTCACGCCGTGCAGCATGTGCTGATGCATTCCCACCCAAGATCTTTTTTACCTTCTTAAATCGTGGGTCCAGAGCTGTGGCTGTCCGGTACAGTGCCCAGACAATCATCGTCTCAAACTGAGGGCTGTCAACAATCAACTGTAGCAAGGTACGGGCCATTGTAACGGCAATCTGTCCATCCTCCTTCTGATCAAATGTCTCTTGAAGATCTTCAGCTTTGCTCTTTAATCAGACAATTGCTGCCAAGGTCTGGCTGAGTGAGGCATCTGCCTTGCTGACAAATTCTGTCATTGTCAGAAATGGCACCAGCAGAACTAGCAGTGTTTCAATAATATCCCACTGTGTCACTGTTAACTGTATTTCAGAAGTGTCTTTTACTGATTTGGATGCCACAACAAAGAAAGTGTCTACTGCAAGCTTTGTGTATGCAATCTCTTGAGCATATTATATGCTGAGTTCCACACGCAGGACCCCAGAGGCAGGCTGAGCTCCAAAGACAGGCTGGAGCCCCAGAGGCAGGCTGAGCTCCCGAGACTCAATGCATGAATGAGACATTGGTGCAAGGAGTAAGGCTTTAGATTTATTAGGAACTGGGGAGTCTTCTGTGGAAAGGAGAGCATATACAAATGGGATGGGCTCCACCTTAACCAGAATGGAACCCAGCTGCTGGCGCTAAAAATTAAAAATGTAATAGAGCAGTCTTTAAACTAAAACCTGGGGGAAAGCTGACAGGACAGGAAAGAGGGGAACAAGCAATTATGTGGAGATGACCACAAATTATGTGCAAAAGTATTTTATATATAGAAATTCTCAGATACAAATATACCAAGACACATCCAACTGGACCATACAATTGCTACAAATACCGGACTGAAAAAGTCAAAGTGACAAAGAATGGTACATGCACAATGGCAGACCCCCAAGGGGGTGAATGAAATCTCCAATCTAAAGTCACTGTTCTGACATGTAGAAGGTCTGTCCACGGCTATCGATCGCCAAATGCATTTCGGGGGATACCCCCCTTCTTCAGTGGCTTGTCTGATGATAAAAAAAGAACTGGAAAGGAAAAATCCCCATCATATCACACTTGTATACATATACACCAATAAAATACATATGGAATGTAATCTATATCAGGGCTTATCGAAAAGGAGCCTTTTAGAAGGCTCCAAAAGCACCTTTTAGAAGGCCTCATACCTCCTCATAATGCATTGTAAACCAGATCTTGGCTTTATAGTTACCACAGCTTGCTTGGACACAACAATTCCTATAAGCAGATATTCAGTTATAAAGTAGATACATGCACTTGCTGTCCTGAAATATCCAATTATACATCATGGGTAGATGTGCCAGTACCCAAAGGGAAGAATACAATAGGGCTCTTGTCTTTTTCACAAACACTCTCTTATATAGAGACCTCCCATGAAATTTACTTTCTTTTTCCCTTTTCCCATTATGCTCCCCTACATGTAGTTAATAATCATGCATCTACATACTTGCATTCTAAGGGTTTTTTCAAGAAAGATGCTGCAATTCCTATGTTTGTTACTGTCTCCTATTCCTCTGGAAATGCTGTTGTGAATAACTCTGGAGGTTTGAATCTCTACCTGAGTACTTATAGGTGCCCAGACCTGTAAAAAGCCCATCAAGGGAACTCATAACAGATGAATTTATTTTCTTTGTCTCCCAGGGCTGGCCAATTTTCTTAAGTGGGCACACTTGCATCTTAGTTGGCTTCAGCCACTGACAGGAGCAGTTTTATGATGTTATCTTGAATTATTCTTTTTCTCTTTCCCTGTTCCCTCCAGCTTTTCAAAGGCTAAATCCAAAGGTGAGCAGTTACACCATATATTTCTTCATTCCTGCATGTTCAATTATATCTTATTCCTCATACAGAGTGCCTGACTTGAGCTGGGCGCTCATACTGAATTAAACTCCTAAATAAATACCATTCCCTGTTATGAACATGCAGGGCAAACCTATAATCATTCATTCATTTTCCAGACTATATATTGGTGTACTGAACATATGTAGGCCCCATATCACAATGAAGCATATTTCCACCTAATAATTCCTAAACTACAGTTCCAATATTAATTCCTTAAAAGAAACATTCATATAACATTTCAACACAGAGCACCCATATGTATCTAGGCTCTGTAATACACTGCATATCATGCCAAAATAACCAAAAACACCATGGCCAATGATAAGTTCCCAACTTTATAAATGATGATTGTTCTCACAAAAAGATTGCCCAAGAATTATTATCATTCAACCCATTTGGAATTTGTGTACCCAATCTGAAAATCCAGAATGCATCTCTTTTCTGTAATCTCTTGGTGCACTTACTCCTATTGCCCTGAATTTTTTCTAAACACATATATCTCAAATCACATGCCTTATGTTGCATGGAGATAAAGTGTTGTACCAAGGGTTCCTTGATATTCTTCCTCCTAATATTACCCACATGTTGTAATATTCTCACCTTAACTTTTCTGGTGCTATAGCCCACTTATAGTAGATTACAAGGACATACAATGATGTAAACCACCAATTCAGAGTGGCATGCAGAGAAGTGTTTCAAGGGAAATCTTTCACCTGTAATTGGATATGTAAATTCTTTTGTAGACAAGCTGTACTGACAGGCTTCAGAGCGACCACATTTAAAATGCCCCACCGGGGTGGGGGGAAGGCCTGATAAGGATCTAAACTCATATTTTCTGTATTGGTCCCTATATGCACCAACATATCCCAAATAGATCTAGTCTTCTTATATGCAAATATGGGTCTCATTCTGCACCCAGGTATATGTTCTACCAAATGCCAATTTCTCAAAATCATCTTCTTGATGTCATGGACTCCTGGATTATAAGTGAGGGGGGCAGACTATTCTTTCACATGGTTCTTTTTCTTTAGGAAATAGGAGTGATTCTCTTGTGCACCACAATGCTCTAAAGAAGCACCTAGGACCTTTTTAGGACCTTTTCAGGATACCCCCTTCTTCTTAGATCTGCCATGAATTCATTAGCCTGCTGAATATAGAGGCTGTCACTGCTGCAGTTTCTCCTGATCCTGATCATCTGACTATAGGGTAAGTTATCCCTGAGGTGTTTGGGATGGTTGCTGTTATAGTGCAGGAAGGAGTTAGCATCTGTGTGCAAGGTTCGGACTGTGACATCTCCAAAGGATGTTACTTTAGAGGAAGTAAGTATCTTAAGACTAAGGATAAGATAAATGGCAAGGGATTTCAGGTGGAACGCGGTGGAGAAAAGACAGATAACGATTCCAGAGTGCCTGTTTCAATTACCTATAATGTGCCCATTAAGCAGAGGAAGAAACAGAATAAATTTAAGTGTCTATATGCTAATGCTAGAAGTCTAAAAGGTAAGATGGGAGAATTAGAGTTTATAGCGCTAAATGAAGATCTAGACATTATAGGCATCACAGAAACCTGGTGAGATGAGGATAACCAATGGGACACTGTAATACCAGGGTACAGGATATATCGAAAGGATAGAGGAGATTGTGTTGGTGGTGGGGCGGCTCTGTATGCTAAGGAGAGAATTGAGGCAAGTAGAAGTCCCCTTCGCCGCCGAAATGGTGGCGACAGGGCATTTGGCGAGTCCCCTCCCCTCGGGGAATGAGCACGGATGAGGGGGGGGGAGTGTTGCGACGCCGCTGCTGGTGAGCATGCTAGAATGCTCAACAGAACCACACCCGTATTGCCTGGCAGAAGAGCACAGTGAAGCAGGCTCTTGAGACGTGACCCCTCCCACTTTAGGCTGGGAGGGGTCACGAGGGCCTTCCAGGCTGCATTAGGCTTGGCACAAGGAGAGAGTCAGCAGCAAGAGAGGCATGCTGCTGACGAGGCCGCAGGGCAGTTATTGAAGGCGGCGAGATGGGCCGCAACAAGAGAAAAGTGGTGAAGGAAGGAGCAGGCCGGGCGGCAATGCAAGGAGCGAGGGCCAGGCAAGAAAGGAGGGTGGGAGCACCCCCGACGCGAGCAGAACTCACGGATCATCTGGCGGCCTGTGAAGCCCTTCTCAGGGCCTCCCATTACCAGGAGAGAGGGAGGCAGGTACCCAGGGAACTGGAGGGGTCGGGAGTGGGGGGGGAGGGACAAGGCCACAACTCCACTGATATGGGCCAGGATGAGGCCCAGCCCTCCACAAGTGGGAACACGGGGGTCAAACAGCCCCTGAGGAGAGGGGGCAGGCCCATCAATTGCCCATCCCATTACAGGGAAGGGGCTGGGAGTGACTCTGTGACTCCGGGGGGTGTGTGAAATAGAGGGCGAGGCCTAAGCCCAAGGGGAAGGAGAGGAGCCCCCCATGATGGGGATGGCCCAAACGGGAATCAAATCCCCTCGCAGGGCCTCAGGAGTAGGGGTGACATGGCCTGTTCAACCCCCTATACCTCGGTTCTCGGCAAGCCGGGCGACTGATCCCCAGGTACTCATGAGAGGTGAGGCGGAAGTTTCCCAAAGCATAGAAGCAGGATGGTCACCTGTAACAGGGCAGGTGCAGGACCCGGTAGGGATACCAGGGTCGGGCGATTATCAATGGCACAGAGAGCAAGAGGCAGGAATTAGGGTGCACCTTCCCCCTCGAGGACAGAGCATCCCACCAAGAGGGTGGGGGAGCCCTCCTCTGGTTTGTCTTTCAGTAGGGGATGGAGAACCACCGGCGTTTAGGCAGCGGTGTGAGGAACCACGGCAGACTGAACCGACCGGCGATGCTGAGATGAGGAGATGGATAGAGGCCCTAGAGCGGGAGGTACAATGGCAGCAGAGTCCCATTAACCAGCGAATGGACACGGCGGAGCAGCACGCAAGAGTAGCAGTTGCAGGTGGGACAACGGGGGATGCTAGCCTGGTTCTGGATTTGCCCACAGGGGTGGTTTGGGGAAACAACCCAGCGGGAAATACCACTGTGCAAGGGCCCCCAGTTGGGCAAAGTGAGGGATCAATGATCCCAGAGTCCGGGATACAGGGAGCGGGAGTCCTGGAAAGTGGGGAAGGGGTGCATCCGACTGTCACAAGAAGCCTGCAGCTGCAAATGCTCGAAGGAGACTGGATGTGGGTGGTGCCAGCGGCCCCAAGAAAAGGCATAGATGTTCAGCTTGGCCAAGGGGATCAAGCGGAGTGGAGGGTATCGAGGCCCTCTCTCAAATCACCCCTCCTCAAGGAACAGGGACCACTAATCCCCCCCAGTTGCAATCACAGGCCCCTTCCGAAGCCACAATCCACAAACCGGGAGGGCCGATACCCGAGGTTTCAGCTCCCTTTGGGTCTCATCTGACCCAGGCAACTACGGATAAGATCTGGCGGGGGGAGTATATCAACCTGTTCACATTATTGTTCAGTGATCCAATACTGGATCACTCAGACCAAATGGATGATAAGGACAAGGAAAATTTCAGACGTCCCAAGGCTGATAGAAATTGGGACAACTGGATGTCGGCATTAGGGATGGGTGAACAGATCGTGGTTCGGGTTCGGCCATTCGGTTCAGTTGCGTTCGATTCATCCGTTCGGTTCGTCCATTTGGTTAGTTTGCTGAGTTCGGGTTCGGCTGTTCGGTTTGGTCATCCGAACAGGCCGTTCGGTTTGGCCATTCGGCTGTTCGGTTCGGCCGTTCGGCCATTCGGGAAATGTTGTTATGGGTGTTTTTTTGTTTTATATATGTTTTTTGTTTGTTTTTTTATTGGGTTTTATATGGTTTTCTTTTGTTTTTTATTTGGTTTTTTGTTTTTATATGGGTTTTTAAAATTTATTTATTTTTATCTAATATTATATGTATCTATCTACACTAAATCTAACTGCTATTAACTATTCTAAATGCTATGAACTAAATGGATTATCTAATAAGTACACAGGCCTACTCCTACAAACACTAAAACTAAATCACTAACGCTATCTCTATCACTAAGCTA
>QEPC01002212.1:0-21795 GCA_003113815.1 Sphenodon punctatus | reverse complement strand
GTTTCTTGCAAGCCTCTCCACCCCTGGTGCCTGGAAGTCTGCTCCTCAGTGACTGACACCTCCCTGTCATGTTTGACCTTCCAGTGAACCTTTTTTTGCCACCCGAACTCACCAGAACACGATCCGAACTGACTGAACTGTTTGGCCATTTTGCCGTTCAGTGTTCGGTTCATTTGGTATGTTCGTGTTCGTGTTCATGTTCGGTCATCCAAACAAGCCGAGTTCGGGCTGAACTTCAAACCTCCGAACCCCGTTCGCCCATCCCTAGTTGGCATACGCCATTTATATGGGGGTGATCATGCAAAAGGACCCGGGGCGTGGTTTAGAGTTGCATAAATATGCAGATATAGTGAGGAGAGCACATGGTATGGGCCTCCTAGGCGCGTGGCTACGCTACGATGACACTTTTTGCCACAGAGCAGCAAATACCCCGGGGTTGCAGTGGGATAAGTATGCGGCGGACTTGTGATCGATGCCACAAGTGTGCCACGGGCGGACAGCGGACACCCATTGGTGCGGGCGGGAGTAGCCATTTCGTGGGGAGTCCCAAAGATGGGGGCAGGGTGCCACAGGGCCTTGTTGGGATTTCAATAAAGGGAGACGCTGCGGGCGACCTGCCTACAGATTTCAACACTCGGGCTCTAACTGTTGGGGGAGCGACCCAGCGACCTCGTGTCCTCGGCCTAGACAACAAGGTGGACAAGGCCACTTTGGACAAGGTGGGGTAAACCAAAAACCAGGGCAAAATAGTTATACGACACCCCGTCCTCAGAAGGGGACTGACCCCAATCCAAATTGATTGCTTAGAGAGGGAGTTACCGGGGCACCCGGTGAGAGCTGAGGTAGAGTACGTAGTACAGGGTTTTAGGAATGGTTTCATCATCCCCACGGGCCCAGTTCACCAGGTTAGGGTGGCACGTAACTTGAAGTCCATTGAAGGCCGCGAAGATTTGGTTCGAAAAAAAATAAGGAAGGAAGTTGAGGAAGGGAGAGTGGCAGGCCCGTTTGCAACCCCTCCCATGGCTAACCTCATGGTCTCTCCTCTTGTTATAGTGCCAAAAAAGGCACCGGGCGAATTCCGGATGATCCACCATTTGTCCCACCCTAGGGGCGGCCCGGCAAATGATGCTATACCAAAGGAATTGACCACCATTAAATATGCATCGTTTGACCAGGCGGTGGAAAAGGCAAGGGCCTTGGGGGGGGGCAATACTTGTGAAATGTGACATTAAATCAGCATTTCACCTGCTGCCAGTACACCCTAACAGTTTTCACCTCTTGGGTTTCTGTTTTGAAGGATCGTATTATTATGATATGGCCATATGGGATGTTCCATATCATGCTCAGCATTTGAATGATTTAGTTCACTTGTGGAGTGGATTTTTAGACAGCATATACAAACGGTAGAGATAACTAAATATCTAGATGATTTCTTGCTAGTTGGCCCACATGAAGGACAACTGTGTGCATGCGCATTGCGCGCATTTCAGGGGATGGAGGAAGAATTGGGAATCCCATTAGCCCCGGAAAAAACAGAGGGCCCAAGTACAATCATCACGTATTTAGGGATCGAGCTGGACATGGAGGTGAAACTATCCAGACTCCCGGCAGATAAATTAGAGAGTGTGCAAACTAAAGTGAAGGAATGCATGGCCTTGAAAAAGATAACAGTTAGGGCCTTGCAGTCCTTGATAGGGAGTCTACATTTCGCCTGCCGGGTGATCACTCAAGTAAGAGCCTTTCTTTCCAGATTATACGGCAAGCTGATCAGTGAATTACACACACCCCCCATTACAGAGTCAGGGTGACGCAGGAAATGAAAGACGATTTAGACATTTGGCTGAAATTTCTACAGGAATATAATGGGGTTAGTTTTTGGCGGGAGGAGCTAAGGCTCCATACCGACCTGCAGGTACACTCCGATTCTGCAGGTGGAGCTGGTTTTGGGGTGTATTTTCAGGACCACTGGTGTGCTTCCCCATGGCCAAAGGAACGGCAGGAGACGGGACTAAAGACCTTACCTTCTTTGAATTTTTTCCGATTGTGGATGCAGTCCTCTTGTGGACAGAGCAATTTGCCAACTGAACGGTGTTGTTCTGGTGTGACAATATGGCAGTTGTACCTGTTGTCAACACACTGTCATCCCGCTCTCCGAGAGTTGTGTCCCTGGTACGGGCACTTGTAAGCCTGTGCTTGGGAAAAAATATCCTGTTCTCAGCCTGGCATGTACCTGGCATTAACAACGGCATAGACGATGCCCTTTCTCAGTTTCAGATGAAACGGTTTCGGGAATTTACACCGGCCACCAGGGAATGTCCGGACCCTCTACCACCAGGGGTATGGAATCTTGGGAATCAAAGATGCATTCCATCATAAAGGGATCACTGGCCCCCAGAGCCCAGGCAGCCTACTACAGGGCTTACAAGGAGTTCCAGCAATTTAAAGTAAGGAAGGGTATGGGTAAGGAATTTCCCATAAAAGAAGAACAGGTAATTCAATTTGCAATGAAACTCCATGATAAGGGCCTGGCTGTTGGAACTGTTAGTGGAAAGGTTGCTGCATTAGTGTTTTTTAATAGACTTAATGTTTTCCCGTCCCCGGATAAGGGATTCTTGCTAAAACGAATGTTTGAAAGTTGGACGAGAGCAGCAGTAGTGGCCACAGTTCCCAGGACTCCAATAACACCACCAGTCTTAGCAGGATTGATCGGGTCTCTCCCAGTTATTTGTCGGGATGAGTTTGAGAGGCAGCTGTTCACCACGGCGTATGTGGTAACATTTTGGGGGGGCTTCCGAATTAGCGAAGTGGTCCCCGCATCCTGAAAAGATACCTCGGGACGGGCGCTAGGGATACAAGACGTCAGATGGAATGACCGGGGAGTCAAATTGCACCTTAGATATTCAAAAACTGACCAACGTAAAAAGGGGCAGAAGGCAAATCTATACCGATGTAGCAATAAGGATGTGTGTCCAGTGGAACAGATGCAGAAGTATGGGAATATTCGCCCACCAATCCCCGGTGTATTATTTATACATCTCGATAGGAAACCCCTCACTTGTTATCAATTTAATGCCGTGATGAGGGCTGCATTGTCAAGAGTAGGCCTTGACCCAGGGGCATTTGGGTCCCACTCATTCCAAATTGGGGCGGCTACCACAGCTGCCACCGCTGGGTTACCAGTTGACACAATTAAGGCAGTTGGGAGATGGAGATCAACAGCATATAAAAAATATATCCGTCCATACCAGAGCCAGTAACACCTTCTGTTGAACACAGGGGCTACCTGTTTTCTTCTTGGAGATGACAAAGGAAAATCAGTTTCTTCCTATCTCCCATTGAATGGGTGATGCACAATCTTTGATCTTTTGCACAGTGGTGTGGAGCATGAGGCGGGTGCACAAGGAGGGTTATAGTCAGGATCAGTGTTATTGCTTTCATTATCAGCGATATCAGTTACATCAGCATAACTCACATCAAAGTCATAATGGTCCATATATGCAGCAGCAATAGTGGTGGTGATGTCTCCCACCAGTCCCTCCTCATCAAATGTCTCTACTGGACGTGGCTCGGTTCTTGTTGTTTCCAGTTCAACCACTATGTCCTCGTCCTTCCCCTGGCAATGTTGCACTTGCACATCATCGGATTCTGACCCCACTGATGATTTGTCTGCATCTGGGGGTGTGCATCTGTTCAAGAAATCTTCCACTGCTTCCTGCGAGCACTGGAAAACACGGGGTTGAAAACATTTTTTGAACTCTGTGGCACCGAATGTTTATCGGCCTCAGCCTGTTCCATCTCTACATGTGGTTGTTCCTCCACATGTGACTGCTGTTGTGTTTCTGGCTGCTGCTGCTTCAGATGTTGCTGGTGTGAGTGAGCAGCAGCAACAGCATGGTCCGACTCCTCCAGACTCTTATGCTGCATTGGGGAGGATGTGGACTCTTGAAGTAAGTTAGGCTGCTTCTGCTGGTGGTGTTTTCTTTTGCCATTGCCCAGTATCATGAGCATTGACAATGATTTTTTGCACTGCTGATGAGATTCAGTACGTTGGCAGCGGTTGGAAGTGTCACGAACCATCACTTAAAAGTTCTTCTGAATCTGTAAGTACACAAAGAAAGATTATGGTTGGTAAGACAATGTAGAAAAATATTTTAGAATAATAAGAGATAATGATTCAGAAACACAGTTCATCATGACATTTAATGTTTATTTTGACTCTGTGAAGATTAGATCAACATAAAACAGGTTAAAAAAGAGATTGTAAGCACAGTCCAGTACCAGCGGTAGCCGTTGACTGGTGACTTCACAATAATGACAGTCAATCCATATACAGTAGAGGAGAACAACAGAAGTGAACAAGATTCACTTGCTATTAATACAGTACAGTAGCCACAATCACAGAGCAAATGTTTTCGTAGAATATCGACAGGCCCAAGGTGGATAGATGCACACCATCTTTACAAAAAAGACTGTTATCATCTGGATAATGTTACCGTGCCAAACAGAATGCATGTCCATGTCTCTCATAAATCCTTGTTGATATTCTTTATATATTTGTTCATAGCCTGCATATTTGGACTGTATCTGTTGCATTGCCACATGATTAGCTCTGGAAACAATATTTTACACCCACTGAATAGATTACTTATTTCCAGTAACTCCCTTTTCATGAAGTCAATCAGCTTGACCCCTTTGATTATTCCTATGTTATTTCCAGCAGAGTGTATCACTAAGCAAGTTGGAAGATCTGAATTTGAAGAAATTAATTGTCTTTCTTACTTTAAAGTGGCCACAACATTGCACCATCTCAGTCCACCCCTCCTTAGCCACCTCACACGAACATCTTTCAAAGGGAGATAGCATTGTTGGTTTCATTTTTACAGAATCGCTCCAGTCTTGTTATATAAGAATTACGGATGAACCAGATGTTCTTCATGGCCTAGTAAGCATAAATGTCAAAATGGACTTCAAATTTATAATTTGCTTTAAATGCAATCACACAAAAAGAACCATGAATACTTATTTATTATTCACATAACATATTCCTCTCTTTCCTAGCAATTATGTAAGCAGTTAAGTCACAAATCTATACTTTAAAATAAATAAATCATTTTGTATTAATTTTTTTTAAAAAAATTAGGAATTGGTTGTAATGGGATGGAAAACAAAATACTTGTCTTATTATCTGTCTGCTGCAGTGCTGGCTGTGCCCTCTGTGTGTGTCCCACACTGTCCACTGTCCGCCTCCTGGATGAAAATGACACCTCCTCCTAGTAGTTGCTATGAAATCCAAGGAGGAGGCAGGAAGCAAAAGTGATGTCACTGAAGGTGACCTGTAATTAATGATAGTAAATTAATGGTAATCAATACATGCTAATGTGATTAATGTAATGCATATATAATGGTCATGTATGCACACACAATGACACAAACACACACACACAAACAATCACACTAGGGTAGGGATGCTTGTGCCCTGCCAACTGGCTCAGTCAGACAGGAGTAAGACTCAGGAGTCAGGAGGACTCAGAGGAGTCATGTCAGGTGGTCACTCAGTCCAAGTAAGTTGGTCGGTGGTGTCTCCAATGCTATTTTCATTTCAAAGGATTGACCAGGGGGCAGGGTCGGCATTGATTTACAAATTTCAACAGTTAGTCACCCTCCTCCCTGCCTGTATTGGTCACCTGCCCTAGCAGCAATGAAGAACAAAGGAGGGTGGGGAACCAACCTTTCCAGTTACTGGAATGCAAGCCGGCGGTGGCAGGCAGTGGCTTCAGAGCTTTAAACCCCCCCACCCACCCGCCAGGGTCAAAGTCAAAGGGACCCCATGAAGCGCCTTGCATGCCCGGGGATTGGGGCCACAGACGGGCTGGGCGCAACTCCGAGCACCGGGTCTGGGTGCAGACTAATCACAGACTAGAGCTCCGCTCACTCACAGACATAAGCATAACACATAGCTAGCAAATACATTTGTCTTATCATGTGGACTGGCAGTTCCTGCCCCATTATTTTCTGTGTGTGACCGTGTGCAAATTCAAACAAAGTCTCCCCCTCCTACTGCTCCTGCAGCACCCACCCGGCTCTCGCGGCCGTCCGCCATGATCCCGGGCCAGCCCCTGGGCACGCAATGTGCTTCATCGGGTTCCTTTGACTTTGACCCTGGCGGGCGGATGGGAGGTGAAAGCTCTGAAGCCACTTGCATCCATCCCGTCCCATCCCATTCCATACCATATCATAATAAAACTGGGTGACTGCGACAGCTTCAGAGCTTTCACACACACACACCCCACCAGGCCCAGGGTCAAAGTCAAAAGGAGGGGCCACCGCATGAAGCGCGTTGCGGGCCCAGGTGTCAGGGCTGGCTTGCATCCTTCCCATTCTTTCCACCCATACCATAATAAGACTGAGTCCCTCCATCCCGGTCCTGGATGGTACCTGGCGGGAGGCAAAGGGATGAATCTCTCAGTAATATCACAAAACTATATCACAAAAATATCACAAAAAGGGGGTGGCAAAGCAACCTTTCCAGTTAATTACCTAGTAAGCCAACTTCAAGTAGAGAGTTGGAGGGGTGGAGAGCAGTGGTTGGCTGTGATTGTGAATCAGGCCCTTGGGATTCATTAGGAATAGATTTTAGCTCAGGGAAGAGGGGCACAAACACAACACAAATGCGGGATTTTTCACTATCTGAATGTTAAGGAAGACACAGGCAGAGCAGACAACAGAGCAGACACTGGACGGTGAGGCATTGTTAGTTTGTTTCAAATAATCACACACAGTAACACACAGAGAAAATAATGGTGGTGGGGACTGCCACATGATAAAACAAACATATTTGCTAGCTATGAGTTATGCTTATGTCTGCGGGTGAGTGGAGCTCTAGTCTGTGACTAGTCTACACCCGGACCCGGTGCTCGTGCCTGCTCTTGGGCCTGGCCCCCGGGCACACAACGCACTTCATGTGGGGGGTGGGGGCTATGAAAGCTATGTGAAGCCGCCACAGCAGGCAGCGGCTTGCATGATCCTCCCATTCCAATCCATTCCATAATAAAATGGTGGGGGGGGAGTGTGCATGCTCGGAGAAGACCTGGTGTCCCTGCTTATGCAGTCTGGAGCGCACACAACACAACTTTTTCCAGCTTTTGTAATTCATTTGGGAATGTAAGGGAAGGGGCACAAAAATTCAAACACCGGCTTTTTCAATATCTGAATGTTAATGAAGACACACAGAGCCACAATAACGCTACTCATGTTTGATTAGCCAACTGAGAGTCCCTCTGGCCAGTGGCACGCGGCACGCAGTGCAGCAGACGCGGGCTGCACAGGACAGCACTGCTCTTTGTGCATCAGTAAAAACTTAAAGGAACAATTTTTCAAAATAAAAAATACTTGTAATGTAACATTTCGGATACTTATAGTCACTTAAATTAAACTTCAAACTTAAATACAGTTGTGGGAGAAAAAAGGCAGAGAGGAGATTTGAACCCAGGTCTGTCTATAACTTCTTTTTTAAGGTGGCAACGTAACCACTGGACCACAGTGGCCTGATAGCATGTTATAGCAACAGCAGCCAAAGAATATCAAAGAGACCCAATGAGCATGTTACATGCCCAGGGGTTGGGGCCAAGGGCGGGCTAGACGCAACTCCGAGCACCGGGTCTGGGTGCAGGGTAGCAGACTAGAGCTCCCACAGACATAAGCATAACACATAGCTAGCAAATAAGTTTGTTTTATCATGTGAGCTGGCAGCCCCCAGCCCCCTGCTACCACCGGTTTGCATCTGTCCCATCCCGTTGCATTCCATGCCATAATAAAACTGGGAGACTGTGGCAACTTCAGAGCTTTCATCCCCCACCCACCCACCAGGCCCAGGGTCAAAGTCAAAGGGAGGGACCACCACATGAAGCGCGTTGCGGGCCTGGGTGTCAGGGCCGGCTTGCATCCTTCCCATTACATCCATACCATAATAAAACTGAGTCCCTCCATCCCGGTCCCGGACGGTGCTGGGCGGGAAGCGAAGTGATGAATCTCTCAGTAATAAGTTAATAACACAAAACTCTCATCAACAACAACAACAACTGGCGGCAAACCAAATATGTATGTATCATGTTGTAATCACAGTAACTTACACTAAGAAGTTTTCTTTGGAAGGTATGAGATGATCAAATTCACTCAGCAAAAGGAATCTCTCTTCTCGCGTCGTGGTGTCACACAGTGGGGAGAAAAGGGATCAAATGGTAGCAGCCCCCCAATTTATAGGGGCGGCAGAATGAAATTTAAATAGAAACAAAAGATAAGGGCGGTCTTTCTGTGTCTCTGTCTCTAAGCAAATCAAACAGGTCAGACTCAGTCAGAGTAGGGTCAGGGAGTTTCGGCGGCAGATCCCACGCCACTGGGTCATTCCGGGCAGCAGAACCATGCGGCAATGAATCACAATACAAAGCTGCCACGCTTAAGTGAAAGGTGAAACTTTGTGACAAACCTGCCGCTTCCGCATGAGATCTACAATGGTGACAGTACAGTGCCAGCAACCGCGGAAAGCCGCAAGTGCAAGCAGTGGAAAGCTCTCCCTTCCGACTCATGCTGTTTTGTGTGGAAGAGAGCTTTCCGCCGGTAAATGCTGCCGCAGCGGTACAGCACTTCAGCCCTTAAGGGCACATTTTTCAAATGCAATTGTACTCAGATTCCTGCCTGTGTTTTAGACAAACTTTGCTGGTAACTATGATTTCAGGTGATTTCACTGGAAGTACTTGCCAATCAGTCCTCTGAGTCACAGAGCTCATTAACAAATGCAAGATTCAATATTTTCTGTTTCACACCACTGCAGCTGAAGTGCCATTTATTCTAATTGACTTCACTGAACTATTGGGGAAAGGCTATCAGTTCTTGGGAGCACAGTCAAGGAGAGCACAGCAGTTATATTTATTACTGAAATACTAAGTATATCTGGAACCAGTTATCATTTAATAAACAGAAAAGGTATTTACTGAGGAACTGTTGACTTTCATTATTCTGTCAAACACCTACAAATTTCAGCATCCATCTAATGATGGTGTAAATTGCTTTGGCAACAATGATTGATATTCCAAGGCAAAATCATTCCTAGCGACTGAAGGATGTTTCATGTTTAACGTTGTAGAGCTAGCATTATTTAATTGTACTTGAAAGGAGACTCCTTTTCTGGCTTAGCATTCAAACCTTTTAGAACATCTGACCAGCTTGATATGTGACAAGCAGTATTTAAATGAAGTATGATCTTATGATTTATTTAGGTCATAGTGCGGTTAATAATTAATGAGGCTATGCCAATTTGAAGAGGAGTTCTGAAGGACTCATTCACTTTGTTTTAGACGCTCAAAATTTATAGTCGTCTCTAGGGTCCTGCATTTATAATGAGTTATTCCTTCTGGTATACTAATAACATCAAATGGTAAAGGAAAGGGGAGGGATGAAAATTAAAGAAAAAATCATCAGAGTTCTTTTCACAGACACATATCTATGTAACTGTACATTACCAGATATCAGCATACATCATTGTTTTAGGTGGATTGAAATACTAAAGGTATTACTAAGGATATATATTTTGGATGATAACATTTATTAACACGGATGTCGGCATTAGATTATTGTAACAATAAAGGTAACTTACTACTTGTTATTTAACTATATATTTGGAACTTGTTTCTGACACCCTTAGTTTTCAAGGCACTATATAACGTGAATAAAGTGTCTCTCAGGTCTTAACTTTACCGTAGGACTTTTAAAAAATTGCATTCGCCAGGTCTTGGGGTACATATGACCCCTATGGGAAAAACCCATTATAGGAGGGGTCTATTTTATCCCCAAAACATAGTCTGTGTCCCACACTGTCAATCTAAGCCCTGGGAACACACACACACACACATAGAAACACATGAAAGAGTCTGTTTTATGGGGATGGTTTCACTCCCCAAATTCGCCCCAAATGCAAATTCTCTCCTGCAAATTACTGGCTCNTGGCTGTGCCTTATAGTCAAACTTTACTAAGCACAGTTGAGTATACTTAGCACCTTTATAGCCTGCTATTTGCATTTCTTTTGTTGTTGCCTAGGATGCTTCAGGGCTTGTTTGCATTTCTTTGTTTGCCTAAGATTCTTGTCTCCACAAACTGACCCCAGAAGGGAAACTTAAACCTAGGCTGAAGAAATGAAACCTAACATTAACTGAAAAAATGAGAAATGACAGAAAAAATGTTTGTGTAAAACGATATAGGAAAACTCCATTGACACCTTGTGTGCGTTTGCACCCTGGCAGTTTTTTGTGGTCATTGGAGACAAACGATAAGAAATATCTGGCTGAAATTTGAGTATGTTATGGCCAAAGGTACCAGTGACAATGTAATGCAAGCTCAAAGTTTTAGACCCAATACTTAGCATATTTTCATGTTTTTTTTCAACCACGATACAAAGGCACAAAATAATAGCAGTGAAGGGGTTAATTTTCATTGCTGCTGCCAGTCTGAAGTGGCCTTGAGTTTCATGTCCCCTTGCTATCTGAATGGTCCTTGAAAACTGTTTATTTTGGTTTATTTTAAGCTGGGGTCGATTTGACCCCTGTTGAAATGCAGTGGCTTGGGGTCCATCTGACCCTAATAGGAAAACTGTATGGAAACCTGGTATCCGTTTGAAAAATGCCACTTTTTTGTTTATAGGAGACAAACAGTAAGAGGTATTAGGCTGAAATTTTAGTGTTATGTCCAGAGGTGCCGGTGACAATGTCCTAAAAGCTCAAACTTGAAGAGCTACTAATTAACATATTTTAATGTTTTTTGTGCTCGGTGGGGTCGGTTTGACCCCAAGATCACAGGTAAAGGTTTCTGACATGTAGCAATGGTCAGCTGTGCTTTTTCTAGTTTGGGGGCAAATCCTAAGCCTTGCACAGTGCACTCACAACCTGTGCAGTCCCCCAGTATGGGAAGTATAACATGCTCAAAATTTGCACACAACTTGTGTGCATATATGTGTGTATGTGTATGTGTTCACACATACAAGGGGTTATGTTTGACCTCTTTGTCTGGATAGCACTTTGTTCAATGCGGCATGATCTTGGACTGGTACCATTAGCACTACTGCAGCATGAATATAAATAGCTGTGACTTTGACCCTGTCCTGTAAACACTTACATACAGACTATCCACATCTTGAATAGTACCCAGTTAATACATACTTCACTTTAAAAGGACAACTTACAGTAATAAAGATAAGGATGCATTTGTATGTTTGTGTCTTGAGCCTTAGTGAATTCTAAAGATAAGGCCTTACAAGATGTTATCCCACATTGGATGACCTTACCCCACATTAGCCCATGATGCAGCTGACTGTCAGGCTGGTGACCACCAGACGTTCACCTATTTCCACCACAGAGTGGGCAGCCAGCTGCTATGCGATGTGTCCACCAGGGAAGTTGGTGACGCATCACAAGCTACTGTTGCTTCACCCAGGCCAATGTGGGTAAAAGTCACCTTCTGTCTGGATGGTCCCATGAAGCTCCACCCCATGTGGTGGTTTGTTGGCACCATAGTACTGCTGGGATACATTACCATTCCTGTACATCTACTTCATGTCAGGGAGCAGGATTGTGAGCAGGTCAAAGGGTTGGGTGATGGTACAGGGCCAGGCACCTGCCCCTGTGGACAGCTTCTTGGTGTGCCCGAGTGTGTGGTATGACTTGTGACAATAGGCTTTCCTCTCGGTTTTCCCTTGGGGGTGGGGAGCAGATAGTTTGGAATGCTCACCCTGTCAACCCAAAGTGTGGCAGCTGTGTTTGCCCTCCTTGGGCTGAACAGGGGATCCAGCTGGCTTTGTGTCGTGTGGCTGGCTTTACCCTAAGATAAATCATGCATGCTTGGGAATGACCACTTATTATACTAGAAAGGAGAAGAAAGAATACCATAAAGATGTGCACAGTTCTTGATCTGTACATATCATGAACAGGACATTTATGGTTTAGATGACATGCATCTAATTTTATATTCTTCTAACTTTTATAGGTATATATTGTACACATATACATGAAAGATGTGTTATGGCCACTATCTTCAAACAACGTACTCTAGAGTAGATAGTGGGACTGATACATCTCTGATGCATATATGGGATTATAGGATAGGATAATGGTAGATAAGGATATAGAATATAAGATAGAGGAGATAGATAGAACAGATATAGATATTAGGATAATAGATATAGAGATATATTTCACATAGAATAGTTATATAGCTATAGTATACACCATGGGGAATGGAAGGAGAGTGAGCTGACTGTTGGACAGCCAAGGCAGGGGCAGGTGGCCCCTTAGGCATACTCACTCAAGTATGGATTTAAAGACTGTATATATTTTATTTTTTTATAAAATAGAACATATAGACGTATATTTATTTATTTATTTATAAAATCATTTAATACCTTGCCCCTCCTGCTCCAAGCAGTCCGGGGCGGCTTACAATATTTAAAACACATTAAAACAGTAAAATCATAAAATACAATAAAAAAGGGAGGCACCAAACCAAACTGCCCCTCTCCTCCCATGCCCCCTAAACCCCAACTTCCTTGCCAAAAGCCAGGTGGAACAGCCAGGTTTTACACATATGATGGAAGGAGGGGAGACCCGTGTGCACCCGGGCCTCCACCAGGAGGGAGTTCCACAGCCTACGTGCTGCCACCGAGAATGTCATCTCCATAGTGGCCCCCTAGGCCACACAGGGACCTCAAAAAGAGCACCCTCAGTGGATCGCAGAGGCCACTCCAGAGCGCGGAGAGTGAAGATGTCCTGAAGGTAAGTTGGGCCAAGGCCGTATAGGGCTTTATAGGTCAAAACCAATACCTTAAATCAGGCCCGAAAGACTATAGGGAGCCAGTGCAGAGCCCAGAGTACTGGTGTAATGTGCTCACAGTGATCCGTCCCCGTAAGGATACGGGCCGCAGCATTCTTCACCAGCTGTAGTCTCCTGTATACATTAAAATGTATTCTATACACAAAAAACCTTTTAGTTGAAGAGAGAAATTAAGGCCGTTACAAATTCAATCATGCTCCGAAAAGCATGGAAATTGTCAGTTAAGGCTCCTGCCTTAACTTCCATGCCGTGTAAGCAGTAATGACATTTTATAGTCTCACATATTGTGCTCACTTACAACTTAGGGTGATTTCAGACATTACGCGGTCCCAAATCACCACAGTGGATTCCCTGTGGTGGTGAACCTATCAATCACCCCCCATGGTTCAGGAAGGGCCTGAACAGACATGATGGGATTGGGACCACATCAGGGAATTGAACCGTCAGACCACTGGCCGGGGCAGCGCAACAGATGTGACGCTGATTCCTGGTCGTGGTCAAAACACCCAGAAGACACCAGGGAGGGGCAGGAGGCAGACATGGCTGACTGAGGGCAGAGGAAGCCAAAAGTTCCTACAGGGAATGCCCACACAAGGGAAACGAGAAGGGAGGGGGAAGAGGGAGAAGAGCCACCGAGACAACACACACAGCAGGCACAGAGACAACGAGGGCACAGTGGAACACACAACACAAACACATGTGCGGGCGCACTCACACCCACATGGGAAAGGAAGAGAAGAGGGGACACAGTGAGACAGACAACACGCATGGTACAAGAGGCACAGGGGTGAGGGGGGTGACAGGGAAGAAGGGGGGGGCGGGCGAGGGGCCTCCCAGGGCATGGGAAATGACACCCTGAACCCCCACAACAGCACAGTCCTCACGGGCACCCCTACAGCTATGCAGGCAGTCCTGGAATGGGGGGGCTGAAAGGCCGGGCCAAAGGCACAGGGGGAGGCCACACGGAACAGGGAGCGGCCCGAGAATGGCCCAGGAGGCAGACAGGCACCCCAACCGCCAACAAGGGTGTGATGGAGGGGATGCAGGAGAGCTGGAGCAGTGCAGGCAGTCCACAGATGCATGCACACAACCAGGTGGATGCCGGAGGCGAAGACCAGGCACCCCAGAACCCTGCGGTCACATAGGCACCCAAGGGGGTGGGGGGTCACTGGCACAGGAGGGAGCAATGGCAAATGAGGAAGCTCAGCAGCAACCTGGGGGGCCAGGTGGAGGCACAGAGAGCAGGACACGGCCACAGGAGAAGGCAGCCACAGAAGGGAGCACCGGTTGCAGAGGCGAATGGGGGGGGGGACTGGAGGGGGCTCGGAGCCACAGGCAGGGGCAGTGGAACCTTGGGAAACAGGCAGCACAGTTGCAAGGCTGGGACATCACAGAGGATGCAGGCACCAGCCCGCGGCAGCAGGGAGGCAGCGGGAGCCCTCCGCGGGGCCACCAACAAAGGAACGGTAGGCACAGGGCACCCCACAGCCACCTGCAGGGGGCAACAAAAGGGCCTGGGGCTGGGTGACCCTCCAGGTGAACAAAGTGGGGCCACTGAAGCATGCTCCGATGGTAGCCCAGAACAGACATGTTGTGGGCGACCAGGTAGTAAGCCTCGAAGGGATCCTACGCGGTGAGTCCCACCTGCACATTGAATGGGACCACACACCAGACAGCACCACCAGCTCCACCTCGGTGGCCATAGTCAGCAGCAGGGGGACATGGAAGGTGACCGAGCTCCAACAACTGGTGATACACCGCCCCACACGATCGCTGGTACCCACGGGCCCCGTGAGCACAGCTAAAATAGGACACGGCCAGGACAGGCCCCCCCTCATTCAGACAGGCCATGTAGGTGGCTAGGCTGCACACAGACAGAGAAGACACAGTCTCTGCCGCTGACAACTCCACATGCAAGCACCGCATCTCTGGGACGCACCCATCGGGAAAGGGAATCAAGCCCAGGGTCTCCGCATGCAGCCAGCAATTGCGGGTGCTTGCCTCATAGCCAAAGTAGCACAGTCCCGAGCTCAGACTCGCATAGGCACCGGATAGGCTGTCCGGGCAGCTCAGGAGCAATTGCATGGCCGGGGAATGCCACAGGTCACACAGGGCCATGGTCTTGCGGAAGGTCCAGTGATGGGGGGCCCCATGGGCGCTGGGAGCCGGGAGCCCGGTGGAAGTGCAGCCAGTCATGATCCGGGAAGCAAAGGAGACTAAGATGCAGGGGGGCCTCAAAGCCAGCCGATAAGTGCACCGGCTGCAACATGGCATGGCAACTGAGTGAGACGTGGGGTGCGGACCCAGCACAGGTTCAGGAACAGAGCACACAGACAGGACAGCCTACACACTAATCAGGGCAGCGAGGACAACAGGCAGGCAACACTGAGAGGTGGGAGGTTGATGACAGCAGGAATGCAGCTGCAGCCCGCACGCATCCGTGTGCAGGCTGGACCACATGCCAGATCCCTTGCAGGGACAGGAGGTGCACTCAATGGACCGCCCCCAGCTCCCCGGCATGCCCGCCCTAAAGGAGCCTGCCTGGGCAGCCGGGAGGGGGACTGTCCATCACCCACCTGGGCCCTGGGTCATGACCCAGGGGAGGGAATACACCTGCCCCGGCCTATAACTGGGCCGGCTGCCCCCCACCCGGGGAACCGTTCGCCATGGAGTTAGGCTTGTTGGGTGCCTGCAGGATGCACCTAGCTCTCTGTGCAGAGTGGTACCGCTCGCACACTGATCTCATGAGCATCCAGACCGCTGAGGTGCACCTTGGCGCCTGCCTGCGGGTTACCATTGCCTGGAGCGCTGCTAGGGCCTGGAGAACCCACCACATCCTCAGGCTCTCCCTGGTCCAGCTCAGGGCCCTGTGGTTGTTTGGGGCGGCCCGACAGGCCATCCTCCACGGCCAGAATAGGTTCGCATGACTCCGCAAGGCAACCGGGCGCCTCCAATGGTGGAGGGAGACCATGGGGCATGCAGCCCTGCTCGCTATGCCCATTGACCGGCGAGTATGGGTCACAGAGCGGGCACACCGGTGGTGGTCCCGGGTGCTGACTGAGTGGGATGAGGCAGCCTGGAGGGCGCGCTTTCGAATGGACAGGTGCACCCTACTGCGACTCGCGGAGCTGTTAACACCCTGGCTGGAGCGGCAGCACACCCCCATCCCCATGGTGCAGTGGGTGGCCATCGGGGTCTGGGCACTAGCAACCCCCGACTCCTACCGGTCCATCTCACAGCACTTTGGCATTGGGGTGAGCACTGTCGCCAGGATTCTGCAGGACATCTGCAATGCTGTGGAGGGAGTGCTCCTGGACCAAGCAATCCAGCTGGTTGACCAGGTGGCCGTGATGGCTGGCTTTGCAGCTGGAGGGTTCCCCAACTGCATGGGTGCCGTGGACGACACCAACATAGAGATCCTCTGCCCCTCCGCTGGGGAGGCCGTGGAATATGTTAACAGATACGGATACCACTCCCTGGAGCTGCAGGCTGTGGTGGACCACTGGGGGAAGTTCATAAACATCTTTACGGACAACTCTGGGCACAGTCACAATGCCAGGATCATGACAATCTCCCCCTTCTATGCCCTGATGTACCATGGGGACTTCGCGGACATAGGGATGACCTGGATTGAGGGGGTGCTAATGCGCCCCTGTATCCTGGGGGACCCATCCTATCCCATCACCCAGTGGCTGATGAAGGTGTACTCGGTCGCCCGGACCCCAGAGGTAGTGCTGTACAATCCCTGCCTGTGTGCAAGCAGGACCATGGTAAAGCGGGCTTTTGGGGCCCTCAAGCAGCACTGGAGGAGCCTCGGTGGCTGGCTGGACTACATGGTGGAGACCTCGGCCCTGCTGATCAGGGCCTTCTGTGTGCTGCACAACATGTGCAAGACTGATGGGGATGCTTGTGGGGGATCTGCAGGTCCCCGAGGTCCCTGGGCCTTCCTCCGGGGGAGGGGTGGGGACCCTGGAGCCGATGTCCTCACGGGGGGCAATGAGGGTAGGGGCTACCTCAGCCCGTTCCCTGCCTTGGACCACAGTGCTCCCTACAAGGCACAGGGCAATGATGGAGCCCTTCATATGGAGTATGCGGTCCAGGCCGTCAAAGTAGGGAGTGGTCCGGGCTCCACGTCCAGACTGCTGGTTGTTGTCCCGGATGGCCTTGTACCCCTTCTTTAGTTCCTTTCCCTTTGAGCGGCACTGGGCCATGGTCCTGTGATGACCCACCGCCTCCATGTCCCACACGATCTCCCAGAAGATGTACTCGTTCCGCTGATTGACTGCGAGCTCCAGTTGATGCTCCAGGCTCCCCCAGATGCAGATGAAGTCCTGCATTTTCCTGTGCCCCCATTGCCCCCCTTGATGGTAGGGCCTTCTCCCATGTAGACCCTCAGGGTCCTCCTCTTCCACCTGGCCAGTGACTGTCTCCTCCGAGCACTCAGGCTCCCAGGCCCGCTTCCATGTCTGTGGGTCAGGGGGGGTGTTAGCTGTTGTTTTGCCCCTGTTCTGTGCCCCCTCTTCCACCTGCCCTCTGCCCAGGCTGGCCACCTTGGTGCCCCTGTGCCACTGGATCCCACCCCCTTTGGTCACCTTACCCATTTTGAGGGTGCCTCATCCCCCGGTCCGGTTGCCATCTCCGGGGCTGCCTGTCCCTGCTGCTGCTGCTGCCCCTCCACCACCTGCAGGTGCAACACTACCCCTTCCTCCGCCTGTGCCTCCACCAACTCCTCCTCCCTTGAACTCTCTCCCACCGCTCTCCTCTCCCTTCTGCCTCGCTCCATCCCACCACATCCCCTTGCTGCTGTGTGCCCTTTAAATTTCCCTCCACGGCCTGTGTTGTTGCTGGTTGCCTGGCAGTGATGCTGCATGCTTTGTCCCTGGCTGGGAAGCATTTTGGTTGATTCTGGCTGGTGGCTGCTGTCCAGATGTTACTTTTCATTGTTTCCCATTGGGAATCACATTGATCATGCTTTCGGAGGTGGTTCAGGCCGGAGCTCCAGAAGCATGGTTAATTTTGACCCCTGCTGGGGATTGACTGTGGTGAACATCTGACACCCCCGAAACAGATGTTCAGAGTGCTTTGGCCCTGCCGCGGGATTGACCGTGGTTCACTGTGGTTGACTGTGATCTCATAATGTCTGTAAATACCCTTAGACACCATACACCCACATTTTGCCTTGGTCTTTCAGTACCAATCCTCTTACTCTGCACATTGGGGGCAACAGTGGGTGATTTCAGATGTTACATGGTCCCAAGTCCCCACAGTGGATTCCCAGCAGTGGCGAGTCGCCCAACCACCCCCCCCGTGGTCAAAGAAGGCACCGAACAGATGCGACAGGACTGGGACCACGGCAGGGAATCGGCTCATCAGATCACAGGCCGGGACAGCGCAAGAGACGTGACGCTGATCCCCGGGCGTGGTCAAAATACCCTGAAGGCACCAGGGAGGGGCGGGACACAGACAGGGCCATCTGAGGGCAAACAAAGCCAAAAGCACCAAAAGGGAATGCCCACACAAGGGAAACAGGAAGGGAGGGGGAAGAGGGAGGAGAGCCGCCAGGCCAACGCACACAACAGGCACAGGGAAAACGAACACACAGTGGAACACACAGCACAAACACACACCAGGCAAACACACACCCACACGGGAAAGGAAGGGAAGGGGACACACAGCGGGACAGACAACACACATGACACATCGGGCACAGGGGGGAGGAAATAGGGGTGGAGACAGGGAGCAGGGTGGGGAGCCAGCCCAGGGCCTGGGGCAGGACAAGGGGAACAGCAAACAGAACCCCCACAACAGCACTGCCTGCACGGGCACCCCCACAGCAACACAGGAAGTCCCAGAATGGAGGGAACCCCAGGGGCACAGCACAAACACAGGGGGAGGCCCCACGGACTGGGGAGTGGACTGGAAACAGTCCAGGAGGCCAATAGGCCAGGGTGCGATGGATGGGATGGAGGTGTGACAGACACGAGGAACAGGGCAGCTGGTTCAGCAACACACATCCCTACTGGGAGGGTGCTCGGAGCCCCAGTCCGGGGGCCCAGGAACCCCACAGTCACACAGGGACCCGGGGGGAGGGAACAGGAGTGAGTGAGGCAAGAGCAGGAAGGACAGCGGAACCCGGGCAGCTGGGTGCCAGTCCACAGTTCAGGACACAGCCGCAGGAGAAGGCAGTCACGGAGGAGAACACCTGTTGCAAGGGCGGATGGAGGGGTTCGTGGATGGGGCCCAGAGCCACAGGCAGGGGCAGCGGAACCCCAAGACACAGCCAGCACAGCAGACAACCAGGAACAAAAGGGAGGGAAGGGGCAGTGACCCACGGCGCCAGGGCGGAGGTGGGAGCGCACACCAGGGCTGGTATCCACGGCCAGAGAGGCACAGGGGGGCCTCACAGCCAGCTACAGGGGATCACAAAGGGGCCCAGGTGGCCCACCAGGTGCACAAAGTGGGGCCACTGAAGCATGCCCCAATGGAACCCCAGCACAGACACGTGGTGGGCAACCAGGTAGTACACCTTGAATGGATCCTGGGTGGAGAGCCCCATCTGCACATCGGACCGGGACCAGTCACTAGCCAGCTCTGCCACCTCCGCTTCAGAGGGCTCCAACAGGCCATAATCCGCAGGTGGGGGCCACGGAATGTGAGTTAACACCAAGATTGGAAAGATTCCAGAAACAAGCAGAGGCTTAAAATTACCAACCTTTATTACTAAGGCAGGACAAACTTGCTCCTAGGACATTACTGGGTACCCTCATATGCCATAAAACCAGGCCATGTATTTGTCCCAAAAGTCCTTAAGGAGTACAGTGATACATATTAGAATATCAGAGTATCAGTACATCAATTATACAGAAATACAAACATTACAATTGACCACATTGTATCCCAAATTAACTGAGTTTTAAAGGAGAGTCATATGAGCTAAACAAAATAGGTTGTGCTGAACACAATTGTGTTTCTGACCCCTTCATTATAGGTCATTTTCAACAGCACACAGTGTGGCATCAGAGCTTGGGGTTAATCTGTTGGAATAATAAAGCGTATTTAGATCATTTATGCAGTTATCCATTCATTATCTCTCATCCAAATGGTATACCACTTTTTATGATTACCTTCTATAACCATCTGATTTCCAATTGAATCATCAAAAAATAAGCTTGGAGGGGGCAGATGAAATAAGCAGCCTATACAAAAGTGAAGAATTCTCTAGGGAAACTTAAATCAAACAAAAGCCCCAAACCTCCAGCCAAAGACTCACCCTCCTGTTCTGATGCACCGCAACAATGGAAGTCTCCAGGCAGGAACTCAACAGCTCAATAGCTGTGCCTGTAGCAAATCAGGCTATTTAACTCATCACCATAAGTACAGCCATATGGTGTCATTGCACTATAATGCCTCTGCTTGAACCACATAGTTCAAATGGATTTGTAAAGTCCTACAAAGCTTTATGAACCCAAGCTGTAATGCATCAGGGAAGTACTCTCCAAAGGAGAGAGAAATCCCAACCCAACTCATCGTGAAGAAGCTCATTGTTCTTAAATGTCACTTCCAAACTGTAAGCTCCTCTGTTCCTTACATCCTTCATTTTCAATCCAAAATCCATGTATGGAATTCTAATATGCTGGACTCCTCCCCTTCCCAGATGAAAACCAGGTCATCTAAATACGGACGGAGTCTGAGGAGATGGTCAGGAAATTGACAACAGAAGCAAGGAGTAATGATATCTAGGAGAAATTGCAGAGGGTTGAGCAGGCTATTGATAAAGAAAGGCAAACATTGGTAGAAAAGAAATGTCTCAAATTCAAGAGATACTTGAGGGACTATGAATTGAATAGGGTCGATCACTGACATAGTGGTCAGAGACCCAATGTGAGACACGTTTCTTTCAATTTGACTAGTGAATCTAGTGTTGAGGAGGACCAGTTTGAGGAATGTTCCAGTACCAACAGGGGGGTTCTAACTCAGGCCCCGGTTCGGCAAGGTCAAATCTCTATGGGTGAGACACCATCTTTTTTAGGCAGAGGACAGGGACACAACTCCATATGCAGGAAGAGAGGCAATTACAAAAACTTCGGATACTAGAGAGTACCAATCTAAAAAAAACAACTGTGGTCAATGTGTCCCAATACAACCTGTCTACTCCGGAAATTGAGGTTTCGGAGAGGGGTTTATGCTTTGTCTCAACACCATCTTTGGATCTATTTTCAGCTTCCACAGATATGCAAAAATTAGTGAGGAAGATCAAGCTTGCTGAATATTGGGGTGAACAGTTCCCTTCGGATGAGTCAGATACTGTTGTTTTACGTCCTAAATCTAAATTTAACCCAGTATCTGATAATTTTTGTATAAAAGAATTTGAATATGCATTGATGACGGGTTTGTACAATTGGGATCCCCCTAGGTCGAATACCTGGCATAATTTCTCCTGAATTCATAGACAAGCCCTCACCTCTTGGACCTCCAATAACAACATCATTATTAAACCTGCAGACAAGGGAGGGACTGTAGTGGTATTAGATCGTTTGAATTATCGGCTAGGAGGTTGCTAGGCAACTATCAGATAGAACATATTATTCTCCATTGAGTTATGATCTGGCCTCACGGTATAAAAAGAGATCAGAGGAGATGGTCTATCAGGCCTTCTTGAACCATCAAATAGATGGGATAACATATGATTACCTCATGGAGATTGAGAGTAGGGTACCTCTGTTCTATATCTTACCCAAGATTCACAAGTTGAAATGGTCTATTCCAGGAAGACCTATTGTCTCGGGAATTAATTCCATCTTGGAGAAAGTTGCCACCTATGTGGATTCATTTCTCAAACCCTTTGTACCATTGATTAAGACCTATGTCTCAATGCACTTTCTGAATTTGATTCAACAGGTACATCTCTCAGGAACTAACCATTG
>QEPC01002208.1:202721-222227 GCA_003113815.1 Sphenodon punctatus | reverse complement strand
ATTGAACCAAATTTTTGAACCGAACCGAATTTCTGAACTTGGCTCTGTTCGCCCATCCCTAAAAGATAATATTCCATTTAGTTCAATGGGGTTTGAATTTCCGCACTTTGTTCAGAAGTTCGGAGTTCGGACCGAACTCAAATAATTCGGTCTACTGAACCGAACTTCCGAACCGAACCGAATTTTCAAACTGAACTGAACCGAACCGAATTTCTGAACTAGGTTCTATTCGCCCATCCCTACCCCTGTTCACCCATATGTAGTTCTGCTGGTGCCCATGACTGTATCTCAGTAGAATGGGTGCATCAGAAATGACCAACGTATTCTTCTTTCTTTAAAACAGGCAGGTGACTTTGTTCTTGCTGCTCACAGCACAACACAGCCTAGCGAAATGCTAGCTATTTCCAGAGTGCCGCCTACTTCCTGTCCAATGTAAAACCTGGAATGGACTAGTCTGGATTTGTTATTAACATAGGGTATAATTACATACTGACTGGGGTGACAGAATGGATCCTTCATAAACACTACAGCTGGCAGGGGTGCTGATGCAGAGTTTGTGCATAATCTAGACCCCACAGAGAGAATCCCTGACCCCAAGACTGGAAAAGCAAGAAAGGCACTTGGAAGAACTGGTGTTTGTCCCCTCGTGTCCCCTATCAGAAGTGAATGAGTGCTCCATAGGGCAGGCGAAGGGAGCCATTTCCCAGGCCCCACTGGAGCAGCAGCACCACCAGTTCTAGGAACAAGCAGGCAGGGTTCAGTTTCCACATCTGGCTCAATGTTAATAACCTAGTATGTTAATAACAAATCCAGACAAGTCCATTCCAGGTTTTTCATTGGACAGGAAGTAGGCGGAAATACTCCATTACTCTGGAAATAGTTAGCATTTTGTTAGGCTGTGTTGAGCAGTGAGCAGCAAGAATAAAGTCACATGCCTGTTTTAAAGAAAGAAGACTATGTTGGTCATTTCTGATGCATCCATTACACTGGAGCAGCAGCACCACCAGTTCTAGGAACAAGCAGGCAGGGTTCAGTTCTGACATCTGGCTCAAGCCCAAAGGCTGATCAGTGGCACCCCCTGACTTAATGGGTGAAGTGCAGGGATGCAACCCCACCCCACCCCAGACACATGCACCAGTGTTCTGGGGTGCCACACTTGGAAAGGAGAGGTCTCTTGTGTGCATCTGGGACACCCAGAAAGTCCTCAGGTTTTTGCAGGGGACAGCAGGTTGAGCCCTACCTCCTGTTTCCCAGTGAGGACTCAGGTTTACAGCTTGTAAAGCCTCCAGCTCCACAAGATTTTCTCAGTTTTAATCAGGGGCACACTTTGATGATGAAATAATAATCAGCTACAATTCCAGTTATTAAATTTCATCCTTTTTCCAGGAGCATTTTCAGCACATTCTCCCCACTCGCACTTATGTGTAAAATAAACAAGGAACTACGTGCAAGGATTGATACAGGATGGGCAAGAGTGAGAAAATAATCCCCTATCAGTGTTTGATGGGATTTTCTGGCATTTTTACAAGCTGGCAATTTGTCTGGGATGTGACCATGGATATTGCAGAAATGGAAACTGACTTTGTTAAACAGCGGATGGGAAGATGCTGTCATATGTTTCTAGAGCTGCCATCAAAATGGAGACTAAAAGTATTAATGCTAATTTGCTCACAGACATGTTGTGTTCATCCTAATCATTTTCAGTTGCTAGTCTACTGCAATTTGAGGCTGCAGATGGAATATAAAGTTGCTTGCATCTACTGATTTTCAGTAGCATAAATGTGTGTACAGTGGCCAAGGTTTGCAAAATTGGTAGAAAAAAAACATGCTAAACATTTTGCTGTTACTGATCTTTTTGGGTGAGAACTCAAAGAGAACATTATTGATTCCTAACTGAAAGCCTGGAACTAAAGCTTTTAGTCAATATGCATAGCATTTTGTGCTAGATTATCATATGTTATCTGTGGTATAATCAACTAATTCTCCTTGCCCAATATACAAACACAAGCAGGGACATCCAAAATCTTATTTCTTTAATCTTGCAAATCTGTTTTTAGGCAATTTCAGTTTTTTAAATCAGATATTTGTTTAATCTGGTCAAGTTTTCAGATAACACAAAGTTATTCAAAGTAATTAAAACTCCAGTGGACTGTGAAAAATTGCAGGAGGATCTTGCGAGACTGGATGACTGGGCATCTAAATAGCAGTTGAAATGTAATGTTGACAAATGAAAAAAGATGCACATAGGGAAAAATAATCCAAACTATATGTACACATTGCTGGGTTCTAAATTAGGGGTTACCATTCAGAAAAAGGATCTTAGGAGTGATTGTGATCAATACATTGAAATCCTCAACTTAATGTGTGGTGACGGACAAAAAAACAAACAGGAGGTTAGGAATTATTCAGAAAGGGACAGAGAATAAAATTGAAAATATCATAATGGCTCTATATTTATTTATTTATTTATTGAACAATTTTCTATCTCGCCCCTCCTGCTCCAAGCAGCCCGGGGCGGCTCACAACAATTAAAACATAAAATAAATAAAACCAAACCAATACATTAAGATATATTAAAAGAGAAGGCACCAAACAAGCCTCCCACCTCCCAACCTTCCATCCCACCCTACACCCTATCTCCCTTGCCAAAAGCCAGCGGAACAGCCAAGTTTTACACATACAATGGAAGGAAGGGAAGTCCAGGGCCACCCGGTCCTCCACCAGGGGGGAGGGGGAGTTCCACAGCTTAGGTGCAGCCACCGAGAACACCCTCTCCATAGTGGCCCCCTGAGCCACATGGGTGACCTCGAAAAGGGTGCTTCCAGCAGACCTCAGAGGCTGCTCCAGAGTGCGGAGAGTGAGGCGATCCCGCAGGTAAGTCAGACCAAGGCTGTATAGAGCTTTATCGATCAACACTAACACCTTGAATCGGACCCAGAATACTATAGGCAGCCAGTGCTGAGCTTGGAGCACTGGTGTAATGTGCTTACGGTGACCTGTCTCCATAAGGAGACAGGCCACTGCATTCTGCACTAACTGCAGTCTTTGGACCATCACCATGGGTAGCCCCACATAGAGCATGTTGCAATAATCCAATCTCAAGGTAATGAAAGTATGGATGATAGTGGCCAGGTCGCTATCTGAAACATACGGCTGAAGCCGTTGCACCAGATGTAATTAGTGAAACGCATTCCTCGGCACAGCCCCCACCTGAAGATCCAGGAAGAGCTGCGGATTGAGGAGCATGCTCAGACTGCGATCCTGGAAGACCAGTGGAGGGTACATCCCATCAATGATGGGAGCCGCCACATCCACTGCCTTAACCACTACCATTACCTCCATCTTCTCGGGATTCAGCTTCAGTTGGCTCGCCCTCATCCAGTCCCCAACAGCTGCCAGACATCACGTGAGCACCAAGACTGCCGGATTTGGGTTTGGGTTGGGTCAGATGAAAACAAGAGGAAGAGTTAGGAGTTTTCAGCATATTAATTACCCCATAGCCCATTCCGTCTCACGACCTCACCAAGCGGCTGCATATACACGATGAACAGAAGCTGGGACAGAATGGAACCTTGTGGGACTCCATGCACAAGGTCTCTTGGAGATGAAAAACAGTCCCTGAGCACCACACGCTGAGTCCTCCTGGCTAGAAAGGAACGGAACCAATCAAGAACAATCCCGTCCACTGCAGCTCGATCCTGCAAACGAGTCACCAACATTTCATGGTCAATGTTATCAAAAGCTGCCGACCGATCTAACAAAATTAGCAGGGTCGATCGACCCTGATTTAATTCACGGCGAAGGTTGTTGACCAAGGTCACAAGTGCCGTCTCAGTGCCATAACCCGGATGAAGTTCAGACTGCGAGGGGTCCAGATAACCAGTGCAGTCTAGATGCCCCTGCAGCTGCTGGGCTACAACCCACTCAATAAAAAGGGAAGGTTAGAGACTGGTCAATAACTGGGGAGGGAATCAATGTCAGGTGATCGTTTTTTGAGCAGAGGCTGCACCATCACATCTTTGAGGCAGCCCAGCACTCTACCCTCCCAAAGGGAGGCATTGATCACCCCCGCTAGCAGCGGCCACACTGTCTTCTGGCTGGACTTAACCAGCCAGGACGGGCATGGGTCAAGTTCACAAAAGATGACCCTCACAGCCCCATGAGCATCAGCTACCTCGGTGGACGACACGGACTGGAGTTGATCGCATGAAACCGGACAAGGCGGGGCTTCCACAACCTCTGGTTCACCCATTGCAATAAGTGCGGTGTTGAAGTTGTAGTGAATCCGAGTGATTTTCTCCACAAAATAATCAACAAACATGTGTCACAGCAGACCCTAGATGACTCCAGTTCCAGGCGGAAAGAGGGAGGACTGACCAAGCCCCTCACCACCCAGAAAAGCTCCCCTGGAAGAGATTTTGCGGAGGCTATACGGACAGCAAAACCCTCCTTTTTTGCTGCCCTTACAGCTACAGCATAGGCACGTATACTGACTCTATGTTGCAATCTGTTGGCTTCAGCACATGAGCAGTGCAATCACTGCTCCAACCGCCACCCTTCCCACTTCAGCAACCTCAGGCCCTCCGTAAACCATGGAGGCCTGAGGAGCCGTTGCTGAAGGAGCGGATGCCTTGGAGTCATCTGGTCGATGGCCTCCATCAGCAAAGTGTTCCATAAGGCCACGAGGTCATCGAGTGGATGGTTGTTGAATTCAGAGAGTAATTTCCCCATAGCTTTCCGGAATCTCTCCAGTTCCATTAGTCTCTGGGGGTGAACCATCAACATTGGTTCTACACCCCACCCACCCCGGGGACAGACATGAGCCAGGAGACATGCTCACAGGAGGTAATGAGCCATCCATGAGAAGGGCTCTGCTAGCACCTCCCCCATCAAGGAATCCCCTGCCTCAAGGCCGGTGCAAAAAATCAGGTCCCGGGTGTGTCCCCCATCATGTGTTGGGCCGTTGACAATTTGGGACAGGCCCATGGTTGCCATGTAGGCCATAAACTCATGCTCTGCACCACCGAGACTGGTATGTATGTTGAGGTTCCCCAAGACTAATGTCTTCAGGGAGTGCAACACCACGTCTGACACGAGCTCCATCACAGCGTGTAGGGATGCTGCCGTACAGGTAGGTGCACGGTATACTAGCAGCACCCCCAAGCTGCCCCCTGCCAAATCAAAGATGGAGACCCTCTATCCCATGTATGGACTGCACCTGATACCTCCTAACAGACCACGAATCCTTAAAAATAATGGCTACACTGCCCCCCATCCCTCTGACTGAGGCTGATGCTGCACGGAGTACCCAGCTGGAACGAGGTCAGCCAAAATAGGCCCCAACTCATTGTCCAGCCAGATTTCTGTGATACACATGAGGTCGGCATCATGATCCAGGATTAACTCCTGGACTGTGGTGGATTTGACCACTGACCTCATGTTCAGCAGCATCAGATTCAGGCCAGGGCCTGAGACACTGGGCCCTTTGAGGGATGAGAGAGTGCAGGGCCAGCCACTCCCACTCTTGGGGTATAAGTAGAGCCGGAATGAGAGCAGTCCATGCCTGACTGTGAAGAGGAGAGGGTCTCTTCTGGGAACCAGGTGACTTGAAGCTAATTTCCCCTGAGACAAAGACTATTTGGGGTCTAATGCTGCAGGGATTTACCACGGGTAGCTGAACCCTGTTACAGTCATTGTTCTATAACATATATTTTAGGTCACGTTCTGACAAATATAAATCTGTGGTATAACTGCACCTTGAATATTATGTGCAATTCTGGTTGCACCATCTCAAAAAAGATATAGTAGGACTAGAAAAGGTACAGAAAAGGGCAACAAAAATGATAAAGGGTATGGAACGACTCTTGTGCAAAGAGAGGCTTGATAGGTTAGGGCTTATCAGCTTGCAGAAGAGACAACTGAGAGGGGATAACAGAAGTATATAAAATCATGAGAGGTGTGGTTCAAGTAAATAGCAAACAGTTATTTACCCTCTCAAATAGTACTAGAACTAGAGGACACTCCATGAACTTAACTGGCAGCAGATTTAAAACAAATAAAAGATAGTATATTTTCACTCACACAATTAATTTGTGGAATTTGTTGCCAGAGAATATGGTCAAGTACAATAGTATAGCTGGGTTTAAAAAGGATTAGATAAGTTCTTGGAGAATAAGTCTGTTAATGACTATGAGCCAAGTAGGTTTAGGGGACACAACTTCTTACTGTCAGGAGCTGCAAGTGAACAACAGAGAATGGATCGCCCCATTGAGACCTGTTGGGTACTTCTCCCAAGCAACTGACACTTACCACTCTGGGAGACAGGATGCTGGTCTTGGTGGACCATTGGTCTGACTCAGTATGGCCCTACTTATGTTCTTATGCTCTCATTGGCCCTTGCTATCACATACCCAAGTTATATCAAATGCCATCATATGCCTAAGTTATATCATCGTCTACTTTCTCCCTCTTACACATACATGTTTTGAATAAACGAGTATCTCTGCCTCTCACTGGTCTCACAACTCCTGCCACCAGGTGCTTTTAAAAGAGACGCATCCACACATGCCCCCCCCTGCCCCACCAACCACGTGTTCAACTGTTCCTGTGAAGGTGGTGCATGGGGGAGTAAGCTACTGCGAGCCATGCACCAGCCCATGGCCACGCACGGAGCACCACAGAAAAAATCAGGAGTGCCATTCCTGATGTACAGCATGTGTGTGGGTGCCCCAAAGCCACGCCAACCAGTGGACATGCCCCCCCTGCCCCCCCCTTGTGTATGATCACCCATATTCCTGTAGTCTAGTCATGGTGCCCTTCTCATTTTGAGGTGCAGCATTAGTGGTGGTGGCCATGGAGGCTGCATAATGGTGGGTTTAGCATAGGGTGTCCATACCTCCCCTTTAAAAGAGGACGCTTATGAAAAATACATGTTGAAGGACTGCATTTATTCCAGTGCAGCCCTGCACCATGTTTTTTTCATAAGCATCCTCTTTTAAAGGGAATATATGGACAGCCTAGTTCAGCAGCATCCTGATCTGCAAGGCAGTTAGTCAGTTAGCTAGTCCCCTTGCCCAGGCTGGAGTGGAAATGGCAATGAGGTACAGCTCTACTGTTTGGATTCTGTCTTAATTTTGGACCCCCCCTGTGGTGGCTATTGTTGCCACACCTTTGTGCTGACCCCCTGCCCTTGTGATTTCATAATAGCAATATTGTATAATTGCATTGCTCTCCGATAAGAGTCTGCTCCACAGAAATGTGTCAGGGGATGCACACTAGGACACAGTAAGTCCTGTCAGGATTGGGGCCTATCATGGTAAGTCAGGGCAGGATCAGAACTGGGAATACTGTGGAAACAACCAAGGAATATAGCTATGTTAGGGAAACCCAACAGGGAAAGCGGAGCCAATACAGAGAAAGAGCAGACATGCAACAGTGACCGAGCTAGGCAAAACTAGACAGAAAAGCCCCACCTGAAGAGTAAATGTTCCCTCAGGATCTAGCAGCAGCTGAGCTGAGGTTGTGGCGAAGATCATCATCGGGAATGAGACTAACACAACCTCAGGAGGCCCAGGCTCAGGAGCAGGGCCTAGGAGAGAAGCCCCCTTCAGCGCCGCAATGGTGGCGACGGGGTAATTGGCAGTCCCCCCATCAGAACACACAGGGGGAGCTGGGGAAATGGGCCTGGCGGCTGTGCAGCGAATCACACCAGCCGTGATTGGGTTGCCCTGGCAACCACACGGGCAGCGCATGCACAGTGGCGCTGCGCTACAATTGAGGGGAACAGAGCCACCCTTTGCAGGGAGGGCGGAGCCGTTCAGGCTGCGGGAAGGCGGCATTCGGCCTAAGAACTCGGAGGAGTCAGCCCCACACACCTCACCTCTAGCACTGTGGTTTATTACTGGTTGCTCTTATGGAGCCGAAGGGGAATTTTGGCAACTAGCCTAATTCAAGGGTTGCTCGTTTCGCCCCCTTAACCGTGCAGAAAGTATTAAATAGGCGAATTAGAAGTAGGGAAATTGGAAACAGTATAATCCTAAACAACAATTGGATACTTAAATAAGGGAACAAAGAATATTATTATACAATTCACGGAATTGGAATAAGTAGAGAATTCAACAATTGGTGATGCGAAAAAGGGTAATATTTGTCGCACTTAGCGGGGGTCCAGTATGCTATTGTAGGATGAATAGGTAAGAATAGGATAAGATGAGTCATCTCCTTAAGAGATGGAGAGGTGACACCCAGTGCGAAGGTGGAGTGAAGCACGCACTGGGGTCATTACCCTGGGAGGGGTACCAGGTGGGGTCAGTAAGTACATGCACTGTCTGCTGGCTTTGTGGGTACTCACCTCCTTACTCAAACCCATGGTTGGGTTTGTCCCCTTTCGGCCAGAGCCAGGGTGCTGTTGAAGGGGCAGTTTTGTTTGGGAGTACCGACACGGGAGGGCACATCCCGGTCAGTACCCAAGTTAATAAGAATTAAGTAGCTAGCATACTGGACCCTGATTGCTGGGGCAATCACCCACTGGCCTTATCATTATGTTTGAATAAAGAGTGCAGTCAAGTTAAAACCAGCTACGGTCTCTGTGTCTCTTTGGGGGGTGCGCCGACAATAGCAGCATGGAATGGAAGGCTAACACTGGGAAAACACCATGATTACCAGAGTAGGGTAAAGAGTATAGCATAGCAGGGCATGCAAAAAGGGGGAAACCAGAACTCAACACATAAAACTGAGGAGAGGGGAAATACTAGCGGTGTGTTATGACCAGGAAGAAGGGAGATCCCAACAAGAACCATAATATCAGAGGGTGGACCAGAACACTAGCAGCACCCAAAACCACAACAGATACTCCACCAGCTTCCTGAGGTTTCCAGCCCTCCTTGTAAACAGATTGGGGCCAATCAGGAAACTGGCATGCCTGGCTCCAAACAACATTTGGGAGAGGGGAGGAAGAGGGAATTTTGGGGAAATATCATGCCTAAGCAGGCTAAGAGGAGGCACATGGGGAAAACTGTTAAACCCCAGAGGCCAGGGGTTCAGGGCTAAGCCCTGACAAAGTGTTGTTGGGAGAGAGCAAAGAAGGGGGTACAGCCATTTTAAAATCCTAGGGTAAGTGATTTGAGCCGAGATGTGAAAATTGCTGCACTGCAGGGAATGTGACGGGACTATCGCGGAGGTGGTCGTCCACTGGGGGTACATGTCTCCTCCACCCCCTCTGATTTTTCCCCATTGCATTTCTATACCCTCTAGGTCAGGAGTGGGGACCTTTCCCCTCCCCTGGGCCTTTATGAAAATCAGTTCAAGCTCTTAGGCCAGATAGGAACTGGGGTCAGGCCAGGGGTGCCTGAGATGAGGGAAGGAAAGGGAAGATCCAGACCAAAGATCTATGTCATGGACCCATCTCCCATCCATGAGTGTATGCCCTGCCCTCATCTCCACTAGGGACATGTAAAGGGGACAAATTTTATGTTTCTGATTTCTAAATTCTATTCTGGTTTCAGTGGCAATTTTCGTGTTTTGTGTGTCAAAATTTGGGGACCTGTTCTGATTACTGATATATACCGCCATTTGAGAGCTTTAGAGAGGGCAAATGCAGGACAGACTGCAGGATCTAGATGCAAAGGTTCTGCTTCTCCCACCTACCAAAAGGAAGGATTTCTTCAAGGTATAACAATTTTTACAAACACACAAAATATATGAACATAGCTCTCCACTCCAGAGGCTCTAGTACGGCAAGGGTTTTAGGTAAAGGCTCACCCTGCACCCAAAGTCAGTTTGCAGAACCTAGGTGCTGTGAAATTCTGCTTCTATACTGATCTGCAGCTCCCATGTACCAAGTGCCTTGTACTGGGGGTAGGGGAGGGAATCATTTGTGAATGTGATTTGCTGGGTAGCGAGCACCTAGCAGAAAGGAATTTACAAGGCACAATAACTGTAGTAACAATAAAGAAAGAGAAAAAGAGAACAGAGTTTCCTCTAGCTATCCACTCCAAAAGGTATCATTCAGGAACAACCATTTATAAAGTTCACTCTTATACCCACAGGCAGCAAGACCCAGGTCACAATCACAAATGTTTCCCCATCACCCCAATACAAGCAACTGGCTAGCCTCTGCAGCCTTTTATCCCCCACCATCACACCCAGCATGCCCCACTTAGCAGTAGCTCCAGGAAGATGGGGGACAGGGGTGAACCAGACTGTGGGGGAAGGAGGAAGAATCAAGAACTTTAGTGACAGCAGCAGTGAAAGCAGGACTGGGGTAATCTCATTGGTTTGGCTTCTGAGTAGTGGCTCTGCTGTTCCCACTGCTCTGCTCTCAAACTCCTTCCCCCTGCCAGGGCTGAAACTCGATTTTGACTTTTTCTGAGTTATCACTGAGAATCACAACTATCATCTCATTTTAAACGAGAAACAATAGCCGAGAAAATTGCTGTCTCTCGACAATTCTTGGTCACAAATATTTTCTTGAATTACTGTTTACCAGATTGTCGTTTACTGCTGGATTGTCAATTACCGAGTTACCGTTTACCGAGTTGTTGGTTACCATTTACCAGGTTGTTGTTTACTGGGTTGCCTGTGAGCCAAATCAAATAACCAATAAACATGGTAATAAACGAATTACCAATAAATGAATAACCAGTAAACATGGTAACAAACCAATAAACACCAATAACCAATAACCAAAAAACAAATAACCAATAACCAATAAACATAGTAATAAACCATTAAACAATAAACAATAATAACCAATAACAAAAAACCTCCCAATAACCAATAAACATGGTAACCAATAAACCAATAAATACGTTAAATGGCAAATCACAGTAACTGGTAAACATGGCACACGGTAAATCGCAATACCAATACAACCAACAAACGGCAATAACCCATGGTAACCGGTAAACACGGTAAACTATAAATGGTAACTTATCGTAACTGATAAATTGAGTTTCATCTGAGATCTTGATTGGGGTTTGAAAAAGCTGTGAAATCTTGGCAGCAATTCTCGATTCTAGTGAAATTATTGTGAGACTAAAACTGATTCTCGTTTCAGCGCTAAGCACAGCTCATTAATGTGCTGCAGGGGAAGGCTTTTCCCTGTGCAGCAAGGGTATGTCTGTCTCCAATGCTGGTCCAGGTGGAAGCAAAAAACCAAACCAAAACACAAAATAGGTTCCTGTTTTTGTCTTTTGTTTTTTATCTGCTAAATTGACATTTGGGGCCATTTTGGGGTCTTTAAAATTTTGGAATGCACAACCCTAATCTCCACTGCCTTCCCCTGAGCTTACTTTTTTCAGTGTTTGAAGATAGGAACTGCTTTCCCTAGGCCAAATCAAGGAACTGGGAAGGGGCCAAGTAAGAACCAATCAAAGACTGGATTTGCCCCAAATCTGGTGATTCCTCACCCCTTGTCTAAGTCATTCAACCTTTTTGAGAAAAATGTAAGGAATTCAGTAATGGTTTCTGTGCTGGTCTTTGCACAGAACAGGACACTTGCACTGCGATCAAGCGCCTATTTGCCTATAGGAAAAGTCTTGAAAATAGCTGTAAAATCTACCTCATACTTCAGAAACATTCCCACTACTTCAGTCTATAGGATTTGACAATGAATACCGTATGTATGGAAGATCTGACTGGCGTCAATTGGGATTAGAGTCAGATCACATTTTGCTGAATATACAAAGAAACATAGGAAATGACAACCATTGAGCCCCATGCCAAGGTTCCAGAATGGTGTTGAAATAAAATTTGTTTGATGCTGATGGTCTTTGTTTTTCAGCAGTAATATAACCAGCTTGATCCCCCCCTCCCCCAAAGTGAAATTTTGCTGGCTTTCTGGTCTTCTCTGTGGTTGCTACTGTTTGTCTTGGCACTTAAATCACAAAGGCAGTGTCTGATTTGCGTCAGCCTGTCTACAGAAGATGCATCTACCCACGAATGAATCACATTGCGAAGTCATCGTCTTGAAGTTCAAGCTCATGAGCCACAAAGCACTTACTCAAGAGTAGTCCCACTGATGTCCTGCCTAAACAGGGAAATTATTTCTTTGGCAGCAGTGAGAAGGGCATTTTCCTCTTTCCCTCCAGTGCTGTAAATGTCACAGTGCTGTGGATGGTGTGGGTTGCAAAGAAGCTTTTAAAAAACTGCTTGCAAAATAGCAGCTAGGCTTAGCAACAAAATGTATCTTTGCAAACTGCTGTGTTACCAAGACCCTTTCACTTTCTTGGGGTGTTTTCACACAGGAAGGGAGGTAGTCGGAAAGTGTGGTGAATCCGTGGGTAGGCCCTGCCACTCCTGTGGGCAGCAGTGGGAGCAGTTCAAATGGACAGACCCACAAGTAGGTCCTGTAGGCGGGGGAACCACTGCCACCCGTCTCCCCACTCCGGTTCTGTCCCCAGAAGCCAATGACACAGGCAGAACCCCAGGACTCCGGGCTTCTGGCAGCAGGATCCAGCCCCCGGAGGAAGCTGCCACTGTCACCAGTCATCCACTGGAGCAGCAGGAGGAGTGCTCGTTCTGAGCCACCCACCATCAGCTCTTTGAGGAGACTCCAGAGAGGAGGAGGAGGAGCTGGGAAGCCTTGAAATTGAAATGGGGGCATGATATTTGCCCAGGAGTACAGTGCTGGTCAGTGTCAAACTGGGAAGCCCTTCCGTGCTTGAAATTGACATTGGGGGGAATTGGCACTGTGAAGTACAGCAGCACTGCTCTCCTTGACAAGGAGACCCCCATCCCCTGCTGGTCTAGTTCAAGCCGGGTCCAGGTTCAAAATAGACCAACATGGTAATGCAGTCAGGGGACACTGGGGCTTCTCATTCTCCCCGGGGTCCCCTCCAACAGCTGATGTGGGCGGACCAGGACATGTCCCCTCTGGCTGCTCCAACAGATGACTGGTGAGAGTTACAGCTTCCCCCAATCCTTGCCAGCTCCATGGCCTTGTTCATGGTGCTGGCAGACCTCTATGCAGGCATGGCTTCTGGGAGCATTTCACATGGGAGGCTGCCCTGCATTTGCTGCTTGCCCTGCTTTGGGCTGAGTTGCCCCACAAGGCATGCTCCTTGATAATGCGGGTGATGCCTTGGGTGAACATCTGGTGAACATCTGGTGGATAGTGTTCAGACAGGCGCCGAGTCCAGGGCAAAGGGGGTGGGGGGCGGGGATTGCGAAAGTGAGGCACTGTAATAACACCCTATATCTTGAAAAAAGAAAATGTTTTGCTGCTGCAGATTTAAAACCTCATTTACAATCCCGGTGTCTTAATCATACAAAAGATTTGATAATCTAAAAGTTATTCTTCCCCCTTCCATTGGGAGTTCTTAAAGGACAAGTCACATGGAATAATCTATAACTTAAGCCCAGCGCAAAATCAGTGGTGCTCCTCAACCTATTCTTAATAGAATTTATCTTGGATGATGATGTAGGGGCTGTCTTTGGTACTTCAGGTCCCAGCTGCTCATTTTTAGCTGAGCTATATAGACCCCCTGGAAGGCTATAATTGAAAGTGGGTAGCTTCCTTCATCACTTCAATCCCAGCAATGCAGGTGGTGCTGGAGCCAGCCTGATAACCACCTGAGGGGACACAGTGATTTGTGTGCTAATGTTGCACTGGCTGCTTACACCTGCAAACGTGCATAGGGTCACGTCTGCCTCTCACTCTGTATTCTCTCTGAAGAATAGGGGAGAAGAGGAATGAGCTTCTAGCTTTTTATTTTCTTGAGAGAAATCATTTACGTTATCAGGGGGCCTCTACTGTGTGTGATGTTAGTAGCCATTTCCGTCACTTGCTGGGGTGGAAGGGGTGACAAGCTTCTGTCTGGTGAGAAACATAGTATGACTAGAAGCAGCTTTTCACAACTAAGGGTGAAAACAAATGAGACAATATCCCACATTAGCCCACACCATTTATTAAGTGTTCACCAGATGTGAACCCCCTCCCGTGGTGTTGTCTCAGATAAGGATGGGCGAACGCGGTTTGGAATTTCGGAGTTCGGACCGAACTCGGTCTGTTTGGTCGACCAAACCGAACTTCCAAGCTGAACTCGAATTTCAAACCGAACCGAACCAAATTTCCAAACTCCATTCTGTTTGCCCATCCCTAGTGGCAACACACACCAAAAAACCTGGTTTTGAATGGCCGAACTTGGTTCGGAAGTTCGTAATTCGACCGAACTTGGACCGTTCGGTTGACCAAACTGAACTTCCGAACCGAGCTTGAATTTCAAACCGGACCGAACCGAATTTCCGAACTCGAATTTCCAACCAAACCGAACTGAATCAAATTTCTGAACTCTGTTCTGTTCGCCCATCCCTAGTCTCAGAGAAGCCTGCCATGTGGGTGAATGCTGGCTGATCCTGACTAATATATCCCCATGGGGCTACTTCCCATCTATGGGGGTGCATGCAGCCTCTGCCTGCATACAGGCCACCAGCACCATAGAGTCCTGGGCACAGCACCTAGAGCAGTCTGAGGAATGAGCACTCTCTCCACTCTCACTCTCACTGGCACTTTGACTGGAGCAGCAGGAGCGCCCCAAAAGCAAAAAAAGTAAAAATAAAAATGGGAAAAGGAAACAGATGAAAAACACAGCAGGGGTGGCTTCCTGTATGCAGGGTTCACTACAGCTGTGAGTCGTGAGAGGGTGATGGGTGATATGCGGCGCCTCCTCATTTATTGGGTTAATCTGCTGAACCATGTGAGTGTGGGCTGCATGTTGGTTGCATGGAGTGAAACCTGGCTCCAGCAGGCTACTGCCTCATTCTTTGCTTTTAAATAATAATAATTATTATTTTTATTTATTTGATTTATTTAATACATTATACCCCACCCCTCCTGCAAACAGCTCGGGGCGGCTAACAAATTTCACATAAAAACATTTAAAATATTTAAAACCATCCTAAAAAAATCTTAACAATTAAAACAGGGAAGGACAAAAAAATTATAACAAATAATAAAGAAGGGTAGGAGGATAAAACCCACTAACCCACCCTCCCAAAAGGCCTGGGCAAACAGTCAGGTTTTACAAGCTCGCCGGAATGTTAAAAGGCTTGGGTCCAGGTAAGCTTCCTCCCGGAGGGAATTCCAAAGGTGCGGCATGGCCACCGAGAATGTCCTCTCCATTGTGGCCCCCGCGCTTAACACGGAAGACCTCCAAGAAGGCACCCCTGGCAGACCGAAGGAGCCGCTCTGGGGCGCGGAGGGCGAGCCGATCCCTGAGGTATGAGGGACTGAGACCGTGAAGGGCCTTATAGATCAACACCAGTACCTTGGACCTGGCTCGGCATGCTATTGGCAACCAGTGCAGAGCCTAGAGCACAGGTGTTATGTGGTCCTGGTGACCTGTCCCCGAAAGGAGGTGGGCCACCACATTCTGCATTATCTGCAGCCTCCGAACCAGGAACAAGGGCAGCCACATGTAGAGCGCGTTGCACTAGTCCAGCCTCTAGGTGATGAAGGCATGGACGAGGGAGGCCAGGTCCGGGCCAGAGACATACGGACGCAACCTCCGCACCAGATACAACTGGCAGAAGGCAGCCTTCACCGCCCCTTCTACCTGCTGCTCCAGGCGGTGATCCGCGTCCAGCACCACCCCCAGACTCCGGACCTGTTGAGCTACAGGAGGGCGAACCCTCCCAATCAGGGGGGCCGACACCTCCCTCGCTCTCCCCCCCACCATCACCTCTGTCTTATCAGGGTTGAGCTTCAGTCTGCTCTGCCACATCCATTCCGCCACAGCCTCCAAACATTGGGATAGCAACGAGACAGCAGGGTCTGGGTCAGCTGAAAAAGAGAGGTACAGCTGAGTGTCATCAGCATATTGGTGACAATGCACCCCAAACCCTCTCACGATCTTCCCCAAGGGCTGCATACAAACATTAAATAATAATGGAGACAGAAGGGAACCCTGCGGAACGCCGCAGGACAAAGAGCGGGGGCAACGTTTTTCAGCTCCCAGCACTACCCGCTGGCTTCTCCCTGAGAGGAATGAGTGGAACCATTCAAGAATGGTTCCGTCCAGCCCCCCCAGGTCACACAGTGGTCAAAAGCAGCTGAGAGATCTAGCAGGACAAGAAATGTTGAACGTCCTGCGTCCATCTCTCGGTGGAGATCGTCGACCAAGGCCACCAACACCGTCTCAGTGCCAGTGCTGGGGCAGAACCCAGATTGAAATGCGTCCAGGAAACTGATGATGTCTAGATGCACCTGGAGCTGAATTGCCACTGCCCGTTCAATAACCTTCCCAAAAAAGAGAAGGTTAGAGACAGGTCAGTAGCTGGCAAGTGCGTTCATGTCCAACGATGATTTCTTCAGCAGGAGGAGCATCACAGCCTCATTGAGGCTGTGTGACAACCTCCCCTGCTGCAGGAACACGTTAACCACCCTCACCAGCACCGTCCCCAACGTCTCCCTGGAGGCTTTCACCACCCAGGACGGGCATGGATCAAGTTCACAACGTTTGGCTCTCACAGACCCCAAGACATCCGCCGCATCAGCTGGCGTCACTTCCTGAAACTCCCCCCGACAAAGATGGACCAGACAGGGCCTCCATCACCTCGCACTTTCTACCTACTGCCTCTAATCCAGTGTCGAAGTCGCTCTGAATACCAGCGATCTTGTCTGCAAAGTAGGTGACAAACTCACAGCGGGCCTGGGACAACTCCCCATCCAGACAGAGGGAGGCTGGGCTGACCAGCCCCCGCACCACCCGAAACCTCCGCTGGGCATGACTTCACAGACGCTATGAGAACAGCAAGGAACTCCTTCCTTGCTGTTCTCACAGCCTCAACTTAGAACCACAAATGGGCCCTATGGAGAAGTCGGTCGGAGTCAGATCGAGTCCGACGCCAGCGTCGCTCCAGCTTCCTGCCTACTTGCTTCATCCCCCGCAGCCCCTCAGTAAACCAAGGGGCCCTGCTGTGATGAGACAGAGGCAGAGGGCATCTCAGAGCCACCCTGTCAATGGCCTCCTCCAGGTGCATTGCTGTGCTATATATATGAGCATTTATATAGTGCAGCAATGTAGCTGGTGCTTTACAAAGAATAAGATATACACGGTCCCTGCCCGAGAGTGTAAATAAACCTCCTTTGCCTTTAAATATACAGCCATGTGACTCAATCATCCTTCTCCTCTGCCACCCCCACCTTATGTTTGTTGTTTGCTCATGATTGGTCTCATCTTCCCCCTTTCTCCCTGTTAGTTCCCCAAGAGCCAATCATGACAGGAGAATCAAATCTGGTGGCTAGCAACACATCTTTCCCCCTTGTGTCCTGGGTACCAGAATGCTGTGCGTAACAGTTAACCTAGCTTGCATTATTGCTCAAATGACCAAGTGTGAATAGGCAAACTGGTGAACAGATGTTGCTAAATTTTGGCCAGGGCTGAATCCAAGAATGTGCAGATTGTGTGATCAGGGCTCTGTATGTTGGGAGCCCAGCAGAACTGTGGATAAACTTGAAATGAAAATGCGACTGCAAGAAGCATAAAACAGGGGCTTATAGGGCCTCAAATGTGGAGAGGCTGGCTTCTGGAGGGCCTGGGATGATTTGAGAGGGAACCCCAACACATGGAGCTCATGAATAAGCATTCTTCGTAAAGAGGGGTCCACACCAGCATTCTGTACAAGTCCTGACCAGCTTCCCTGGATCCAGCTCTGTTTCTGGCCTAGGCTCCGATTTCAGGGCCAGACTTAGGATTTTAGTACCCAAAAGCGACTCAAGTTGCCACCATCCCTAGCCGCTTTGGAGTACATGTGGGCTGCCATCTTCTGAGGCAGGGAGGGAGACAATGGCCGCATCCAGCACAGAAGCCAACTCTTCCTCTGTGCTTGGCACCACCGCCGAGCGCATTTGCAGGGGGCTTCTCCAGGTGGGTATGGATGGGGTCCAGGCTGTGGTCAGTGCAGGTGAGGCAATGCAATTACAGTGGTGGCGGGGGAGAGGGCGCCATCACTGAGTGGGTGCTATGAACAGAAGCCCCCAATCCCACCAAACATCTGCCCCCTAGGCAGGTTCCTATGTGATTTGGGAAAGCATATAAACACACAGTTCTTTTAAAGCTGCACTTAAATCCCACTGAAATAAGGCCACATTCACACCTCATGCTGTGGTGCTGTAAAAATGATGTGATACAAAGACGTGGCAGCGGGGAGGAGACTGATGCCGGAAGTAGCGCTGGTGCAAACAGGGTTCTGCCGCGGCTTTACCCGCTCACGACAGTGCTGGATTTTGTGTGCTGTCATGCGCAACTACAGCTGTGGCAGAACCCCATTCACACTGGCACTACTTCTGGCATCGGGCCCCTCCCCGCTACCATGTCTCTACGTCATTTCTACAGCGCCGCAGCGTCAGGTGTGAATGTGGCCTAAGTAGGACTTTCAAATGCACTTAAAATTTAAGCATGAAATCAAATGAAATGGCAGTTTAAGCTCTTCAATGATCAAAGGAGTCTTGGCTAGGTTGTGTGGGAAAGCCACACTTTCCTTCTCTCTCCCATGATGCTCTGGGGGCCTTATCTTCCTTATGATCACATACCATAAAAGAGTAAAAGGGATGTTCTATGAGGTCATCATGGGATGGGCCCTCCGTAGAACTTTGTAGTCAACTGAATCCAAGTTGTCATAAGGGACTTGCACTGACTGGTAAAAGCAAAGGTAGGAAAGGCAGCAGGAAGCAAAGGCGGAACCGAGGGAGGTCACAAGTACCAGAATCGAGCCCAGTCCAGTCCCACGTGTTCCTTCCCTCCCTGTTGTGTTCTGCCCTGTACGGCAGTGGGACCCACTCCTGGGGCAGCAGCGATAGGGATGTGCGAATGCGGTTCGTCCGTTCAAGTGTTTGACCCGAACTTGGCCTGTTTGGACAGCTGAACCGAACGCCCGAAGCGCCAAAAAGTTCGGGGGCGTTCAGTTGCGTTCGGATGAGTTTGGGTGGGAAAAACAGGGCTGGCAGGCCTGGGGTGCGGGGCAGTTGAGGAGCAGACATCCCGGTGCCAGGGGTGGAGAGGCTTGGAATAGCAGCCAGCCTGCCCAATCACCATCCTTCTTTTCCTCAGAACACTGGCTTGGCAGTCTGCGATTGGCATGGGGCTACACTGCATGGAGCCAATGGGGCTTGTGGTTGTTGGAAAAACAGCTCCAGATGACATTACCTTTTGCACCAACAAACCCTAATGACCACTAGGGGCATTTGGGAGTAGAGATAGTGAGTTAGTGTGTGTGTCACTTTAACCTTTCCTGATCTCTGCTTCTAAGCCCCCTCCCAGGTGGGATGTGCCCAGGAAGCTCCTATTGAGACTTCCTGCTTCTTCCTGACCATTCTCCATTATTCCTAAATTCTCTCTCTGACCTTCAACATGTCTGGCCACCATGCTGGTGGCACCTAGCTAGTAAGACTAGGGATAGGCCTTTCCTATCACAATGTACTTCTCAATAAAGTAGTTTACTTTAACCTAGAAACAATCTCCAAGGTGTTGATTACTACTAAGCTGTTGCTACTAACAATTCAAGCTG
>QEPC01002208.1:188470-202621 GCA_003113815.1 Sphenodon punctatus | reverse complement strand
TTCTCTCTCTGACCTTCAACATGTCTGGCCACCATGCTGGTGGCAGCTAGCTAGTAAGACTAGGGATAGGCCTTTCCTATCACAATGTACTTCTCAATAAAGTAGTTTACTTTAATCTAGAAACAATCTCCAAGGTGTTGATTACTACTAAGCTGTTGCTACTAACAATTCAAGCTGCTTTTGGGGTTTTGTTTTTCTAACCATTAATAAAAATTCCCAACAGTGGTAAGGCAGGCACAGCAAGTAACAAAAGTCATTGCCCTCCTCCCTTCCAATTCCTTCAGAGCTAGCCACTGATCCTGTCAGCAGGCGTTTTCAGAAGTCTCCCTCTCCCAGCAGTTTGTGTTCCTCCCAATCCATTGCCATCCTCCTCCTATTTCACCCATTCCCACACATTTATCTCCATAGTTTCATTTATTTAGATTAGATTAGATAGAGTTAGGTGTTATTGTTATTTTTTATCCCTCCCTGTGTTCTTTCCCCCTACCCTCCATTGAATTCTTCCCTCCTCCCTGTATATATTCCATCCCTGATTCCCTTCCCCTGTTTTTGGATTTATTTAGTGTAGGGTTAGATTGATTTATTATTATTATTATTATTATTATTATTATTATTAGCATTAGCATTAGCATTAGCATTAGCATTAGCATTTATATAGCACCAGCTACCCCTCCCTGTGTTGTTTGTTGTGAGCTGTCTGTGTCCCCGTCCCCATCCCTGTGTAAATAGATAGATAGATAGATAGCTTAGTTATAGAGATAGATAGAGATAGTGTGTAGTTTTAATATTTTATAGTGTGTTTGTAGAACTAGACCTTTGTAAATATTAGATAATATTTAATTTAGTTCCATAGGTTTTAGAATAGTTAATAGCAGTTAGAGTTAGTGTGTATATATATATATAATATTAGATTACCAATTTGAATGAATAAATAATTTTTTTAAAAAAATCTTCCAGTGCATTCTTTGGGTGGGAGAAATGGAGAAGAGAAGCAGGAGAGGCCGGTCTGCTGCCTGTAAGGCATGCAATGGGGCACGTGGCAGAGGTGGCAGGGGTCGTGTCAGCGGAGTGGCAGCAGGCATCAGCAGCAGCCCGAGCCCATCACCACGCCCCAAACTTCACAGGCCTGATTTTGGCAGTCGGGCTGCAGAGGTTCCCAACAGGGGCACTAGCTGGGGTGTGGTTAGGCGATGCCTCCTGCCAGCATCCTCCACTGCCACACAGGGCACTGGAAGGTCTGCAGTACAGAAGGCTGTGGATGTCTGTGCTGTGGCTGCAGATGCAGGTGCTTTGGATGTTCCTTCAGGGCCACCAATGTCCCCCATTGTTGAGGTGATCCCCAGCGGTCCAGGACTGGTGGATCCCACCCCAGCTGCTAGAGGCAGGGCCCGATTCCTGGGCAATGGCAGCAGGGAGAGGAGCAGGAGCAGGAGCAGCAGCTATAGGGGGCACAGGGTGAGTGGCAGCAGCATGGTGGGCAGTCCATCAGCCTCAGGGTCCCAGTACTCCCCTTCGCGGGACATCACTCTGATTGGGGACAGTGAGGCAGAAACTAGTCCTGCAGAGATGTCTGGTGCTGAGATGATGTCTGTCCCACCAAGAGCTGTGTCACTACCATGTTCTGCCCCTCCCAGCAGCGCTGTCAGTGGTACGTCACCCAGTGTGGGCCAGAAGGCAGGAGGGAGCAAAATATCCTCGGTCTGGGCGCATTTTAAGTTGGTGCGGGCGGATGATCCCAGGGAGGTGCAGTGCACTTTGTGCCAGAAGGTGGTGAAGCATGGGCAGGTGCTCACCAACCTTGGTACAAATGCCATGGCGAGGCACCTGAACAGATGCCACAGCACTGTGTTGCTAAGCAGGCAGACAGGGGCAGTGGATGTAAGCAGTTTCCCAACTGCAGCGGCCAGTCGTCCACGTCCATCAGCGGGCAAGCGTCCTGCTCTAACAGCTGCCTCTAGCAGTAGGAACAGTATCGCTGCTAGGGGGGAGCAGCAGCAGCAGCAGCAGCGCACCATGGAGGAGCTGGGGTCGGGGCAGCTGCCAAGTCCATCTGGAGCTGCAGGACGTGGAGGGCAGCGTGACTTTCAAATTAAAGCCACGCGCATGTTGGGGGAAATGATCACCCTGGATGGGCAGCCCTTTTCATTGGTCAGGGACATGGGGTTTAGGCGTCTGATTGGGTTCCTGGCCCCCGAGTTTAAGCTGCCCTCGTGCACCACCCTGAGTCAGAGGAGTGGATGAGGGAGCAGCTGGCAAGGGCTGGGGGTGCCACCGTCTACTTTACAACAGACCTGTGGTCGAGCAGGAACACGCAGCACACCTACGTGGCAGTGACGGAGCAGCACAAGGCTCCCCAGTGCACCAGCTGGTGCAGGATGTATCCACCCAGTGGAATTCAACCTTCCTGATGCTCGAGCGACTTCTCAAGCAGAAAGCCGCCTTGCATCAGGTGCAACTGGTGACAGAGAGCAGGGCACCTCCAGGGTACGATGGGGCGGAATGGGAGATCCCGACACACACAGTCTTCATGCTGAGACTGTTCCTGGCCATGACGGAGACCATCAGCTCCTCCATGGCCACCATCAGCCAGGTGACTCCTCTGGTCCAGAGTCTCCTGAGGAGGCTGGAGGAGATTCTCCAGGGGTGGCATTGTGGCCCTCAGGACAGGAAGCTGACTGATGAGGCGGTTGACGTGGTGCAGCATCTGAAGGCAGGGCTGAAGGCATGCTTTAATGAGCTCCTGAAGCAGGTGGAATACATTCTAGCAACCATGATGGACCCCAGGGTCAAGGGTAGTGTGGCACGGCAGCCAGTGCTCTTTGGGCACTGGAAGGATGACCTGGTGGAGAGGGTCCGGTAGGCAGAGTGGGCTGTGGAGAGTGTGTGGTGGTAGCAGCAGCAGGACACCCCTGAGGATGGTTGGAGAAGCCACCCCTTTCAGTCGGCGGAGTCTATCCCTGCTCCCAGCACTAGCAGTAGCAGCACCAGCAGCAGGCTGAGCAGCAGCAGCACCCCTGTTGTGAGAAGCAGCTCTTATGTACAGGGCACTGTGGTGAGCATGCACTCATGCACAGAAGGGCAGGCAGCGTGGCTGAGGGCAGTGGTGGAGGTGGTGCCCAAGCAGAGTTACGTGAGGGAGTATGACAGCACCTCAGTAGCAGTGGAGAGCTACCTGGAGGAGGAGATGTGCATAGAACCCAGCAGTGATTCCTTGACCTACTGGCCGTCAAGATGAACATGTGGCTGGTCTTGTCCAAAGTGGCCAAGGGTCTCGTGTCCTGCCCACCAACGAGTGTCCCCAGCGAGTGGGTGTTCTCCATTGCAGGGGACATTTGCTTGCCGCACCGCCTGAGACTGGGTGGCCAAGTTGGTGGAGCAGTTGCTGTTCATAAAGGTGAACCTTCCGCTGCTGGGATTCCCCGAGCTGCCCGTGGACATGAATTGATGGTGTAGTGGCACACGTCATCCCTTGCCAGGGGCAGTCTTCGGACGGGGCTCCTCCTCAATCTGGGCTGCTGCTGCTGAGGTGCTGTCCCTCCCTCCCAATGCCCAGCATCTGCCGTGCCTCTCTCTCTCTCTCTCTCTCTCTCACTAGATGGCCTTGGCTGGCGTATCTGACTGACCTGATGATGCAGGGTGGCATTAGGAAGCTGTAAGCCTGTCAGCCAGCCTCTGGCTAGACTATCTTGGCCCACCTATCTGACTGGCTCTCTCTCGTGCATGCTGCACAGTCTTTGCCATTCTATCTGAATGCCCTGCCAAGGTCCCAGCTTATTGCCTCTCATGCCACTCTGCCTGTCTGTCCGCCCGCCCACCTGCCCAGATGGCCTAGATCAAAGCCTGCCTTGGTCTGCCTTCCCATGCTCATGCCACACTGCCTGTCTGCCCGCCCGCCTAGGTGGTCTAGATCAAAGCCTGCCTAGGCCTGCCTTCTGCTCATGCCACTCTGCCTGTCTGCCCACCTACCAGCCCAGGTGGCCTAGATCAAAGCCTGCCTCGGTCTGCCTTCCCATACTCATGCCACGCTGCCTGTCTGCCCGCCCTGTGGACAAAGTTGAAGCCCTGCCCCAGCCTGCCTACCTCTCATGTCAAGGTGCCTGCCTGCCTGCCCTGGCAACGCTGGGTGATGTGCCCCACTGGCCTGGTAATCCCACTGCTGCTGTCTTCTGGTCCATGGGTGCTCTGTCCTGGAAAATCCAAATGTGCCCACACATTCCTGCTGCTGCCGTCTGCTGCTGTAAGGGAGCTCTTCCCTGGAAAATCCTACCATCCTGGCTCCATGGGTGCTGTGCACAGGCAAATACTTCTGCTGCCACCTTTGCTGTCTGTGCCATGGGTTCTGTACCCGGGTAATCCATTGTCCGCTGCTGCTGCCAATGCTGCCTCTGCTGTATGTGTCACAGGTTCTGTGCCTGGGCAATCCAATGTCTGCTGCTGCTGCCAAAGCTGCCTCTGCTGTCTGTGCCATGGATTATGTACCCAAGCAATCCAATGTCCGCTGCTGCTGCCAAAGCTGCCTCTGCTGTCTGTGCCATGGGTTCTGTGCCCCAGCAATCCAATGTCCGCTTCTGCTGCCTCTGATGTCTGTGCCACGGGTTCTGTTCCCTGACACTCCAATGTCTGCTGCTGCTGCCAATGTCACCTCTGCTGTCTGTGCCATGGGTTCTGTGCCCCGGCAGTCCAATGTCCACTGCTGATGCCTCTGCTGTGCCATGGGTACTGTGCCCTGGAAATCCAATGTCTGCTTCTGGGTGGCCACATGATTCACCACTGGGCAAGACTTGACCAATTGGCAGAATTGTCAGATCCGGAGAGTAGGATGCAAGCCTGAAATGCCTGGCTGAGCAGGGGTGGCTGCCACCGGGCCCTGGCCGGGCCTCTGCCACTGCTCCTTTAAAGCCCAGTACAGGGCTGGCACCACCTGCCGCCTCAGGGTGATGTTGCCTGGCAGGCCTCCAGTTCTGCTCGCTCTATGCTGGGTTCTCCAGTTCTAGTCACCATCATGGCTGGGCATTGCAGATTGCCAGGCATCAATGGAGCAGCAGCAGAGGCCCGGCCAGGACTTGGTGGCTGCCACCCCTGCTTGGTTGGGCGTTGCTGGCTGTCAGGCATCGGTGGCAGCTTGACTCAGGGTGATGTGTGAGGGCAGATTAAACTGGGGGGACAGGAAGACAATCAGGCACCTAAACTCCATGTCCCCAACCACCAAGAATGGCTGCCCATCGAGCGCAATCCTTTCCCCCAACATGCGTGTGGCTTTCAGTTGAAAGCCACACAACCCTCCACATCCTGCAGCTGCCGATGGGCTTGGCAGATGCCCCCATCCCAGCTCCTCCATGGTGCACTGACGGTGCTTTGGGGCCTCAACTGGTTGCTGCTGCTGCACCACTGACAGCGCTGATGGGAGGGGCAGAATATGGTGGCCACACAGCTCTCGGAGTGACGTGTGGCCTGCCCTGTCCAAAGTGGCCAAGGGTCTGTTGTCCTTCCCACTGAGTGTCCCCAGAGAGCGGGTGTTCTCGATAGTGGGGGACATTTGTTCGCTGCACCACCTGAGACTGTGGGCCAAGTTGGTGGAGCAGTTGGTTTTCATCAAGGTGTCTGTCTACTGCTGCTGCTGCTGCTGCTGCTGCTGCTGCCATGGGTTCTGCTACCAGGCAATCCAATGTTTGCTGCTGTTCCACTGATGCCTGGCAGCCTGCAATGCCCAGCCAAGTAAGGGTGCCAGGCCAGCCACCAAACCCCAAGCCTTCCCGGCCTCTGCTGCTGCTGCTGCTGCTGGGTCTCAGACAACCATAAATGGTGCCACAGGCACCCCCAGGGGCCAAGTGCCGAGCTTGTCTGCCCGGGCAAGCTGGGGTGCCAAGCGCCAAGCCTTCCTGGTCTTTGCTGCTGCTGGGTCTCAGACAGACAGCCATGGTGCCACGGGCACCCCTGGGGGCCAAGCACTGAGCCTGCCTACCTGGCCAAGCTGGGGTGCCAAGTGCCAAGTCTTCCCGGTCTCTGCTGCTGCTGCTGCTGCTGGGTCTCAGCCAGCCAGCCATGGTGCCACGGGCACCCCCGGGGGCCAAGCACCGAGCCTGCCTACCTGGCCAAGCTGGGGTGCCAAGCGCCAAGCCTTCCTGGTCTTTGCTGCTGCTGGGTCTCAGATGGTGAGCCATGGTGCCACGGGCACCCCTGGGGGCCAAGCACCGAGCCTGCCTACCTGGCCAAGCTGGGGTGCCAAGCGCCAAGCCTTCCTGGTCTTTGCTGCTGCTGGGTCTCAGATGGTGAGCCATGGTGCCACGGGCACCCCTGGGGGCCAAGCACCGAGCCTGCCTACCTGGCCAAGCTGGGGTGCCAAGCGCCAAGCCTTCCTGGTCTTTGCTGCTGCTGGGTCTCAGATGGTGAGCCATGGTGCCACGGGCACCCCTGGGGGCCAAGCACCGAGCCTGCCTACCTGGCCAAGCTGGGGTGCCAAGCGCCAAGCCTTCCTGGTCTTTGCTGCTGCTGGGTCTCAGATGGTGAGCCATGGTGCCACGGGCACCCCTGGGGGCCAAGCACCGAGCCTGCCTACCTGGCCAAGCTGGGGTGCCAAGCGTCAAGCCTTCCTGGTCTTTTCTGCTGCAGCTTCTGGGTCTCAGATGGTCAGCCATGGTGTCATGGGCACCCCCGGGAGATAAGCACCAAGCCTGCCTGCCCAGGCAAGCCAGGGTGCCAAGTGCCAAGCCTTCCCGGTCTTGACTGCTGCTGCTGCTGTGTCTCCGATGGCCTGCCATGCCCCCACAGGCTGCCCTGGAGCATGCCAAGCCTCTGCCATGGCTAAACGGTCTGAATGTTCAGCGGGTCTGAACTTTGCCGTACCGAACCCATGAACCCAAACTTAGTTTTCGGGCTGAACAGCCAAATGGCTGAACATACAAACCCCATTCCGTTCACACATTCCTAAGCAGTGATGGTGAACCCGGACATGCAGTGTGTGGTATGGGCCTCCCACAACTGGAAAAGGGAGACCAGCCTGTAGGGTGCTGTCCCGTGCAGGTCTTCTCGGGCAGAACCACTGGTTTCCCTGCACCCCAGAAACCAGCCAGGAGGAGCCAGCCAGGGATGACAGTTCCTTGGGCTAGGGCAGGGGCCATGTACAGCTCCCAGATGGGATTGTTGTGGCTCAGAGTCTAGAAGCAATCTTTTCACAGGCCTGATCCTGCTTCAGGCAGCTAGTGGCTGCTGCTCCTTGACCCAAGTCCTGCCTATGTGTTCAATTCCTTGGCCCAACCTGGGCTGTGGGGGCAGCGTGGCGGCTCCATGTGAGATGCGTGTGTGTTGTGTTCTGCTCTCCGCACCAGCACAACAGGTGGCAGTTCCACTGCCAGTCTGTCACTCATGGGAACTGACTGGCCACTATCTCATATATTTTCACTGTATGCTATTTAGCTTACTGTCTGTCAGACTTCCTTACTGATTTCAGAAGTCTCCATTCCTTCCATTATCTGGCCTAGAGATAAATTGGCCTAGCTGGGGAGGAGGGAAGGAAAATTCTAGGGGTGGGCATCTGGATGAAATTACAGATCTGTATCTGTATTATGACTGCTGGACTGTTCTGTGCATATGCAGCCTTTTCCAAAATGGAGGGTGGAAGCATCACTGACATTTTGGAAAAGGGCAGCCAGTCTGCACATGCACAAAATGAACACTCTTTGGTGGCCATTTTGCACATGTACAGTTATTTTTTTTTATTTATAGATTTTAAGCCAGTGGTTCAGTATGGATTAATACAGACTAATTCATAACCGCCCATTACAAGCAGTTACAGATTAATCTGAACCCCTAATGCCCATCACTAGAAAATTCACTCTAAAGAGTTCTGATTCTTGACAGAGCTGAGCATGCCACTTCAGTATTGTAGCTATATTATAATAATAATAATAATAATAATAATAATAATAATAAATACAGTTTCTTACTGGCACGGGCTAAATGCCATGGCCAAAATACAAAAATTAATATCGAATACAATGAATACAACAGAGGTTCTGATTCTTGACAGAGCTGAGCATACCACTTCAGTGTTGTAGCTATATAATAATAATAATAATAATAAATTAATAAAGTTTCTTACTGGCACGAGCTAAATGCCATGGCCAAAATACAAAAATTAAAATCGAATACAATGAATACAACAGAGGTTCTTAAACAAATATAAACAAAACCAATCAAATACAAAAAGCAAATAGTGTTCAAACCATTCAAGACGTTGGGTGAAAACAGACATGATGCTAACCACCCTTGGTGGTTATTTATGCATGTTGCAGGGCTGTATTGGTGCCCTATGCAGCCCTGCAACATGCATAAATGACCACCAAGGGTGGTTAAAGGGTGGTTAGCGTCATATCTGTTTTCACCCTATATCAACGTTTACTGAGATACTGAGCCATCATAGCAACATTGTAAATTATATTAGGGACTTTAGTGGCCATAGAAAATTTAAGTAACTGCAGTGCTGAGGGGAGGAATAAGGTCTCTGAGCAAGGCACGAGGCCAGATAAATCTCTTTTAAATGCATGATCAGCAGACAAACAAACAATACATGGAGCAAATCCTCAATATGATCCAGATTGCAAAGGCATAACCTATCTTTGTATGGGATGCCAGTGCGTCTCCCTACAAGGACTTTTGTTGGGAGTAAATCGAAATGAAGTAGGGTCAAAGCCCTGCGGAGCTTAGAGTCCTCCAGTAAGTCCAGATATAACTCAAATCCTAAAGTTTGTAGCTATATAGACCTATTGTCTTTGGTATAAACCAATTACTAGAAGAAGAGAATTGACATGAGAGCACTGCCTTTGAAATGATACCCTCGCGGGATGGAGGGGTTGTCTAGTTTTGAAATGCATCATTATCCAAAGTACTGATATAGCATGGAGCCTCTGTTTGGATTGCCTCTAAAGATGACTGTAAAACAGAGTTGGACAGGAAGCTCTCACCATTTTTATTTAAAAGAGGATACTCATATCAAGCTAGATTATTCCTGCTTGCTTAGAAGAAGGTTCTTTTCATTGGAGTAACAACAGTCTGAAGTGAGGGTGATGCCCCAAAGCCCCGACCTTCCAAAATGGTAGCATGCAAAATGGCACACATACATCCAACTTTCAGGAAATTCAAAGGCTAATTTGCGAGCAGAATGGTACAGGGGGCAGTTCCCCTTTTCATTTTGGCTGACTGTGACCTTTGTAGGGGCAGACATACCACCATTGCAAAGAACTCGCATTAAGGATAAGGATAGGCAAACGCGGTTCGGATGTTCGAAGTTTGGACCGAATTCGTTCTGTTCGGACATCTGAACCGAACGTCCGAACCGAACTCTCGAATGACCGAGCAGTTTGCTCGTGTTTGGATGAGTTTGGGGGCGGGAAAAACGTCTTTTTAGGGCCAAAAATTCAGTTGGGGGGTTGGGGGACCTTTTTAGGCCCAGGCATGTTGGAATAAGGGTTTGTAATTTTGGTTCCATTGTTCGCAGTTTTGTGTTATGTGTTGGTTATGTGTATGTAAGTCTAGCAATGGCCTATGACTACGCTATTGAATAAATATTGATGGATACATTTGTTCTCACAGTCAGTGGATGCATACCAATGATATACATTTTAGTGAAGCAGGCACATCTAGGCTCATCCCAAGGGTGCAAATGACAATGAATGTTTTTCCACAGCTATCAGGAGAACTAAATCAGCACTAACCACATGTTTTGAAGTGTTGCAATACCAATAAAACCCTCAGCCTATTCCCAGCTATACATACACCCTCCATAAATCCTTCACTACATTCCCTTTCATTTCTGCTATAGGACAAGTCAATTTCCCATACTATTATAACCAAAGAGGCATAAAGTACAGAATCTATAAGTACCAGCTCCACCCCAGCTGTTACTAGGAACAGGTAACAGGTAACCAACTGATGAAATGCAAATACAAATGGCAAATGTGACTAGTAGTGAATTAGATCCATGCCCAGACTGTCTGGTGAAAGCAAGCCAGGAAACACTGGGGCTGTTGCCAGCTGGCGTTGTCTGTGCCTCCCTTTAGGAGGGCACTGGGCAGGGTGTCTGATGGCCTAATTCATCCCCTACTCAAGAAACCATCTCTTGATATTGACTCCCAGGCCAACTACCATCTTGTCTCTGTAATCTTCACTTTTTAGGGAAGGTTACTGAATGGGTGCTTGCATCGCAGCTCCAGGTTCATCTCTATGCTGTTGGATTCCTGGACTCATGTCAGTCATGTTTTCATTCTGGGCATAGCACGGAACCAAGTCTGTGCTTATGACCTTGGCTGACAATCTCTGCTTAGAAACTGACAGGAGAAATTGTACCCTGTTGATTTTGTTAGATCTTTCAGTGGCCTTTGATGCAGTTGATCATGGGGTGTTGTTGACATTCCTGGATGGGAGAACACAAAAAGTGGTGATAGGTGATAGCTCACTGTCCCCCTGGGAGCTCCCTTGTGGGGTCTTACAGGGCTCCATCTTGTCCCCACTCTTGTTCAATGTGTACCTAAGGCCCTTAGGTGAGATCATTAGGAGATTTTTGGAGTGAAGTGCCATCAGTATGCTGATGACACCCAACTCTATCTCTCTTTTTCATCAGATCCAAACCCTGTAATCTCAGTGCTTATCAGGTGCCTGGCTGCCACTGGGGACTGAATGCAGGTGAGCTGATTGAAGCTGAATCCAGTCAAGACTGAGGTGATGATGGTTGGTTGGCCTTGTGACCTGAGGGACATAGGGACTCCTGTTATTGATGGTGTCCAGCCTCCTTTGGTCACTCAGGTTCATAACCTTGGGGTGCTCTTGGATCCACTGCTGCATCTGGATGACCAGGTTGTGGCAGTAGCCAGAAATGTATTTCACCCACTTCATCTTGTGAGAAGGCTGTGAGCCTGCACCCATTTGCCACTGTCATCCATACCTTCATAATGTCATGGCTAGACTACTGCAATGCACATACTTTGGGGCTGCCCTTGATGACTGTTCGGAAGCTGCAGTTGGTGCAGAACATGGCAGCCCGCCTTCTGTCTGGGGTGAGTTGCCAAGAGTGTATACACCAGTGCTCTGGAGTCTCTACTGGCTGCCAAAAGCTTTCTGGGCACAATTTAACGTGCTGATTTGACCTATAAAGCCCTAAATGGCTTGGGCTCCAGGTATCTGAAGGTCCGCCTCTTCTCCTTATGTTCTGTCACGGCCTCTGAGATCAGCTGAGGGCGCCCTCCTGTGAACTGCCTGTGAGGTTCTTACAACAAGGACACGCAAAAAGGCGTTCTCAGTAGCTGCTCCACAATTATGGAACCCTCTCCCCTTGGAGGTCTGCCTAAGTCTGAGCCCGCTCATGTTTTGGAAGAGATGTATGAACTTTTTGGCCATTTTCAAATGGTCCATGGGGGATGGGTGGAGGCAGCGGCGGCCAATCCCACGGACGCCCACCCACCTTCACCCATGTCCATCCATCTCCATGAATGGAGCATCCATCATTGGTGCCCACTGCTCCTTGCGTGGGTAATGGGTGGAGGTGGGTGGAGCATGGGAGCACACATGCCCCACCCACCCACCCGCACATGTGGGTGAGGTGGGGGGTGTCCATGTGAAAAGAGCCTTTTTTTGGTAGGCTGGGGTAGGATTGGGTGAGGTTGGGTGGAGGGGTTAGGGAGAGGGCTGGAGGTTAGGGGGACTTAGTTTTTTTTTAAACCTTTTATATGTTTATTTACATATGTTTAGGTATGTTTTTATATTTTTTATATCTTTGTAAGCCACCCTGATCCTTTGTGGGAAGGGTGAGATAAAACACTAAACAAACAAATATATAGTGAATAAATAAAATGAAGACACCAAAGAAAAGTTGGTAATGCAACAATTCAAACGGATGCAATACAATACTCACTGAGTATCTCTCAACCTATTCTGAATGGGTTGCATATAAAGCCTGGGACTAAAGACTGTTGTGTTTTTAACATTCCTGTCCTGCTCTTGCCAGCAAGCAGCATATTAGGGATTCAGGCTTTCTATAATGGAATTGTAAAACCGATTCTGGAGATGAGAAAACAATGCAGCACTCTACTTCAGATACTTTTCAAGGTGAGGGTAAATTCAAGGTGACATACCACTCAAGTGGCTAGCAAGAATCGCCCCCCTCCTTCTACAGAATGCGGAATCTAATTGAAGTGGAATCCTCTGCACTCAGCCCAAAATTAAAAACGTAGGCCATAATCAACTAACCACTATTCCAAAGTAAAGGGTTGGTGGATTGCAGTCCTAGATTTTTTATAACACGGGTGGAAAGCTTCAGGCTGAGGGGCCAAATGTGGCCTATGGCTAGTTTTTGTTTAGCCCTTTTCCAGTTCCTGGATCTGACCTCTGGAATGGATCACCTACCTATCCCCAAACTCTGAAAGACAAGCTAAGGGAACAGAGATGAAGGCATGCACTAAAGGATAGGGGGCTGATCCATGGCACAGATCTATGATCTTTCTGAGTGCCACCCTCCGCTCCCAATTTCTTTGCACACCTTGGAGCTTGCACTGATTTTCAGTGGGTTGCCTGGGAGGGAAAACGTTCCCCATCTCTGACTTATAGTATGCTATGTCCTTCTGCAAATCAGAGGTTGCCAAACTGTGAATCAGGAACTTATATGGCAGTGATCCCCAAACTAGGCAGTGTGCCACCTTCGGGTGGTATGAATTAGTTTCAGGGGTGGCACAAGGTAGGGTAAATCAGGACCAGGAGAGAGTTCATATATGCAAGTGTGCCCTTCTCAGTGGACACAGGGCTGCACACATGTGCAGTCACTCTCCTCCTAGCTCTAACCCCTTTCCCCCCTCCCCAAGCCTCTGCTGTGCCAGTTCCTTTCTCCTGGAACACACACTCCTCTCCCCGCTGAACAAGTCCCTTCCCAATCCCCACTGCTCCATTCTTTCTTTTCTTTTTCTCAGTCATCCCCCATTGCAAAAACAATTCCCCTACACAAACCTTATCTAAGACCATTTTTAGTTAGATTTGTACAGTGGTTATGGTTAGCATCAGCATAATGGCCTCTGAACCACAACTGGGCCCAAAGGTATTACCATAGTGATTCCCAAACTTCACTCTGGATGAAAATCTGCACTTATCTGATTTTCTTTGGCTTCCTATCCTGTGGTTTGCTCTCCTTGTCCAAGATCCTCCTACCACTTATTCCAGAGTCAAAGTGATAGGTGTATCACAGCACATGAGTGTACATTTTGGTTTTTTGGACATGCTCCCATCACTAACTCAAAATTAAACTTGGTCATACTTATTCAGTTTTTACTAGACTTTGTACTAAAACCAGGCACAGGTTGCCTTGAAAGTCCTGTTAGCCTTTTTGATAAATCTGGGCAAAGCTTCAAAGCTTCAGAAAACATATTGTGCATTTGGAGGTCTTGTAATCAAAAAGTCTGGAGTGAGTTCTGGGACAGTTTTTAATACCATTTTCCTTCCAGTGAAACATCAGTGTTTTATATTGTTAAAATTATCTTAGAATTATTATTATTATTATTATAAACATTTATATAGCGCCAGCCATGTGCCGGGTGCTGTACAGAACATAGAAATAGATGCGGTCCCTGCCTGTGGCTTACAGTCTAAAAGACAAGGAGGGGGAGACAGGGAGAGGGGACAATGGGAGAGACAGGGAAGAAGACAAACAAACATTCAGGCAGATGCAAAGTCTCAGGTGCGTGTGCTTGGCTTGATTACAATCAGGTTGGTTGTAGCAGTCTGCAGAGGAGGGCAGACAGTAAGTATATGGGGAACGACTAGCAGGCATTGGGAAAGGCAGTGAGGAAAAAGTGGGTCTTGATGAGGGATTTGAAGGAGCAGAGGGAGGGGACAAGGCCGATGTGGGTAGGGAGGGAGTTCCAGGTGTAGGGGGCAGCGAGGGAGAAGGGTCGAAGGTGGTTCGGTGAGCAGGAGAAATGAGGGAGAGTGAAGGAGGGGACAGAGGAAGAGCGGAGAGCACATGTAGGAGTGCGTAGGGAGATTAGGTCCGAGAAGTAAGGGGGAGCTTGGTTGTGGAGTGTTTTGAACGTGAATACCAGGAGTTTAAACAGGATACGTTCAGGAAGGGGGAGCCAGTGAAGAGAGAAGAGGAGAGGCTGCACATGGTCGAAGCAA
>QEPC01002208.1:157518-173954 GCA_003113815.1 Sphenodon punctatus | reverse complement strand
GAACAGGCCGAGTTCGGGCCGAACACCGAACTACCGAACCGCGTTCGCCCATCCCTACAGCTCTCTTCCTTCCTCTTAAGCCTGGGTCAGAGCCCAGAGCAGATTAATGGGGGACTATGGTGGGACAGCTAAGCTTGGCACTCATTTAACCATGACCCATATAGACAATGAGCTAAGCTGGCTTGGTAGAGCTTGCCATGGAACGAGAGGCAAAGTTCACCCCCCTCACAGACCTAGAGTCTTCCATCCCCGCACTGAAGACAGCTCACTGGCCCCTCGGCCTGTGTGCAATGCAGCCCCTCTCACGTGGGAAATTAGTTTTGTTCAGAGGGAGAATAGACAAAAGGAGGTTAATGTATTGCTGTCATGGAGTTTTGGCAGGTCTGGTCTCTTTGTGTCTTGCCTCCCTGATATGTTCCTGAAACTACGCCTGTTCTGACTTGTTCCTGAACCCATTTCTGAATCAGTTTCCACTAAAGCCTGTTCCAGTCTCCAATCCTGCTTGCATCAACCCTGCAGTCCACCCACGTCCTGGACAGCAGACCCTGACATCCACTGAGTTAGCTAGGTCCTTCCTTCTGCTTTTGAAGATCAAGTCATCCAATCCGGGAGCAGAAACAGTTTCATGTGACTTGGAGCTGTAATCACATAGCTGAACCAACAGATAATAGATATGAATTGATTAGAGACACTGCTACAGTAAATAGTTCAAAAGATACAAAATTATTGGCTCAGAATAATTTTATAGTACAATTGGCAACAACGAACAAATTTTCAAAGTTGTCAATCTATAGATAACTTGTAGTAAAAAATTGGCTAAATATGCAGAATACATTGTTCACTGTGGGGTTTTTATTGTTTGCCTAGCTCACACTGAAAGGGTGTTAGAAGAACCCGGAAAGCACTCTTATTCTTCTCACTCTAATAGGACTCTTCTTCATGCAGGGTCTCTTTAACTTGCAGTTTTGCAATTTCAGCTATTGTAGGAATTGCATCGTGGTTCGTTACAGGAAAGGTAGCAACTGCACAGTAGCTGGATTTCAAAACCTCACCTGCACAGAAAGCCCAGGGATGTGCAAACGCGGTTCGGATGTTCAGAGATCGGACCAAACTCGGTCTGTTTGGACGACCAAACCGAACTGCCGAACCGACCGAGCCGAACTCGATCTGAACTCAAAAATGACCAAACAGTTCGGTACCGTTTGGGTGAGTTCAGATGAGTTCGGGTGGGAAAAAACATGACTGTAAGACCCAGGGAGGGAGAGGCAGCTGAGAAGCAGGCTTCCTGGCACCAGGGATGGAGAGACTTGGAGTAGCAGCCAGTCTGCCCAATCACCATCCCTTTTCTCCTCAGACCACTGGGTTCGCAGTCTACGATTGGACATGGGGGAAGGGGGAGCTAGACTGCACAGAGCCAATGGGGCTTGTGGTAAGATGGGCACAGCAAGTAACAAAAGTCATTGCCCTCCCCCCTTCCAACACCTTCTGAGCTAGCCACCGTTCCTGACAGCAGGTGTTTTCAGAAGTCTCCCTCTCCCAGCAGTTTGTGTTCCACCCAATCCATTGCCATCCTCCTTCTATTTCACCCATCTCACACATTTACCTCCCTAGTATCATTTATTTAGATTAGATTAAATAGATTTAGGTGTTATTTTTTTTTTAACCGATCCCTGTGTTCTTTCTCCCTACCCTCCATTGAATCCTTCCCCTCCTCCCTGTATATATTCCATCCCTGATTCCCTTCCCCTTTTGTATTTATTTAGAGTAGCATTAGATTGATTTGGCTTTCATTTCAGTTTTTTACTCCTCCCTGTGTTGTTTGTTGTGAGCTGTCTGTATCCCCCCCCCATCCCTCTGTGTGCGTGTGTGATATAATCTTTGTGTGCATTCTTTGGGTTGGAAGACATCGAGAAGGGAAGTAGGAGAGGCCAGTCTACTTCCTGTAAGGTGGACAATGGGGCACGTGGCCGAGGTGGTAGGGGCCGTGCCAGTGGAGTGGGAGCATGCAGCAGCCAGAGCCCATCACCACGCCCCAAACTCCACAGGCCTGATTTTTGGAGACATGATGTTCCTCCAGGGCCACCAATGTCCCCCATTATTGATGTGATCCCCAGCAGTCCTCCTGGGGGGCTGTCTGTAAGTTGAGACCCTGCTGGCACATCTTGGGACTAATATGCTACATGTGCTCCTGCTGTCAGGTAGGGATCTGACAAGCTGTATATACAATGAGATTCTGCCACCTGCCAGAAGCAGCACAGAGGGGTAAAAGATTGGGCAGGTCAAACTCAGCTGGTAACAGATAATAACTTTTTAATAACTTTAAAAAAAACAAATATTAACAATATAACAGGACATAAAAATAACAAACTTAAGTGTCTCAGGGCCAAATGATAGCGATACCAAAAATAAAATCTTTGAAATCGGTATCGATATCGGTACTGATATTGATATCAATATCGATTTCCGAATGTTCAGCCGAACCAAACTCTGCCAAATTGAACAACCAAACATGAACTCGGTTCCCAACCGAACAGCCGAACATCCAAACCGCGTTCTGTTCGTACATCCCTAAGAAAGCCATAACATTCCAAGCAACTTTAGCAGGGACAGGAGAGGAAACAGACTGCTGCTGCTTTTTTCCATCTGCTTCATATAGTTTAGGTATCTCTGAATGATGGGTTTTGTGCAAGCTGCCCTGCAAAGTTTTGCCCATACAATACACAGCAGAACTTTCTACTGTTCCTTACAATACAATTACAACCATTATAAATGCAGGATTGCAGAGAACATTGTTTTCCTAGTGCTATACACATGTCTAATATGCTACATAAGCATATGTATAGACACTAAACTCTTGCTCATTTCTGACCTTAGCAGCACAGTAACTGAGATTTCCAGATGTGAAAGGTCTAATTTGATAGTATCTATAATATGCTAGACTCATACAACTCCTCCTGATCTGCTTTTCTGACTTGGACTTTTACCTAATTCATCATGCGTACGTCATCCTATCCTAGATAGATCATTTGACTAATTCTGCCAGAAGCATCTCTGCACCATATTATTTGCCGTGTTGCCCTTCCCCACTGTCATGCATGAACCAAAAACCTCTCCCAGTAGTGTTGCCAGCCATTGACTGAGTGGGTAAGAAAGAGAAGGAGATGGACAATTTAGCCAACTCATGTTTCAGTCTTGGATGATGATAAGGGCAGTAAAACTATGTCAGTGGTGGCAGATGTGAGGAAAGGCAAACTATTCTTTAAGAGGATGGATCGTTTTCAGTTTCACCTAATATGTAAATTTGGCAGGGAGAGGGCTCCCTCCTGCTTCTAGTTTTTATTTTGATAAACCCCTTCAGAAATCAGGGTTTGGATGTGCATGAAAGGACATGAGACCTTGAAGGGTTGACTGATTGTGAAAGACAGTGGAGTCACGTTAGCCATTTATTTTGCATAATGACATAGCTTCCATCACAGTGGTGCTGCCATCTGTGGAGACAGTAACCAAAATGAGTAGTTTGTAAAGATTTATTTTTGATCAGTTCGTATTATTCTGGGAATGTCAGCATTATGGATTAGTGAGGACTTATGAAAAAAAACATTTATTAGAAACATGTTTGCTTTGAAATCAGAATTTTGATATCTTAGTCTTGGATATTTTGGTATAATGGCCAATTTTGTGGTTGATTATTGCTAGCTTTTTTAAAGTAGGCAACATTTTATTCATAAAATGGAATGTGATTCTAAAGTTTCTCAGCATAAAAGTGATAAAATCTCTCAGTACTGTTAGATATTTGTACTGCTTTATTTTCCCATTAGGGATGGACGAATGCGGTTCGGAAGTTCGGAGTTCGGACCGAACTTGACCAGTTCGGTCAACCGAACCGAACTCGATTTTTGAACCGAACCAAACTGAATTTCCAAAATCACTTCTGTTCACCCACCCCTATTTTCAATTTTTGCTCAAGAATATATAGGATGATTTTCTGTTTGTTAATTTATTTTTCATTTCAGTTGGCAGAATACATTTTATTTGGAAAATGGAATCTCATAGAAACAGTGTGTCAAAGATGCCAGATCCATGCTGAGAAAGGATGGTAAATAGAACTGAAGCAAATATTCTAAACAAACCTTGATTTCAGTGAATTTTTGCCATATTTGAACACTCAGATTCTAATTTAATGTGTTATCCTGGTCCAAAAAGTTCATTAGCATGCTCATTGATTGTCATTAGGGGGGTTCTCTTTGAATCTGTAACTTCTTGTTTGAATAATCCATGTCAGGGCCAGCAGGGAGCTTTAGTGTCAGCACTTTCGCACCTGTGGAAAAGGGTCTTTAGGAGTCTAGCAGATCAGAGATGCATGCAAATTAGCTACGTCTTTGATGAGGTGCAAATGCTGACAGCTGGATGATTTCCTCTGATATGCTTCTTTAGAATGTCGATTGACCGAGCAGTGAAATCCAGCTTGGTCAATCGGCATTCTAATGTATCCTATATTTAGGATTCATTTGTATGAATCCTAAATATAGGATACATTAGTGTATAGATATTATATTTGAACGAAGGGAATTGTTCCAAATTTGCAATATAATATGTTTAATTTGATTAAGAATTAATAATCCTAAATATATATCTTCATTATTTATTTTATTTATATAGCACAAGCGATGTACCTGGCGCTGTACAATCAATAGTTATAGTCAGGTCCCTACCCCCAAGGGACTTACAATCTAAGAGACAAGGGAGTGGGAGACAAGGGAGAGGTGAACACTGGGAGAGACAAGAGTACATTCTAAGGTTGAGAAGTTGCAGGTGCATGTGCTTCACTTAGTTACAGGGAAATGGATTCTGACTCTGAGTGAGGGGAGGGAGGACACAGTTTCACTCATGAGAAGCTAGAGAAGGCCTATTTAATAACCCTATTAAGAAAAACAAATATTTTTTCTTCTTAAGAAGCAAAAAACTGATGTTGCCATGCTCCAAGAAACCCACTTGACAGAAGAGGAGTCTCAAAAACTAGGTTAGCACGTGGGTCATGTTGTGTCTTTATTTTAGTGCATAAAAAGCTATGTCCAAAGTTATTTGACCTAGCTACTGATCTGGAGGGTAGATTTATGCTTGCAAATGTTAAAATTCTGGATTCTTTTTCCACTTTGGGCTGTATTATCTCCCAATGCAGATAATCCAGCATTTGATAATAATATGTTCAGAAAAAATTCTGAATTTGCCAGTCAGCGGCAGGACTAGGCATAGCAGGGAGGGATGTAGGAGGTTGGATGGGGAGCAATGCAACAGACTGACAGACACATTCACTGGCCAATTACTGCATGCTTCCAGCTTTACAGGACCAATCGGTGGTGGGTTCGAGGCTGGCATAGGGGGAGGCCCTGAGGTGGGCATAGAAAGGACATAACTGGGACCTTGGGGATAGCATCCCAGAAATCAGGAGACATGGTTTACACTTCCAAGCTGGGCAATTATAATTACAATCACATCCTGCAGCACTGTGACAGAGGACATAAGAGAATCTATATATACTCTTTCCTAAACAAATGCTTGCAACGTCCCAGTAACAAGTGGGGGAAAGAAGTTGGGGTGGTCATAACACAACATGAGGATATTTTTCCGACATTTCTGCTGGCCAATTGGCATCACAAACAGATTTTATACCACAGTGACATTTAAGAGAATCCCTAGCATAGACTCATTCTCTGCATATGCTGTGCAGGCTTATAAAATTGGGACCCTTTATCACAACTTTCCAATATTTAGCAGAGATGATCCTGAAGGTGTGAGATACAGCCCTACCAAACTTGTTGGACTACAAAGATGTTACAGCCAGACATACATTTATAAGTTAATTGCTTATACCACCAGGACCATTTATCCAATCCTTCTGAAAGTTGGCATAGTAAACTTGGGGAGAGGTATAAACTTCCCATGTTTCATCAACATTAGATGGGATGACAAAGAAGTTACATCCAGGAATGTATATGCAGATGTTTGTAAAATAACATAATTTAACTGCTTATAAAATCGGATTCCTTTATCCAATCTTTCTGAAAGTTGGTATACATAATGCCTTCCACTGAAGGTACAAACCCTACAAGTTACATCCAACTATAATGTTACACCACCAAAAATATGTTGTCTACTGAAACCAATGAAAATAGAAAACAAAAGCAAAAACAAAAATGAAATTTTGATATTTATGAAAATGAAAACAAAATATTTAAATAATGAAAACAAAAACCGAAAACAAATAACAACTTGTGTCCCTGGTGCACACTTCTAGAATTTGAACATTATCCCTATATTTTGCGGAGGGGGAGACTGGAATGAATGTTTGGTTCTGATCATGGATAGGTCAGATACTCCAGTTGTCACAAAATACAAATTTAGAGAATTTATCAAATTCCAGACCTGGGGTTTGTGGATATTTGGAGATTAGTGAATCTGTCAATGAGGGATTATAGTGTCTTTTTACCTCCAGATTCAATTTACTCTAGAATAGATTTCTTCCTGATCTCTTAGAATATTCACTAAAGCAAAAAACGTAACAGTTTAAAAATACACTTAAATGTACAACAGCTTTCTTAAAATACACACAAAAACATAATTCAGTACAATTACAGTTCAAAACACCTTCCACTCCATGTATTGCAACAAAACATAAACGCCAAAAAACATAGAAATTAATTCACAATTAGAGCAATATTTAATATTTTATCAACATACATTTAATATATATACTAAATTCCTTACCATACATACGTCGTTTTTATCAATAACTAAACGTGCACATTTTACAATTATGAAACTAATTTATTATCATAATTTGACAAGGAACAATTGTGTCAGACTAATTTAAGTCTGTTTCTACATAACTTCATTGTGTACAACCAACTGTATGTCTACACTCACATTGTTTACTTCATTGTATGAACTGTACACAATTTGTATACATGTAAATAACAGACTTAAATCTGACATCGTGTGACGGACACATGGCATGGGCCCCCCTGGGGTGTGGTTTCACTACGACGAGGCCTTTCACCACAGGGCGGCTAATACACCGGGGCTCCGATGGGACGTGCATGCGCCAGACCTCTGACTAGAATGCATGATCGATGCTACCAATGCCCCCCAATAGGACAGTAGCCACCCCTTAGTCAGGGGACGCATAGCACCCGCGAATGATCCCATTCGCAGTGATAGCCGGAGGTGGGGCCAAAACCCCCCAGGCCCCTGTTGGGATTACAATAAAGGGGGACGATGTAACAGGAGTTCATGTAAATATTGGCATGTGTGTTCCAACTGTGGGGGCGGACACCTTGCAACCTCATGTTATTGACCCAAGGCAAAAGGAGGCAAGGGACGAATGGGCCAAGGATGAGGCAATGGCAGGGGGGACGCAGCGCGTCCCCTGGGCCACAGCCTGCAAAGGGGTCTGACACCAATTAAGATCACCCATTTGGAAAGGGCCCTACTAAAACATCCAGACAGGGCTGAAGTGGAGTACGTAGTGCGAGGTTTTAAGGAGGGCTTCCGTATCCCAGCAGGTCCAGTGACACAATGTCAGGCGGTCAGGAATTTGAGATCCCTGGAAGGACAGGAAGAGTTAGTGAGATTAAAAATAGCAAAGGAGGTAGAAGAAGGTAGAGTCGCAGGACCATTTTCACACACACACACCCCGATGGCCACTTTAGTCCTGTCCCTATTAGGAATTGTCCCAAAGAAAACAAAGGGAGAGTACCGTATGATACACCACCTCTCATACCCCAAAGGTTATTTGGTAAATTATGCCATACCAAAAGAATTGACCACAATAAAGTATGCATCATTTGATGTTGCGGTTGAAAAGACCAAGGCCATGGGACAGGGTGCGCTGCTGGCAAAGTGTGACGTAAAGTCAGTGTCCGCTTGTTACCAGTGCATCCCGAGAGTTTCCACCTCCTGGGCTTTTCCTTTGAGGGGCGGTACTATTACGACCGTGCCATGCCGATGGGATGCTCGATATTCTGCTCTGCCTTTGAGAGATTCAGCTCACTTGTTGAATGGATTTTTCAACAGAGATTACAAGCAGGGGATTCGACCAAATATCTCAATGACTTCTTGATCATAGGTCGCCCAAACCAAGGGGATTGTGCCGAAGCACTTCGGCTCTTCCAGGTAGTGGCGAGGGAGTTATGTGTTCCTTTGGCCCCAGAAAAAACTGAGGGGCCTACAACCAGGCACATCTGGTTGTAGGCCCTTTCCCTTCTACCTTCAAACATGCCACAGTCTCTCCTATTCTCAAAAAGTCCACTCTTGACCCCTCCGACCCTTCTAGCTGTCGTCCTGTCTCACTCCTTCCTTTTGCTTCCAAGCTGCTTGAACGTGTTGTCTACTCCCGCTGCCTTGACTTCCTATCCTCCAACTCCTCCCTTGACCCCCTCCAATCTGGCTTCCGCCCCCTTCATTCTACTGAAACTGCTCTCGCTAAGATCACCAACGATCTTCTGGTGGCTAAATCTAAACGTCTCTATTCCATTCTTGTCCTCCTTGATCTCTCTGCTGCCTTCGATACTGTTGACCACTCACTCTTGCTGGATTCCCTTCACTCCCTTGGCTTTTGTGGCTCTGTCCATAACTGGTTCTCCTCCTACCTCTCTGACCGCTCCTTTAATGTGTCTCTCTCCAACTCCACCTCCTCCTCCTTCCCCCTCTCAGTTGGTGTTCCTCAAGGCTCTGTTCTTGGCCCTCTCCTCTTCTCGATCTATACCTCATCCTTAGGCAAACTCATTGCCTCCCATGGCTTCCAATACCACCTCTATGCTGATGACACTCAACTCTATCTCTCTACTCCCTCTCTCTCTCCCTCTGTTCAAGCTCGTCTCATCAACTGTCTCTCTGACATCTCTACCTGGATGTCTCAACGTCAACTCAAACTCAACATGGCTAAAACTGAACTCCTTATCTTCCCCCCTCATCCTTCCTCTCCTTCCTCACTGTCAATAACTATTGATGGAGTCACCATCCTGCCTGTCCCCCAAGCCCGTAGCCTAGGCTTCATCTTTGACTCAGCCCTTTCTTTTAAACCCTACATTGACTCTGTTGCTAAATCCTGTCGCTTCTCCCTCCATAACATTGCTAAGATTCGCCCTTTTCTCTCTGTCTCGTCTGCCAAAACTCTTGTTCATGCTCTGGTCATCTCTCGCCTCGATTACTGTAACCTCCTTCTCACTGGCCTTCCCCGGTCTCACCTTTCTCCCCTCATCTCTGTCCAAAACTCTGCTGCCAGGGTCATCTACCTCGCCAGTCGCTTCGACCATGTGCAGCCCCTCCTCTCTTCGCTTCACTGGCTTCCCCTTCCTGAACGAATCCTGCACAAGCTCCTAGTCTTCACCTATAAAGCTCTTCACAACCTTGCTCCCCCCTACCTCTCTGCACTTATCGCCCTCCATACTCCAGCCCGTGCACTTCGCTCCTCCTCTGTCCCTTCTCTCACCCTTCCACGCCTTCCCTGCTCCCCTAAGCGCCTTCGTCCCTTCTCACTTGCTGCCCCCCATGCCTGGAACTCCCTCCCTGTCCACATCCGCCTTGCCCCCTCCCTTCATACCTTCAAATCTCTCCTTAAAACTCACCTCTTTCGCTCTGCTCTGTCTGACTCTTTATCCTGCTGAGCCACTATTCCTATACCTACGATCGGTTTACCCTTATCCTTGCAACATGGACCTGCCTGCTGTCATTCTCATTGTAACCAAGCCAAGTACGTGCACTTGAGACCTCGCATCTTCATGAATGTTAGACCCCTTGTCTCTCCCTCTGTTCCCCTTCCTAAGTCTCTCCCCCAGCTCCTGTCTCTCAGATTGTAAGCCCTAGGGGCAGGGACCGTGTCTATTTTATTACTTTGTAAAGTGCCAGGTACACTGCTGGCGCTATATAAATGTTTGTTAATAATAATAATAATAATAAATAACATCTACCTCGATATTGAATTAGACACCGAGAGAAGGTTGTCGAGATTGCCACAAGAAAAGTTAGTGACCATGAGAGAGAAGATCAGGGAGTGCATGGCTGCTCGTAAGACTACCATTTGTGCCTTGCAGTCCTTGGTAGGAAGTCTCAATTTTGCATGTCGCGTCATAGAACCTGGCAGAGCTTTCCTATCAAAGTTGTAAGGGAATCTCCCGACACACTATAAAATCCGGGTGACAGCAGGTATGAGACAAGATCTAGGGACATGGCTGACCTTCCTCGAAGGATTCAATGGAGGGAACAGTGACTGCTTAAGGCAGAGTTACAAGTTCACTCAGATGCCGCAGGGGGAGTGGGTTTGGGGATTTATTTCCGGACCCGATGGTGTGCTGCACCATGGCCAGAAGCATGTCACCAGTCCGGGACTACCAGGAATCTCATGTTTCTTGAATTATTTCCAATAGTAGTGGCAGTTCTTTTGTGGGCAGGCCTGTTTGCCAATCACACCGTCCGCTTCTGCTGTGACAACATGACAGTGGTTCATGTGGTAAACAAACTGTCTTCCCACTCTTCGCGGGTCATGAAGTTGGTCCGGACCATGGTGGGGGCATGTCTGAAGAACAATATTTTGTATACCGCCCGCCATGTCCCGGGTACTGACAATGAGATAGCGATGCCCTTTCTCCATTTCAGATGGACCGATTCTGGGAAATGGCACCAGAGGCCAGAGAGTTAGCCGATCCATTGCCACTGGGCATTTGGAGTCTTGGGAACTAGAGCTTCAATCCATCGTCCAGGGATCTTTAGCACCCAGTACTCAAACAGCCTACGGTAGGGCCTTTAAAGAATTCCAGTGCTTCAGGACTGCCAAAGGTTGGGGTAAGGGGTTCCCAATCCTGGAACCAGAGGTTATCCAATTTGCCATGCACTTAGAGGCAAGGGGCTAACCCCAGGAACCATAGGTAGTAAAATAGCAGCCCTTTATTTCATGAGTCAATTAAAAGGTTATCCTCCATCAGACAAAGGTTTTTATATTAAGCATATGCTTGAGAGTTGGGCTAGAATATCAGAGGCACCATCCATGGTTAGGGCCCCAGTAACTACTCCCATATTGATCGAACTGGTAAACTCCGTCCTGGGAATGTGTCATGACCCCTTCAAAACCCAGCTGTTTAGAACTGCATATGTGATAACATTTTTTGGCGGTTTTAGAATCAGTGAGGTGGTGGCCGCGTCCAGAAAAGACAACACTACCAGGGTACTGAGGTTAGACGATATAGAATGGTCTGCAGACACCTTGAAAATACGGCTTAGACGATCAAAGACAGATCAGAGGGGCAGGGGACAAGTAGTAGAGTTGTGCCCGACCAGGGTTAAAGTCATCAACCCAGTGTCCCAGATGAAGGACTATTTAGCTATCCGCCCACAGCACTCGGGGGCGCTATTGGTGCACAGGACTGGCAACCCCCTTACCAGTTACCATTTTGGGGCTGTACTACAAAGGGCACTGATGGCCATTGGATTGCCTACGGGGCAATTTGGGTCACATTCCTTCCGGATTGGGGCTGCAACAACAGCGGCAGCGACCGGATTGCCTGAACATGCCATTAAGGCAGTTGGGAGATGGCGTTCAGATACGTATAAGAAGTATATCCGACCAGCCCCTGTAATAACTACTTGTGTTTCTCGGTAGGACCTCGGCCCGACATGACACCGAGAAGAGTGGTGTGGATCGTGGGTCATAGTCTTGTTCGTTGGGCCAGCAGAACTGCCATCACAACTGCCTGGGGAACACAATTGGGATTGGAAAATTTAGCAACTATCAAATGGATGGGTAAAGGAGGGATGCGCTGGCACCAACTGCTCCCACTACTGAGAAATCAAGGGAACATGAAGCCACCTCAAATTTTAGTATTCCACTTGGGGGAAAATGACCTAACGACACGAAAAGGGGTAAACCTATTAATAAGCATTAAGCAAGATTTACTAGTGGTCAAGCAATGGTTCCCTGGGATACACTTAGTTTGGACCAGTTGGCTTCCCAGATTAAAATGGTCAAACGCCCCAAAACCAGGAAAAGTGGACAAAACTCGGAGGAATGTTTCCCAAGAAATAATTAAGTGGCTAAGGGGATTAGGTGGATCGGGCATACACCACAAGGGTTTCGTCTGGGACAGGCCGAACTGTACTGTCGAGATGGAGTGCACTTATCTCATGCCGGTAATGATATTTACCTGAGGGCATTGGTCAGACACCTGAGAGGTGTGTTGGAGGAATAGGCGGTGGGTGTCAGGGAAGTACGACGTACCCCCTTTTTGTGGCGAGGTGCAGTATGCTAGGATAGGATAAATAGGAAGGTATAGGATCAAGAGTCATCTCCTTAAGAGATGGGGAAGTGGTACCTGGTGTCATGTAGGGCATGGCAGGCACTGGGGTCACGACCCTGGGAGGGGTGTCTTAGCAGAAGGGTAAGGACATGCACTGTCCTCAGACTCTGCAGGCATTTACCTCCTTACTCATGCCCAAAGTTGGGGCTTGTTCGCCCCCTTTTCGGCCAGAGCCTGAGTGTTGTTGAGAGGGGGCAGGTTATGTTAGTACTCTGATTAAGGAAGGCACATCCTGAACAGGCATGTGTTAATAAGATAAGTTAGAGCTAGCATACTGGACCTGAATTGCTGTGCAATTTACCCACTGACCTTATTAAAGGAATGATTAAAGAGTGCGGTCAGTTTACAATCCAACCACTGTCTCCGAGTGTTATTTGGGGGGTGCGTTGACAAACTATGCGTTTTGATCTAGAGTCTCCAGGCTCTGAAGAAATTGTGTGGGGCAGGGGATGGCCATGTTAGAAAGAGAGCAAGACAGGGTTTTCCACCCTTTTCTGACATGGCTCGGCTCCTATGGAGTCTCATGATGCTTTGTTGGGAGTGGGATTACAACAGAAAGCAGCATGAAAGCTCCTTTTCCCCATTCCCTTTCCAATGTGGTCCTGCCTTCTGTAAATCATCACGACATCACAAAGCCCTGTAAAGGACAGGGTTATATCAGAATGGGGTGTGACTCCCCTTTTGCCACACCTCTGAAGAAATGGCTTCCTCCTCTCTGGATGAAAGCCCTATATGGATACCCTGTATGGGAACCATATATGGGATAATGCAGGTTAAAAGCTTGGGAACCACCATGCAAGGCACATCTTTACCATTCCTTAAAAATATAGCCCACCAGGGACGTAGCTAATGCTATCCCAAGGAGGAAGTCCCCCAGGTGGCGATGATGGGGAGGGCATTCTTGGTAACTGTTCCCATGTCCTGGGGCTCATGCTGGGGGTGGGGAGCACAAATCCTGTCCTTTTACGGTGTGGCTGGGCAGTGGAGACTGAGCTGAGTGGAAGTGCCTGCAACATGGATCGGACCCACCCAGCGGGTGGCATAGGACAGAGCAAGCACTGGCAGTGGCACAGCATCAGCCTCCAGGACTCTGATGCAGCAAATGGAGGGAGGGAGAGGTGCTGAGGGAGGAAGGAGGAAAAGGGGTGGGACAGGGGAGAGGATGGGTGCAGAGTCCATTTCTTGCACCATAGTCCATTCCAATCTAGCTATGCCCCGATAGCCACCTAGCAAAGCAAACGTTTCCTCACCCAAAACCATGAAGGAACTATTTGGTGATAACAGTCTCCAAATGATACTCTATAATGCAGCAAAATGCCAGCCTTTCCCAGAGCTCTCCACCGTTGCAGTGAAGGCCAGGCTGAAGCACTGGGGCCCTGCTCTGGTTTTGACTCCCAGTGCTAGTTGTGGTAGGCTCTTTCTAAAGTGGCTAACACAGAATTCCAAGCAAAGGGAGGATGTTTTATGGAGAGCTGGCTCATAGCCCTGCCCAATTCCTTCTGCTGCTTTTGTTGCAATGAAATGTTTACAAGACAGACTGAATGATGGCATCACATAAGACAGTAAAATATTAATCCTGTCCCTGTGTGCTGTCAGGCCATCTGAATGCAGCTGTCACAGACTATGAGACACATTTGACATAAGGAAAAAGGACTGACTCTCCTATTCACTCCATCACAGGGCACTTTTGTTCAATTGCTATAATGTTGCCCATTTGTCTCATGCCTGTGCCTGAGATCTGCATTCCCATTTGAATGCCTGTCAGCCTCAAGACTGCAATTTCTTTATTGATAAATAATTCCTGAAGGAAACTTGGCAAAAAACTGTAACATTCTCCTGCTAGTGTTCAGGTCCTGATGTGTGGTAACCCCTACTTATTTATTCTGATCCATAATTCACCAGTTCGCCAATTACATTAGCATTTCTCCAATAACATCTGGTGTGACGGCTGTGGCCGTATGTCTCAGACTCCAATCTGGCCACCATCATCGATTTCTTTATTACCTCTAGATTAGACTATTGTAAGGCTATCCTTGGGGACGGTCTGAAGGCTGCAGCTGGTGCAGAATGAGGTGGCCCGTCTCCTAACAGGGATGGGTCATCGTGAACACATTACATCCGTTCTCCATTCTCTGCACTGGCTGACCATTATCTTCCGGGCCCAATTCAAGGTGTTGGTAATGACCTATAAAGACCTAAATGGTCTGGACTCTGCTTACATGTGAGACTGCCTCAGGCCCCGGGTTGTATTGTGGCCCCTGCGGTTGGCCAGGGATGCCTGACTCAAAGTCCCCCAGGTGGCGACGATGGGGAGGGCGTTCTTGGTGACTGTTCCCAGGCTGTGGAATTCCCTCCTGATGGAGGCCCGCCTGGCCCCGGACCTTCCTTCTTTCTGAAGACAGTGTAAGACCTGGCTGTTCCACTGGGCTTTTGGAGAGGGAGATGGGTAGGGTGAGGTGGGTTAACAGAGGGGAGGATTGGTTCTGCCCTTTTAGTATATTTTTAGTATTTTTAATTAATTTTAAATTGTGAATTATTTAAAATTATGAATTGCTGATTGTTGTGTTGTGAGCAGCTCCGAACTGCTCTGTGAGCAGGAGGGCTGCGGGATAAAAGAAAATTGAAATAAATAAATAAATAAATAATGGCTCAGTTGATTTTTATGGTCCTGCCCTTAACCTCCAATATCTTACACAATCGAAGTCCTGTATGTCTCTGAATTTGTTCCATGTGGCATTCCCAATTCCACTCTGTCCTCCTTCACTGTACATTCTAGCAGTGCCTGACCCTGAAAGGAAGAAGGCAGTATTAACTGACTTGGATGATTCATGCAGATAAAGTGGGTGTATTGACCTCTTTACCTTGTTAACCTTATATAACTTACGTTAGTCTGAACTCTTTAACCTGTAGTTGTTGGATGTTTGCTTGAGAGCAGCTAATCCTGAAGACTCGGATCCCGGCCCTCCTATGCCCCCATCAGGGTGATGGACCAGCTAGGTTGGTCCGCCCTCAGAGACTTATGGATCTGACTGAATTCCAGAACTCTCGGGGGGATTTACCTACTGACCTTGATGACTGCTCTGTTGATGACCTGGTTGCCTTGCATTTTGACCAAGGCCACTGACACAGTAGCACCCAGGCGTCCACTCCCACCACTTCGCCAATACAGGTCCCTGTGGTATACGGAAGGCCTCAGGCGGATGAAGCAGGAGGGTAGGCAGTTAGAGCACAGGAGGCACTTGACTTGCGCCGAATCTGACCGATTGCGGCATAGATAGTTTTTGAAAGTCTATGCTGTAGCTGTGATGGCAGCTATCAAAGCATCTTTGAAGTCCTGTCCAGTCACCTGGTCACCAGACCAGGTGAGAGGTCTGGTTAGTCCAGTCTGTCTCCACCAGGAGTTGGAGTCATCTAATGTCCACTGTGACATTTTTATTGATTACTTCACAGACAAAATCACTCATATTCATCACAACTTTGGTGGAACTGTTTGATTTCTATAGCGGGGTCAGAGTTTGGAGCTGTGGAGGTCCAACCTTGTCCTGTTTATTTGGATCAATTTCAGTTGTTATCACTCACCGATGCAAAGGATGTGCTCTGTACTGTGCGGGTCACCAGTTGTGAACTAGATCCATGCCCATCCTGGTTGGTGAAAGCCTGCCGCAAGACATTGGGGCCATTGCTAGCTGGGGTTTTCAATGCCTCCCTTCAGGAGGGCAGGCTGTTGGACTCTCTTAAGATGGCAATTGTCCAGTCTTTGCTCAAGAAACCATCTTTGGATGCTGACCTCCTGCTAGCTATCAGCCTGTCTGTAACCTTCCCTTTTTAGGGAAGGTTATTGAGTGGGGGGTGGTGCATCAGCTTCAGGCCCATCTGAATGCTCTTGGATTCCTGCACCCCTTTCAGTCTGAGTTTTGTCCTGGGCATGGCATGGAGATTGTGCTTGTGGCCTTGGTCGACGACCAAGGCCGAGACGGCGTTGGTGGCCTTGGTGGACGACCTCCGCCGGGAGATGGATGCGTGATGTTCGACATTTCTCATCCTGCTCGATCTCTCGGCCGCTTTTGACACCGTGGACCATGGGCTGCT
>QEPC01002208.1:129095-157418 GCA_003113815.1 Sphenodon punctatus | reverse complement strand
CAGTTGTAGGAGTTACCTTAGTGATAGAGATAGCGTTAGTGATTTAGTTTTAGTGTTTGTAGGAGTAGGTCTGTGTACTTATTAGATAATCCATTTACTTCATAGCATTTAGAATAGTTAATAGCAGTTAGATTTAGTGTAGACAGATATATATAATATTAAATAAAAAAAATAAGAAAACCCCATATAAAAACCAAAAAACCAAATAAAGAACAAAAGAAAACCCAGTAAAAAACCAAAAAAACCATATAAAAACAAAACAAAAACATAACTACACTTCCCGAACGGCCGAACTGAACAGCCGAACAGCTGAACAGAACAGCCGAACGGCCTAACCGAACGGCCTGTTCGGACAAATGAACCAAACAGCCGAACCCGAACTCGGCGAACGAACCGAACGAACGAACCGAACAAACGAACCGAACGAAACCGAAACGAACGAACAAACCGAATGGACGAAACGAACGCAGCCGAACCGAACGGCCGAACCCAAACCGCGATCTGTTCGCCCATCCCTACTGATGATGAATGCGAGGTTGGTTGGTAATAAATCTACAATGATCCAGGAGTTGATCCTGGATCAATCAGCTGACCTCATGTGTATTACAGAGATCTGGCTGGACCTTGAGTCGGGGCCAATTTTGGCTGACCTTGTTCCAGCCGGGTACTCTGTACAGCACCAGTCTAGACCAGAGGGGTGGGGAGGTGGTGTAGCCATTATTTTTAAGGACACCTGGTCTGCGAGGAAGTATCCAGTGCAGACTATTTTGGACATGGAGGGAATCCATCTGGTGATCGATTTGGCTGGAGACAGATTGGGGCTGCTGTTCATATACCGCACACCTACCTGTATGGTGGCATCCCTATACGCCCTAGCTGAGTTGGTGTCAGAGATGGTCTTGAAGTCCAAGGACCTTGGTCCTGGGGGATTTCAACATCCACGCTGACACTGACCTTGGGGGAGTGGAACGTGAGTTCATGGCTGCCATGACAACCATGGGACTGTCTCAGAGGGTTGTGGGCCCGATGCATGATGGAGGACATACCCTTGACTTAATATTCCGCACTGGCCTTGAGACGGTGGATTTGGTGATGGGGGATGTATTAACTACACCCTTGTCATGGACGGATCATTATCTCCTCTTGACCGATCTCCTGGCACATGTCTGCCCCTGGAGAGGTGGAGGACCAGTTTGATTGGTCCGCCCCCGAAAACTTACGGAACCAGAGAGGTTCCGGAATGCCCTAGGGGAATTGCCTCCTGATCTCGATGACCACTCGCTCGATGACCTCACTGTCTTCTGGAACAACTTGTTGACTGAGGCCGTTGACCAAATGGCTCCCAGGCTTCCACTTCCAGATTGCAGATGACGTGGATCCCCTTGGTTTAAAGAGGATCTGCGCTGGATGAAGCGAGAAGGATGGCAGATAGAGCACCGGTGGCGATGGAGTTGTGCTGAAGCTGGCCAATTGCGACATAAAACAAATTTAAAAGCTTATGCTGTGGCAGTACATACAGCAAAGAAAGAGTTCTTTGCTGCCCTCATAGCATCTGCAAAGTCACATCCAGCGGAGCTTTTTCAGGTGGTGCAGCAGCTGGTCAGTCTGGCCTCTCTCTGCCTGGGACTGGAATATTCCAGTGCCAGCTGTGACATGTTTGTTGACTTTTTTGTTGCTAAAATCACTCAGATTCACCGTGAATTTGAAGCTGCACTTATAACAGTAGATGAACCTGAGGGGGTGGAGAACCCATCATGTTTGATTTCATGGGATCAATTTCAGTGGGTGTTGTCCGCTGATGCGGCAAATGTCCTTGGGACTGTAAGGGCCACCTGTTGTGCATTAGATCGGTACCCGTCTTGGCTGGCCAAGGCCTGCTGGGAGACAATAGGGCCATTGCTGGCGGGGGTTGTCAATGACTCCCTTAGGGAGGGCAGGGCGCCAAGTTGCCTCAAAGAGGCAGTGGTGAGGACCCTGCTCAAGAAACCATCTCTTGACATTGACTCCCCGGCCAGCTATCGGCCAGTCTCTAACCTTCCCTTTTTAGAGAAGGTTATTGAATGGGTGGTGGCTCGGCAGCTTCAAGGGCATCTACATCGGGTCAGTTTTCTTTATCCCTCCCAGTCTGGTTTTTTCCCTGGGTTTGGCACGAAGACTGTGCTTGTGGCTTTGTTTGATGACCTGCGCCCTAAATTAGACCGGGGCAGATGTTCCATATTCTATTAGATCTATCGACTGCATTTGATACTGTTGACCACGAGATGTTGGTGACTTAGCTGTGGGATCAGGCTGGAGTGGATGTAATTGTTCTTGAATGGTTTTGCTTGTTCCTGGCCGGGAGAAGTCAGCATGTGGTTCTCGGGGAATGTACTTCATCTACCCAGGACCTCATGTGTGGAGTCCTTCAGGGTTCTATTCTGTCCCCCCCTCCTGTTCAACATGTACATGCAGCCTTTAGGTGAGGTCGTGAGAGGGTTCGGCATGTGTTGTCATCAGTACGCTGATGACACACAACTCTTCCTCTCTTTTTCTACAGATCCAGACCTGGCAGTCTCGGTGCTCACCCAGTGCTTGGAAGCTGTGGGGGACTGGATGAGGGCAAGCCATCTGAAGTTGAATGCCAATAAGATGGAGGTGATGTTGGTGGGTAGGGCTGGGGTGGTGATGGCCCCCATCATTTATGGGGTCTTCCCCCTATGGAAACACAGGTCCGTAGTCTGGGGGTGCTCCTTGACTCACCGCTCCGCCTGGATCTCCAGGTGGAGGCTGTGACGAGGGGAGTATTTCGCCAATTACATCTGGTACGATGGCTGCGGCTGTATGTTTCAAACTCAGATCTGGCCACCATCATCCATGCCTTTATCACCTCTAGACTAGACTACTGTAATGCACTCTACGTGGGGATGCCCTTGGGGATGATCTGAAGGTTGCAGCTGGTGCAGAATGTGGCGGCCCATCTCTTAACGGGGATGGGTCACTGCAAGCACATTACACCAGTGCTCCTCTCTCTGCACTGGCTGCCTATTATCTTCTGGGCTGAATTTAAGGTGCTGGTAATGACCTATAAAGCCCTAAACAATCTGAGCTTGGCTTACCTGAGGGACCGCCTCAGGCCCCAGATTGCATTGTGGCCCCTGCGGTTGGCCAGGGACACCCAACTCGAAGTCTCCCAGATTTCCCGGGTGGTGACGATGGGGAGGGCATTCTCGGTGGCCACTCCTAGACTGTGGAACTCCCTCCTGACAGAGGCCTGCCTGGCCCCAGATCGCCCCTCTTTCTGTAGAGCGTGTAAGACATGGCTGTTCCGCCGGGCCTTAAAGAGGGAGACGGGGAGGGTGGAGTGGGTTGGGGAGGGGGAATTCTGCCCTTTCAGTTCTTTTTCTATTTTAAAATGTTTTTAATGATATTTTATGTGTATTTTTACTGCTGATATATATGTAAGCTGCCCCAAGCTGCTCTGCGAGCAGGAGGGGGCGGGGTAGAAAAATAGTAAAATAAATAAAATAAACAAATAAAACTATGCCTCATTTCCCCTCCTCAAGCCAGCAACCACCTCCCTGAGCCAACCTCATGTCCCAGTCCCACTCCCCAAGCCATCAACCTCCCCAGAGCCTACTCCCATGCCCCATTCTCCCACAGGCCAGTGGCCACTCCTCCAAGGAAACCTGTGGTCCCATTCTCACATCACCAAGCCATCAAGTCCCCACTGATGATGATAATTTATTACCATTATTACTATTTAGTAGGAAAACATGTGCTATAGGAAGATAATAACAATCAAGAGTATTGGTTGTGTATCATTATTTTTACTGAAATTCTTTGTTCTCTTAAAATCCTGCAGAAGAGACAGTAGTGATAAGACACAGCCATGCCCTTTTTTACTTGAATTATATGCCTAGCTTTTATAGGTTTCTTTTACTTGGTTTACCTTTGTAGAATTTGAACACTACCCAGACATGAATGAACCTTCCCTCACAACCCCTCTGTGTGTTGAGAAGTATACCCGTTTTTCTAAAGGGGTATTGAGGCGCATAAAATGACCTCAGTTCACCACAGAACTTAAGGGCATACTTCAGCTTAATCATATACTTGAATGATTTGCTGCATCAAGGTTTAAAGTATTTATTAACGTCTGCGGCAGAATCAGGAAAAATGGTTTTCCTGAGTTGCAGCCAACTGTTGACATACTAATCTGAGCAATCATCTGGAATGGGAGGTTTGTATTCAGCAATGGTCCAAACCAATACTTTGTGACAAATGCACATTGTAAGGGATTTTATGTTCAGATCCTGCTCCTGTTGAAATCCATGGCAAATTTCCTGTTGATTTGATGCAGAAACATCCCGTGTAGGCATGTCTCCTTGGACTGTAAGCCACCCTGAGCCTCAGGGAAGTGCAGCATATAAAATGAAATAAATAAATAAATAAATACATTTCGGTTCCCTAAATTCTGCCATCAGTATCCGAAAGAAGCATCTCTTTGAGACCAGTGTAAGGTAGGTGGTGACTGCTAGCAGTATTAGAAACATGAGAACCAGATCCTGGTATTTTCTCTTTCAACCATACAAGGTGTTTGCTACAAAGCTGAAAATCCCCAGTGTCATAATAAGAGTGCAAATGGAGAGAGCTTAGTCCACAGCTCTTAGCTCTCCCACTGCTCATTCATATTTCACTGCAGCTATGGCTACCTCGAGGCCCAGTGAGAGCTTGGTAGACACAATCCATAGCAGGAACAAAGTTCTAGGAGGAAAGAGTTCTCTCAGACCACAGTGGCACAAGTTCAAATGATTATAAGGTGATTTTCCTAACAACACTTAGCAAATTTTAGTTGTAGATTCAGACATAGGGTGTTAACATATGTGACGCTGGCCCAGCCTGACACGGTTCACACCAGTTGGGCCAGTGTCAGCCCGCGCTGGGCTCATACCTGGCCGGGGCAGAGCAGGTGAGTCAGGAAGGAACATCTGTTCCTGGCCCCGGTTTGTCCCTGTGTGAGAGTTTGCCGTGGTGCCCAGCCATAGCAGCCTGTCATGGCAGGGGGGCAGGGCAATGTCAGGAACATGGCCAAATGGTCACATGTCACTTCCAGCCCCAGCCCCCCTCCCCAGCTGGAGGAATGTTTGTTCCCGCAGCTGGAGCGTACCTGGCTGGGGGAAGCCCTCCCCTCCCCTCCCCTGCATGGGACAGATGTTCTGTGAGGATGTTTTCACCCATGGTTCCAGTTGACAAATAATGTGACTAAACTATGTTGGGTAAAGCCACATGTGCTGGGGCAGGCCTGATCCCCTGTCCAACCCAAGGGTGGGCAATTGGAGCTGCTACACTTTGGGCCAGTGGGGAGAGATGGCCACATGATCTCCGCCCCCCCCCCCATGGCCATCATCAGCCCCCTCCATGGCCTGGGGCAGGGTGAGGAACTGGCCCCACAGACCTTGCCACCTAGACTCCTGCTGTGCTGCAGGATTGGATCCACTGCTGATAGGCAGCTGTTGGGGGGGGAGGAGCACACATGCTGCTCCCACCCACTTAACAGCTGATTGTGGGGGAGAGGAGCCTGGGAGGAGCGCAACCACCTATTGGGCAGTGGGAAAGAGGGAACACACTCTTCCCAGGCCTCCTTCCCCTGTCATCAGCTGTTAGGCAGTGGGGAAGAGGGCACATGCTCCTCCCAGATCCTCCTCCCCTGAAATCAGCTGTTAGGCAGTTGGGAGGAGGGTGCACATTCTTCCCAGGCTCCTCTCCCCCACAATCAGCTGTTAGGAAGCAGGGAAGAGGGCATGTGCTCTTCCCAGGCCCCCTCCCCCATGATCAGCTGTTAGGCAGGTCGGAGGAGGACTCACGCTCCTCCCAGGTCCCCCTCCCTGGCAATCAGCTGTTAGGTGGTGGGGAAGAGGGTGCCCCTCTGGGCCCAACCCATGGAGCCTGCCTCACTGCAGGGTCGCATGGCCTGGCCGCAGGGAAAGTGGGCGGCCTGTTAACCCACTTTGGGCAGTGTCATCCCACTTTGGGAACACTAACATGTGATGCATCTCCGGCATTTTTCAGAAGACACATTGTATGTTAGCTGACTGCTCGCTCTGAGGTGGGGTGAACATCTGGCAGTCACAGGGCATATGAGCCACTGCATCATGTGTTAACATTGCCCAAAGTTATCACTTTGAGGTCTGAGGAGTGGGTTGCTGGTCCATTTTCTAATGGACCAGATGTACCATGGAAAAGTAGTAGATGGCAGGATCAATCCAGAGAAACAGTATCCTGAATGGCCAAAAATCTGGGGGGTAAATGACTCCTCCCCGGACATCTCTCCCCTAACTGGTTAGGAGATTAAATTAATTAAACTAATTAATTAATTAAAATGTATATGCTGCCCTTCACAATGTATAAAAACATGTTAAAAACATATACACCCCCCCCCCAAGCCTGCCCTGTTCATTCCCACCCAACCATATCCCTGCCTGCCAAATGCCAGGCCAAACAAAAAGGCCTTACATTGCTTCCAGAAGATGAGCAGGCTCAGGCTTAAATGAATCTCCAAGGGAAGGGAGCTCCATAATTGTGGAGCAGCCACTGGGTTGTGCATGTCGTTTTCGTTATTATAATAACAATAATGAAAATTGTCATTTTTGTTTTCATTATTGCAATAATGAAAATGACAACCGAGAATAATGATAACGATAATGAAAACGTCAATGTCATTATCGTTATTATTAGTTATGTTGCAGTTGGGTTTTGGAGGGAAAATATGGAGAGGGGAGGAGGGAGCAGACATCTCGGAGGCCTAAACAGGGTTGAACTCTTGAACTGTGCATGTGTTGGGAGGGGCGAGCAGCTCAGCAGTATCTGATGGATGTATCTGGCCAATGAGCAGCGCAAGCAGGCCCCAGCAATCTCATGGCACTCTGTGATTGCTCAATGGGTATTTTCAGACCTTACGATCCCACGCTCAACCACGGTGAATTCCCACATGGTGAGCAAGGGACCATAACGTCTGTTGGCCTGACAAGAGATTCCCGCCAGGTGTTCACCCCCGTGAATCACGGGACGGAATCTCTTTGACCACGCAAACGGCTGTCCTGCCTGGACCATCGCCGTTTGCGTGGTCAAAGAGATTCCTGTCCGTGATTCACGGGGGTGAACACCCGGCGGGAAGCTCGCATTCGGGCCAACAGACATGACGTTCCCACGCTCAACCACGGGGAATTCACCGTGGTTGAGCATGGGAATGTCACGTCTGTCCCCTGACCACGGCCCGGAATCAGCGAGCATGTCTGCCGCTGATTCCGGGCCGTGGTCAATGCCCTTGGGGGCAGGTGGGGGCTGCGGCCGCATTGGCCGCGGCACCTGCTCATATCCCAGGGGACAGCCGGCCTAGAGAGCATGGGGGGGCAGGGCTGTATGGCCACACGTTGAGCTGCGCAGCCCCACCCCCTCCCCCGATTCCCCGCTGGGATCAGTTGGCATGTCTGTTGACCGTGCCGATTTGATCCCAGTGCGGGATCAATAGGTGATTCCGTGACGGGGCGAATACTGGCCCTGTCATGTCTGAAAATACCCAATGCCTGCTGCCTCCACAACCAATCAGGGGGGCTTTGAGGAGGGCACCGCAACCCTTTATAATGGGAGGCCAGGCCTTTTCTCTCCATTCTGTGAGAGTTCTGCTTGTCAGGTTGTGTTTTGAACTTTGGTGCTTGCACACAAAAAATCCTCCCTAGCCCTCATTGTATTACCAATACCTTTCCTTCCTCATACCCTACATTTTACTTTCTCCCTTTCCCTACCCTTCTCCCCCCTGTACATTATATATAGATAGGTAGTATAGATTAGATATAGATATATATTATAGACATATAGACAAGATTAAATTAAATTATAATTATTTTATAGATAATTGATTAGATAATAGTTTTTGTTTTCCCTTCCACTGTCTCCCTTAGTTTTAGATAGATATTAGTTGTGTACATATATAGAGAGATTAGATATTATATAGGTCAGGGGTGGGGAAACTTTTCTCTCCCTGGGGCCACTTTGAAAGCTTGTACAATCTCCGAGGGCCACACAGAAGTTGAGGTGGGGGTGCTTAAGGAATGCACTCAAGGAAAGGAGGGCCCAAATCATGGATCTGTGCCATGAAACTGTCTCTTATCCTTGTTTGCATGACCTCATCTATGCTCCTTTCCCTTGAGCTCAGTTTTTCAGTGACTGGAGGTAAGAACTGGATCCCAGCTCCCAGATCCAGGAAGTGGAAAAGGGCCACATAAAAACATTCCGCGGGCCGCATTCAGCCCCCGGGCCTTAGGTTCCCCACCCCTGATATATATTTAGGCTAGTCTGTTTTATTATATATATGAGGATTATAGGATAGGCATATTGTATAAATATTTGTGCATGGGAATCGATACTGATACCGATACCAAAAATAAAATCTTTGTTTGAAATGATACCAGTACCAATAACAACAAAGATAACAAAAATGACATTGTTGTTAATAACGATAATGAAAACAACATTTTAAATAATGAAAACAAAAAACGAAAACGACATGGGGCCTGGTGCACACCCCTACTGAGAACACCTCTGTGTGCCCTACTTGTAGAAACTTGAAGGGCAGATGGTACCTCGAAGTGGCCACAATGGGATATGAGGAATGAGGTGGAAAATTGTGATCCACTCATCCTCTGCACCAGCCCATAGAAATAGGCCAGGTGTGGAGGGGAGCACATCATGGCCATTTTTAGGCGAGACATTACAACACAGGTCCACCCACCCGAGTGCCCGCCTGAAGTGCTCCGTGTGGGGGGCAGGAAACATGGTGTGTGGGGACAGGCGCTACATCCTCAGCCTGTATGAACGGCCGCAGCCAACGATGTTGGCTGAGTGGTCCGCCATTCAGAGGCACTGTGGGCAGGGAAACAGCTTTTGCAAGGCACAAGAACGGCCAGGAGTGCTGGGGAGTGCTTGGCCAGGACATGTTGATAGCAGAGGCCAGCCCGGTGTGCTTCCCCCATCCCCATGGTCCCTGGCAGGAGGAGCGCATGGAAGTTACTGAGGTACTCACTCAGGGAGCCACCTGTTTGAACCCCTTTCCACACACTCCATGTGTATGGGCACTCCATAGCCATCCCACTCAGCGGACCTGGACCCACTCCCTAGCTGTGCTTGTCTAAAAATGGCCAGTGTTGCTCTTCTGTTTCCCATATATAATTTTGTCTTTTATCAATGTTTGCATCCAGGAGCATTTTTAGTAGGCCAGTGCAAGACGGTGAAATTATCTGTGAAGAAATCCCTTTCCTAGCTATTATACCCACCCTGGCTTACCAAGCGGAAAGAAGGTAGGCAGCAGATTCAACTGCAAGCTATGGGCAAAGGAAAACAAATTAAAACATTTAATGAGATGAGGTGCACCAGTATGAGCATCATCTTATTATCACACAGAGCCTGGGAGTGAGCCATAGGCTGTATATGCTATGTACCAATCACTTTCTGTGCCCTAGAATTGTAATTTTAACCTCTGACACTACCTGACTTCACATTTGGCAGAACCTGCTAGTGCCAATTTGCAAAAAAGCTTCTGCAAGTTCAGCGGTGTGCCTTGCTAAAGCTTCAGAATAGGACCCACAGAGAAATCTGTAGTAGGGAAACCATGTCTGTCAATTCATCTTCCAAAATATCTTGAAGTCAGGGGAAAATTAAAATGGAAATAATATTTTTGTTGCCCTTGTTTTGTTTTGTTTTTAATGAAAATAATTATGTATTTAATTCATTTCTGGAGAAGCCTTTAGAATTCAATGCAAGAACTGGGCTATGATCAAGGCCAGGGCTTCCCAACTGTCTTCTACTCAGACAAAATGTCAAAAATATAAAACAAATAAATAAATATAAATAAATAAATAAATAAATAAAATCATTAGGGGAAATTTATAGATTCTTAAAAAATCCTCCTCCACATATTAATAACAGAGCTGTGAAGAGCAGACCAGACTGATGATGATGATGATGATGATTGATTATTATTATTATTAGCATTAGCATTAGCATTAGCATTTGTATAGAGCAGCAGTGTACCTGGTGCTTTACATAGCAATGAGAAAGACACGCTCCCTGCCTGTGGCTTACAATCTAGTAGACTAGGATGGGGGGACAGGGATAGGGGACATAAGGAAAGACAAGGGATAAAAATCATTCAAGTGGATGCGGAGTCTCACGTGCTTGGCTTGGTTGCAGTTAGGTGGACAGTAAATGTTGAGAGAGGAGTACTAGTGGGCGTCAGGGAAGGCATCGAGGAAGAGGTGGGTTTTAAGGAGGGATTTGAAGGAACGGAAGGAGGGGGCAAGGCGGATGTGGGCAGGGAGGGAGTTCCAGGCATGGGGGGCAGATAGGGAGAAGGGACAAAGGAGGTTAGGGGAGCAGGGGAGATGAGGGAGAGCGAGGGAGGTGACAGAGGAGAAGCGGAGAGTGCGTGCAGGAATGTGTAAGGAGATGAGGGCTGAGTGGTGGGGGGGGCAGGTTGTGGAGGGGTTTGTAGGTAAGTACCAGGAGTTTGTGAAGGATGCGTTGGGGGAAGGGGAGCTAGTGAAGCGAGGAGAGGAGAGGCTGCACGTGGTCGAAGCAATGGGCTGAGTGGATGACGCTAGCAGTGGAGTTTTGGATGGAAATAAGGGGGGACAGATGAGAGTGGGGGAGGTCAGTAAGGAGGAGGTTGCAGTAGTCAAGGTAGGAGATGACCATGGTGTGAACAAGGGTTTTGGCTGAGAAGACAGCAAGAAAGGGGCGAATCCAAGCAATGTTATGAAGGGCAAAGTGACAGGACTTGGTGATGGCGTCGATGTAAGGTTTAAAGGAAAGGTGAGTATCAAAGACGAAGTCCAGGCTATGGGCATGGGGAACAGGACAGATGGTGACTCTATCAATGACGATGGAATGAGAAGAGGGGAAGGTGGGGAAGGGAGGAAAGATAAGGAGTTCAGTCTTAGCCATGTTGAGCTTGAGCTGACGTCGGGACATCCAGGCAGAGATATCAGAGAGACAGTTGATGAGGCTAGCTTGGACAGAAGGGGAAAGAGAGGGGGTGGAGAGATAGAGTTGAGTATCATCAGCGTAGAGGTGGTATTGGAAGCCATGGGAGGCAATGAGTTTGCCAAGGGACAGGGTGTAGATAGTGAAGAGGAGAGGGCCCAGGACCGAGGCTTGGGGACCCCTACTGAGAGGGGGAGGGAGGAGGAGGTGGAATTGGGAAGAGAGACACTGAAGGAGCGGTCAGAATGGTAGGAGGAGAACCAGTCAAGGACAGAGTCGCAGAAGCCCAGGAAGCGAAGAGAGTCCAGTAGGAGCGAGTGGTAGGAGCGAGTGGTCGACAGTGTCAAAGACAGCAGCGATGTCAAGGAGGACAAGAATGGAGTAGAGACACTTAGATTTAGCAACAAGAAGATCGTTGGTGATCTTGGCAAGGGTAGTCTCAGTGGAGTGAGGGTGGCGGAAGTCAGACTGGAGAGAGTCCAGGTAGGAGTTTAAGGCAGAGAGGAGTTCAAGGCAGTGGGAGTAGACAATATGCTCCAGAAGCTTAGAGGTGAAGGGAAGGAGGGAGACTGGTCGGTAGCTAGAGGGGTCAGAGGGGTCGAGGGTGGACTTTTTGAGGATGGGAGAGACAGTGGCATGCTTGAAGGCAGAGGGGAAGGAGCCAGTGGAGAGTGAGAGATTAATGACATGTAGAAGGGGAGGGGCAACAGTGCAAGCAATAGAGGTGAGGAGGCGAGAGGGGACCAGGNGGGGGTGGGGGAGGAGATGGGTGTGAGGCAATGTCCTTGCGGATCTTGTCAATCTTCGAGCTGAAGAACGATGCAAGATCATGAGCAGAGAGGGAAGAGGAAGGAGGGGCAGATTAGGAAGGGTAGACAGGAGATGGCCTCTCCAAGAAGGTATCACCCTACTATTGAAGGGTAGAAATGCCAGTCAGAGGATGACAGCAGAGGCTGTAGGAAAAATAGAATTCTAACCATTCGTTACTATGATTTTTTTAATGACAGAACTTCTAACAGGGCAGCATTCCATCATCCGAATACTGGAGAGCCATTAAGTCTGAATATAAATTCTGCTGTGGGTCTTGAACGCCTAACACCTATGCTTAGGGGAAAAGTGCCTACCAACCGATCTGTGCATCTCTGATTGGGCTTACATAAGCGTTTGCTATTTCATATGTAGTGCAATGCATTGCCTTTCAATTTATTTACACTAAACCTCCCTGCCTCTGTAATCAGCTCATTTGTGAGAGAGAACGGGAATGTGTTTTCTTAAAACTGAGTTATTTAAGTGAACAAAACCCTGATTATTTGTTGATTTAAAAACTCAGAGAAACTAACAGCATTTTTAATTAGGGCATGACAAATAAACAGCTTTTTGCCCTCCAGCAAAATATTGCAGCAGAGAGTAAAACATGTTAAAAAAAAGAAAATTCATGTTATTTTCTTAAATGAAACGAACAAGCAGAAAAATTAACATCCTAATGAATAAATCTACATTAAAATGTCAGCCATGTACAGCTATGCTTGTTCCTTTTAAAAAAATTCTGCCCATTGACAGGGTTAGTAGTCTAGGTGTTTCCAAGGAGCACACCTTTGTAAGGTGCAAGATTATCCTTAACCCTGGTCCTTAGTCATTCATGCAGTGCTTCCCAAGATCCTCATCTCAGCAACCTCAATACTTAAATACAACCCTCTGTCTCCTGACAGTGATGAAGACATGCAACACGTATCAAATATCAATTAGGATCGCAACTCCATTTGTATATGATGTGACCTGTCTTCTCTTTCATGTTGTGACCCACAGTTTTGGACGCTCTTCCTTAATGCATCGCATCAGCTATGCACCGATTTCTTTATTAATATATCAGTTTATAATTGATTTCTATCACCTCTTCTTCATATGTAGCAGTGGCACATGATTGTGGAGGAGGGGGATGGCAGAAGGGCAAAGGGCATTTAACCCACTCCAGGTATCCAATCGTGGCAGGAAGGGAGATGATGGCCACGATGACCCGATGCTTCTCCTTGAGACACTGGTATACTCAGATTGTCCTGGTTACTTTTGTGCAGTGTACTCCCAGTGAGCTACTAGGATTGGTCAAGGTGTTCCAGTAATCAGTGGGATCATCTTTGGCCCTGGTTTTCCCATAATCGTTCCACTTCACGACAGGACTTGGGCATAAAGGCTGGATTTTACAGCTCTATCAATCGCCCTTGCAAACGTGCATAAAAGCTTCAGTCATGCGCCTCTGGGCATTCCCATATGATCAAGGAGGACTCACCCAATTTGCATATGCATCCCCTCTCCTGACCTTCAAAGGCCACATTTCCACATGTGCGAAAGCAGCCTCAGTCTTGACACTTTGTTATCCTCTTCTCTTTCTTTCTGAGGTTTGTCTGGCAATACCAAGCTGCAGTCTTTCTTGTCTTCTACAATAATAGTTAGGGTGGGAATTTCGGTTCCCCCGGTATCTGAAACTGCTGGTATTTTGCTGTACTGCTAGTACCTGCTGGTACAGGCTCCGAGTCGCCGCCACTGGCGCAGCAGCGGCCTGGAGCCTACATTAGCAGCCGGACTTCGGGATAATTTTTTTTAAAAAAAATCCAAGCTGGGCAGGGTGGGTGGGTGGTGTCCCCCCTTCCACCCGCGCAGTCTGTGAGGAGGAGGGAGGAGGTATGGGTTTTTTTTTCATTGATTTCAATGGGGTCAGTTCCCCATTGAAATCAATGGGGGGAAAAACGGTACCAGTATACCGGTTTTAATCTGGTAAACCATTTTTTTGTAAACCGGTAACCGGTAAAACCGGTAACCGGTTTTTTGTCCCAAGTCCCACCCCTAATAATAATGTCCATCCTTTTTACCTGGACTGTCTGTTCTGTGACAATTCTCAGATCCCACAAGATCTTAGAGCTGAAACAAGTACCTGCGTTGAAATTTTGATACCCAACCTAGTAGAATTGGATACTAATCACTCCAGTACCCAATTAGTGCCTGACGGGCTACCTGAAGTACTGTTTTACCAGTTTTGTCCCAATTTTCTGACTTATGGTACTGATTTTTTTGATTTTCCATCCTGATTTACTGTTGTATTGATTGGTAAAATGGTAACTGTAAGGCCCGGTCTTGGGTGTGTTGCCTGACACTCTCCAGGGCCCTTCAGCAACAGCCAGGTCCACGGTTCCACTGCCTCCTTCTGGCCCAGCTGCTCCCTTCATGTCTCTTTTCTGTCTTGCCTTGACCACACTCCCCCCATCTCCTGTCTTTCTCATCTGTACCCCACCTTCGGGCTTCCTGGTTGGTTCCCAGCAGGTATAAAAGGCATGTTGGGACCAATGGGAAGCTGGTGGAACAACACTTCTACTCCTTGTTCCAGCCCTATGTTGACTCTTATGTTGGCTCTTGCTTCCTGTCTTGCCCTTCTCTTGTTCTTGTTTTTCACCTACCCTTGCTTTATGTCCACTCTAGTCCTTGCCTTGTTCCTAGCTAGGTTCTTGTCTGTGCTCCCCTTTAGTTATGTTTTACTTTTTCTTTTTAGATTCACACAAGATTTTTGCACTATTAGCAAGATCTTCTCAAGATTAGATTCTCACAAGAGTCTCATGAGAACCAAATTGATTCTCATTTCAGCCCTACCTGTAGCCTGTTGCCCTTAATCCTGTGTATTGTAGCCCTGAGTCAGCAGGTCACTAGCACTGCAGTTCTTCCCCAACCTGCTTGCAGTCTCGTGTATTGCCAGCCTGATGACTCCCAGTCCCCTTGTTATGTCTCCTTAGTTGCTCTGCTAGTCCTTGTGTTGCTTCTGTCTTGTACAGTGTCTTCCCTTCTGCATTGTTTAGTCCTCACCCTTGTTCCTGGTTTTGCTCACTCTGGTATTCTGTTCCTTGCTGCCCTTCTGGTGACTCTTTGTAGCCTTGTTGCTGACTCATCCCTTGTCCTTTGGACTTGTGTTACTAGCTCCAGGTGATGATCCTTGGCCACAATCTCAAGATTCAGCCACCATAAGATCCTGAATGAACAGTTACCCCATCAGGTCTATCCTAGTCACTGGCTCTCATGGGCACTAGGAGTGTCTGAGTGTGAGGGCCTTTCTGCCTCCAGTCACTCCTTCCTCATTAGGTTGAAGGTTCAATCTAGTTCCCCCCTCTGGTCCAAGTGTGTTGCCTGACACCCAGGCAGGTTTTTGCAGGTGCTCACAACAAGCTTTACTGGTGGTTCGGTTCACTTTGGCCTGGCTGGGCCACTGTCATGGCATTATGTTTGTTCCGGACCCATCAGATGTGGGCCTGATTCAAGCCCTGACAGGGGTAGCAGCTGGGCCGGAAATATGGACCCGGAATGAAGTGGGCCCACAGTCTGGTCCCAGCAGCTGCCTAACTAGGCCAGAGCAGGAGGAACTGAGTGGGAATGTCTGTTCCTGGCCCTGTCTTGGCCTGGTGTGAGGGGTTGTCATGGTGGCCAGCCATGATTGGCAATTATTGACAGCCATAGCTGCCCATCATGAGAGAGACAGGGAGGTGGTAGCAGTGCAGGGGCATGGCTGGGCAGCCACACGTTGCTCCCTGCCTCCCCTCCCCAGCCAGGTCCGGCCACGGTGATGTGTGTTCCCACGCCAGAGCTAAGATGTCTGGGGATAGCTTTCTCCACCCCCAGGTGAGATGACGGCGGTGCTGTCACTTCTGTTAGTACTACCCACAGTCTTTTCCTTTTTGGAAAATGTTTTATATTTTGTTGAGCAGCTCTGTAGGTCAATTTGGTTTCAAACATGATTGAGGCTTAGGGATTGCTCTTGCACACACATAGAAGGTGTTCTGTCTCCCCTTTTGAGAGACCCTTCTATGAGCCATAAGTTTATCAGTCTTAGATTACTCCATCACTGTCCATGGATTGATTATTACATGAATATTCCAACTCTTTCTTCAAGTATTCATTTTCTTTTCTTTTTCTCTTTCATGGGATGGATTTGATTCTTAGCCATCACTGGTTATTCTGATCAGGTCTGATCTTTCCCTCCAGATGTCTCTTTCTACATGCTAAATTCTTCATTATTGGTTGGTTCATCCATAGGTAGCAAATCTTATCCTTCGTTGCATGATGAAATGTACAGTCTGTCCATGTCCATAGTCAAGGATCTTTGTTCACTGTGTTTTCCCTATGGCTGCCAATGGGAACAATGCAGTGAACACAGGTCCCTGTCTGTAGCTATGATATTCATAGCTTCTTCTGATGCATCAAGTTGTCCTGTTTGAATGAGTAGTTTTAAGGGTCAGCGTAGGACAAAGGAAGAATAATCTAAATGGTCTTGGGGTGAAGGCAAAGGGTCTACTAGACATGTGAAGGACATCTAAGCTATGTCCTAAACTGGGCTGTTAAATAAAATTTTCAAGTATCATAGCAACATCTGCCATATCACATTGTGTACGAGCTACCTTGGAGATACTGAGTGCTCTTTAGAAAGAAAACAGTCATCAATATATAACGTGAACACTTGCGCTGTGCGGACAATTTTAAAGGGAAAATGTTTGTTTTTCTCCTTTATGACACAGTCATAAATTTTCCACTCACTTTTTCCTTTCATCTTCTCTGGAAAATATTAGGGCTGAAACTTGTTCTTATTTGTCTCTTGATTCTCGTAGAGAATCGACCAAAAAAAGAAGAGAGAATTGAGAAAAACACCAATCTCGACACTTTCTTGTTGATTTTTTTCTTCTTCTCTATTTACTCACCAGAGCTGTTTGTGCCACATCCTGCACCGAGTCTCCTGTCTCTCTTCTCTTCTTCTCTGCAACGGGGAGAAAAACAAGAAAAAGAACTGCGAGGAATGGCCCGGCAGCTATTTTGCACATACACAGTTCGTTTTTTCTTTTTAAGCGAGATACTTAATTCTCACGAGATTCTCATGAGAATCAAATTAAGACCAAAGGAAGCAGTGCCTCACTTGGGGATGCCTCACAGCAGTGAGTAGACTGAAAAATGGCAGATTAACTGAGAAACACTTTAGGTTAAATCAAAATTCTAGTTTCAGCCCTAGAAAATATCAATGGCTTAAGTTGCTCCGGTTAATTTCACCTGGAGTCTGGGAGTCTGAGGACTTGCCCCCATCTCTCCTCCTGCCCCTGGAGTTCAGGATCCATTGCTGGTGTGGATGAGGTGTCCCCGGGCCCCCAGAACTGCACCAACTGTCCCCCCCTCCCTTGCAGAGTGTGAGGGGTCAGGGGCCAGGATTTCCCACCCAGTTTTCCGGCGCAGCCAGCTGGGACAAGAAGAAAAGCAGTGGGCCCTCTGGCAGTGCTGCAGGTGCATGCCACAGGCCATGTGCTGAAGGGCCACTTCCAAAGGGCCCTTTGGGTGTGGCCCTTCGGCGTGGAACTGAGGATGAAGAGACATTCTGTTGTGGGACTGTTGTTGGCTCATGAGGGTTGGGAGTGTTTCTTTTCAGATCGTGATAGTGTTGAAACCCGTTAAGCAGGGTTTAGCACTGTCCACCCCTAAGCCCCATGGAAGGGATAGGATTGAGACCCTTGTAGGGGTCAGGACTTTGCAGTTTGACTCAAGGGCCTCCGAGGGGACAGGAGCTGCCTCTCTTGATCCCCGCGGAAGGACGAGGCTAACCAGGGATCAGGACTGTTCGTCCCTAAGCCCTGTGGAAGGACTAGGACTGAGACCCTCATAGGGGCCAGGACTCTGCCATTTGATCTAAGGGCTTATCAGGGGACAGGAGCTGCTTTTTATTTGAGCCCCGCAGAAGGGCGAGGCTATTAAAAAGTTAATTCCTGCTGGGATTCAAGCTCTTGCATCCCTCAGGGGGGAAATAGCAAACACAACCCCAAGCAGCTTTTAATTTAAGTAACTTAAGTAATTTAAGTTTTAATTTAAGTAATTAGTATTCAGTATTTTATTGTATTACATTTTTTAACTTATCCTGTGTTATAGGATTTGGTTAAAGCTGGTGCTTTATTTATGTTTTTGCCTGTTAATACTTGTCTTAGTTATTTTAATCATTTATGTAATGATAAATATGGCAAAAGTTAAATAAATTATATATATTTGGTAATAAGATTTGATATAAGATATTATATATATTATATATATAATTTAACTTTGAGCGAGTTCTTTTTCCTCAGAGCCCGGTGATAGGCTCTGAGGGTAAGACTTGGATCTAATTGTTGTTTCCCTTTTTGGACAATTCAAGTGGCAAATTGTTTTAGTTTTTATGGAACAATGGTCTTCACTAGAAATTATTACAAGAAGTTGGGAATCCTTCCTCTCTCAGATTTTAAGCACCCCTTAGAAGTAGGTTTGGGCCAAACTAAGATTACTACCCTTTTCATTCAAAAAAAGATGATCATGATCAATCCAATATTTCTTCAGATTTGCATGTAGTAACCAGTCCACCTGATCTAGGTGATGATAGCGCTGATTCTGTGGGTTCTCAGTGCTTGCCAGAAGAAGGTATCAAAAGGTCTGAGGTGCTTCAGTCTAGTAGGGATCTATCAATGCACGCTGACCTTGTTTTAGGGCATGAATTCTCTTGTAGGAACCTCTTCAATGGGGGGGAATTGGAGCCCCTCTTGAACAAGTTAACCGGGATGGTTTTCTATCGATAGATTTGATGGACTCCTTTTGTAAATTGATGGGTGACCTGACTACTGTTTTATTTCAAGTTATGGCATATATTAAAAATTCCCTTTTGGATTATAGGGATCTTTTATTAAGGTTAAATGAGATCTTACTTTTAAATGATCTTTAAAGACTTATGAGTAATAATGAGGCTACTTTGTAGTTGCAGGACATATCTCTTACTCATCAGTCAGCCCCAGATACAAAGTGTCATTTCATAAAAAGGAAGTACCATGTTGTAAAGAAGAGTAAAAATATGACAGGGCAAGGGGCAAGACTTGCTGGAAGGTAGGGATGTGCGAACGCGGTTCGGCTCAAATTTGGGGTGTTCGGCCCATCCATGAACCCCCTGAACCTGAACTGCCCCCCTCCTGAACCGTCCGAACAAAGTTTGGGTTCTTAACCCATTCGGGCAGGGGGTAGGGGGGACCCCAATTCCCCCTCCCTCCAGGCTGCGTGGGTGGAAGGGGTGCCGGAGCTCACCTCCCCTCCCACCCTGCGAAGCCTAGTAATTTTTTTAAAATTTTTTTTAACCCCACCCCACCCTACCAGGTGGTGCCAGGACTCTGGCCCCGGGTCCCGCGGCAGTGGCGGGTCCAGCTCTGGTGGCACTGCGGAGCGCTTCAGGCCTCTACTAGACCTTCTGGGTCAGATGACCGGGTCAAGTGACCCAGAAGGCCTAATAGAGGCCTGAAGTGCTCCGCAGCGCCGCCAGAGCCGACCCCACTGCCGCCGCCAGCCCCAGGGCCGGAGACTGACCTACCTGGTGGCACCAAAGGCCAGGGTGGTGGCGTAGGCCTCCTCCTCACCTCTTTCTGACAGTTTCAACCCTCCCCCCTCTCTCTCCTTCCCCTCCTTTGAGGCTCACTCCGTCCACCTCTACTCCCCTCTCCATCTCTGTATTGCTGTTATCTAACACCCCCCAGCTCCCTCTCCTCCTTTCTCTCTGAGTTCGAGTCTTGGCTCACCCTATTCCTCTCTGATGACATACTCACACTCATCCTTGGTGACTTCAATATCCATGATGATGCACCCTCCCAACCTTACATTGCTCGCTTCCTCTCCTTAGCCTCCTCCTTTAATCTCCACCTCTGGACTTGATCCCCCACCCACACTGATGGTCACTCTCTTGATCTCATGTTCTCTAGGAACTGCGCTGTCTCTGATCTCTCCTTCAAACCCCATCCCATCTCTGACCATTTCCTTGCTTCCTTCAACCTCTCCCGCTGCTCCCCCTCCTCTTCCCCATCTCCCCGTCCCTTCCACGATCTGCAAGCCATTGTACCCCAGGACTTTGTCTTCTCCCTCTCTCCTCTTCTCCCCTCAGTCCTCTCCTCCTTCCCCGATTATGCCATCTCCACCGTCAACTCCTCTCTCACCTCCACTCTCGACTCCCTTGTACCCCTCTCCTCCCACCTGGCTCACTCCCATAACCCTCACCCTTGGCTCACCCCCGCCATTCGCCATCTCCGCTCCTGTACGCAGACTACTGAATGGCTCTGGCATAAATCCCACTTCCACACCAACTTCCTCCACTTCAAATTCTGCCTCTCATCGCTCAACTCTGCTATCTCCCTCGCTAGACAGCAGTATTATGTCTCCTACATTGAGTCCTACTCCCAGGACCCTTGCTGCCACTTTTCCACCTTTGACTTCCTTCTCAAACCCCTCTGTCCTTCTCCCCGCTCTTCTCTCTCCGCTAAGGATCTTGCTCTCTTTTTCACCTCTAAGATTGACAAGATCCGCCAGGATATTGCTTCCAAGTTCTCTCCCCCTACTACTCCCCCACTCTCCCGCCCACCTCTCTCCTGTCCTCCTTTCCTCCCACCTCCCTGGAGGAAATCTCCCTGCTCTCCTCCTCTAACCCCTCCACTTGCCCCCTGGGCCCCATTCCTTCTTGCCTCCTGACCTCCATTGCCTCCACCATTGCCCCTCCCCTCCTGCATATCATCAACCTTTCTCTCTCTACCGGCGCCATCCCATCTGCCTTTAAACACTCCACTGTCTCCCCCATCCTCAAAAAGTCCACTCTGGATCCCTCTGAACCCTCTAATTACTGTCCTGTCTCGTTCCTCCCTTTTGCTTCCAAGCTCCTTGAATGGATTGTCTACTCCCATTGCCTCGACCTCCTCTCCACCAATTCCTCCCTTGACCCCCTCCAATCTGGCTTCACTCCACTGAAACTGCTCTTGCTAAGATAACCAATGATCTTCTTGTGGCTAAATCCAACTGCCTTTACTCTATTCTGGTCCTCCTTGATCTCTCTGCTGCCTTTGACACTGTTGACCACTTGCTCCTGTTTAAATCACTCCACTCCCTTGGATTCCGGGACTCTGTGCTCGACTGGTTCTCCTTCTACCTTTCTGACCGCTCCTTCAATGTATCTCTTCCTAACTCCTCCCTCTCCTCCTCCCTACCCCTCTCAGTTGGGATTCCCCAAGGCTCCATCCTTGGCCGTCTCCTCTTCTCTATCTACACCCAATCCCTAGGCAAACTCATTGCCTCCCACCGTTTCCAATACCACCTATACGCTAATGACACTCAACTCTATTTCTCCACTCCCTCCATCTCCCCTTCTGTTCAAGCTTGTCTCACCAACTGTCTCTCCGATATCTCTGCCTGGATGTCTCAACGCCAACGCAAACTGAACATGGCAAAAACTGAACTCCTGATCTTCCCTCCCAATCCTTCCTCTCCCTCTTCCCTGTCAATTACCATTGACAGGGTCTCCATCCTCCTTGTCCCCCAAGCTTGCAGCTTGGGCTTCATCTTCAACTTGCACCTTACCTTCAAACCCTACATTGACTCCATGGCCAAATTCTGCACTTCTCCCCACACAACATTGCCAAGTAGGGATGTGCGATCGCAGTTCGGATGTTCGGAGTTCGGACCTAACTCGATCCATTCAGGTGACCGAACTGAATGGTCGAACCAAATTCAAAAATGATCAAACAGTTCGGTCACGTTCGAGTGAGTTTGCATGAGTTTTGGTGGGAAAAATGTAAATGGAAGGCCCATTCAGATGGGAAAAACATGACTGGAAGGCCCAGGGAGGGGGAGGCAGCTGAAGAGCAGACTTCTTGGCACCAGGGGTGGAGAGGCTTGGAGAAGCAGCCAGCCTGCCCAATCACCATCCCTTTTCTCCTCCGACCACTGGCTTGGCAGACTGCGACTGGACATGGGGGAATGGGGGGCTACCCTGCTGGCACATCTTGGGGTTAATACGCTACATGTGCTGCTACTGTCAGGTAGGGATCTGACAAGCTGTATATACAAACATACAATGAGATTCTGCCATCTGCTAGAAGCAGCACATAGGGGTAAAATATTGGACAGGTCAAACTCAGCTGGTAACAGATATAACTTTTATAATAAATTTTTTAAAAGACAAACATTTACAATATAAAAAGACATAAAAATAGCAAACTTAAGTGTCTCAGCGCCAAACGATACCAATACCAAAAATAAAATCTTCAAAATTGGTATCGATATCGGTACCGATACCGATATCGATACTAGGGATGGGCGTACAGAACGCCGTACGGATGTTTGGACGTTTGGTCATTCAGTTCGAAACCCGAGTTCGGGTTCGGCTGTTCTGTTCAGTGGAGTTTGGTTTGGCCAAACTTGGCCGAACATTCAACCGAAACCTAAATTTTTTTGTATCGGTATTTCTGGCCCTGAAACCACCCCTGGTGTCCACCCGTGGTGCCAGGAAGTCTGCTCCTCAGCTGCCTCCCCCTTCCAGTCATGTTTTTCCCACCCAAAGTCACGTTTTTCCCAACCCCAAACTCATCCGAACTTTTCCGAACTGTTCGGCTATTAGAACGTTCGGTTTGAAGTTCGGTTCGGACATCCAAACAGGCCGAGTTCAGGCCAAACTCTGAACTTCTGAACCGAGTTCGCCCATCCCTAATCGATACCAATTTCCGAATGTTTGGCCGAACCGAACTCTGCCGAACTGAACGCCTGAACCGAAACTTGGTTTTCGGACTGAACGGCCGAACGGCCAAACCGCATTGTGTTCGCACATCCCCCAACAGCCGCCCTTTTCTGTATGTTTCCTCTGCCAAAACTCTCATCCACGCCCTAACCATCTCACGCCTCGACTATTGTAACCTCCTCCTTGCTGGCCTTCCCCACTCCCACCTCTCTTCCCTCATCTCTGTTCAAAACTCTGCTGCCAGGATCATCCACCTAGTCCGTCGCTTTGAACACGTGCAGCCTCTCCTCTCCTCTCTCCACTGGCTTCCTCATCCAGAGCGAATTCTGCACAAGCTCCTCTTCATCACCTACAAAGCCCTTCACAACCTCGCTCCCCCCTACCTCTCTGCCCTGATCTCCCTCCGAACCCCTTGTCATGCACTCCACTCCTTTTCCATCCCCTCCCTCACCCTCCCACGCCTCCCCTGCTCCCCCAACCACCTTCGTCCCTTTTCCCTTGCTGGCCCACATGCCTGGGACTCCTGTCTCCCTCCCTGCCCTTGTCCACTTTGCCCTGACCCTCACACCTTCAAGTCCCTCCTCAAAACCCACCTCTTCCGCTCCACCCTTCCTAACTCCTGCTAATCATCCCCACCCAGGATTATCCTTCACCTGTTATCTGCATACTTCCAATTACTGTAATCAAGCCAAGAACATGTACCTCAGATCTCGCATCCTCATGAATGTTGCATTCCATGTCTCTTCCTCTGTTCCCCCTTCCCATGTTAAGCAGGGAGGCCACAATGGAGAGGGCATTCTTGGTGGCCGGGCTGCGCCTTTGGGATTCCCTCCTGGAGGAAGCTCGCCTGGCCCCAAGTCTTTTAACATTTTGGAGAGTTTGCAAAACCTGGCTGTTTGCCCAGGCCTTTGAGGAGGGGGGGAGGGGGTTGGTTTTTTTTAATCTCCTCCTACCCTTATTTATTGTTTTATTATGGCCTAACCCTGTTTAATTGTTAATATTATTATGATTGTTTTAAATTTTATATTGTTGTATTTTTTATGTTTTAAAATGGTTAGCCGCCCTGAGCTGTTTTCAGGAGGGGCGGGATATAAATCGATAAAAATAAATAAATAAATAAAGATATACGAAACCCCCATCCTGGATCTCCAGATGTCAGCTCTGGCCAGGGGCGCCTTTTGCCAATTGCATCTGGTCTCGTATCCGATCTTGCAACCATCATCCATGCATTTGTTACCTTGAGATAGGACTATGGCAATGCATTCTATGTGGGGCTGCCCATGATGACAGTCCAGAAACTGCAGTTGGTGCAGAATGCAGCGGCCCAGCTGCTTACAGGCACGGCCCGCAGAGATTATATTCAATCGGTGCTCCGTGCTTTGCACTGGCAGCCTGTTGTTTTCCTGGCCTGATTCAAGGTGCTGGTTTCAACCTTTAGCCTAGGCCCCACTTACCTGAAAGATCGCCTCACTCTCCCGTGTCCCGGGGTGACCCCTGCGGTTGGCCGGAGATGCCCTCCTGGAGGACCTATGATATCATTGGGTCTGTACAGACAGGAGGGCATTCTCAGAGGCCACTCTGTCTCTTTGGAATGCTCTCCCGGTGGGGGTTCGCCTCAGCCTGGACCTCCTGGTCTTCTGATGAAATTGCAAAACATGGCTCTTCTGCCAGGTGTTCTGCAGGGTGGAAGAGGGCAGGGAGGGATGGGATAGGGTGGGTTTTATTACAGACCTTTTGTATTTTGGTTTTCCGTGCTTTTATAATTATATTTAAATCGTAGACTTTTTAAATGTGTTATTGTTATTGTTTGTATTCATATTGTTTTATTATAAACCACCCCAGGATGCCAGAGGCATGAGGGGCGGGGTATGAATAATAATAAATAATAATAATAATAATACTCCCCCCCAAATTGGCCCTATGGACAGGCCAGGACAGGACAGGCACCCCTCCCCCCCTCAGCCGATTACTTACAGATTCAGCACTATAGCACACAGCCAATTTACCAAAGGGAATGGGAAATGTTGCAGCCACATTTATTTTGCCCTGCCAGCCAATCAAAGCTTGCCATCTGACTTGGCCAGCTAATCAAAACTTGCCAATCAGAACTTGCCATCACTCAACCGTTACCTCCCATATCCCCTTCCTACCAAGTATGGCATTAAGTTTCAGTTCTACAAGAAGCTCAATTGTCCACCAGCCCCCCACGTGCGCAGCGGTTTCTGAAGTTTCCAAAGTTTTTTGAAGAGCAGGCTTGGTCCTTGGAACTTTGGATTTTCAGAACGAATACCTTAATCTTCAGCGAATTCCAAAGTTTTTCAAAGCCCAAGTTTCAATCCTATCCCAAGATGACTGTAAAGCTCACTTAGTACAATTGGTTGGTAAGTTTTTATTGGATAGTCTCAGGAAATCTGATGTTTTGCGAATAGAATATATTTTTTTACAATTATGATACAGCCAGAGCCTTGATCACCTTTTGCTCTGCTGAAAATCTTAGGGGTGTGGAATTCGATTTCGTTATTATGATAACAAAAACAAAATTTTTCATTTTCTTTTTCATTATTGTAATAAGGAAAATGACAAATAATTATAACGGAAACAAAAATGAAAACAATTTTTTGTTTTTGAAATAATGGGAAAACACTGAAAAATGCATTTCTGGCTATACCTTTTTTGTTTCTTATTCAATTCTGATGAAACTTTTGTACCAAATATCAGAAAGATTGGATAAAGGGAACCAGTATTTTATAAGCAATTGAATGTTGTGATTTTATGAAAATCTACACACACATTCCTAGCTACAACTTCATTATCTTCCATCCAATTTTCATGAAATCTGAGAAGATTATGTTGCTTCACAAGATTGCTAATCCGGTCCTGATGGCCAATTGACATCACAAACAGATTTTATACCACAGTGACACTTAAGAGAATCCCTGGCATAGGCTCATTCTCTGCATATGCTGTGCAGGCGTATAAAATTGGTACCCTTTATCACATCTTTCAAATATTTGGCAGAGATGATCCTGAAGATATGAGATACAGCCCTACCAAATTTCACGTACACTGGTTGGACTATAAAGATATTACAGTCAGACGTACATTTATTAGTTATTGTTTATACCACCAGAACCTTTTATTCTATCTTTCTGAAAGTTGGCATAGATAGTAAAACTAGGGAGGGGTATAAACTTGCCAAGTTTCATAAACATTAGATGGGAAACAAAGAAATTACAGCCAGGAATGTATATGCAGATTTTTGCAAAATAACATAATTCAACTGCTTATAAAATCAGTTTTCTTTATCCAATCTTTCTGAAATTTGGTACACATAATGCCTTCTATTGGAGGTACAATACATCCATGTTTCATCCACATATAATGAAAAACAAAAGTTACAGCCAAAAATGTGTTTTACATTGAAACCAATGGAAATCGAAAACGAAAGCAAAAACGAAAATGAAATTTTGATATTTATGAAAACAAAAACAAAAGATTTAAATAACAAAAATGAAAACAAAAAATGACATGAGTCCCTAGTGCACACCTCTATCAGTTTTGTCATGGAATATGGGGGTGGGGGTGGAAAGCGAGATTTTGATAGGGAATTTATTGAATTTTTGCTGGTTTTTGACATGATTATTCTACAGGAAACATGGATGATGCAGGAAATATTCCTTGAGGGTTGTGACTCTTTTGTGATTCCAGCTTGCCAGTTAGACATTAAAGGAAGGCCTAGTGACAAGTGCTGGTGTTGAGTTACTCATTACCTCTACGTTGAGGGCTACCGTCTCCTTGATAGGTGGGAAGTTAAGTTTTGATGCTGCTTAGAGGAGCCTTATAGTGAATTCTTTTGTTTTACTTGTAATTAATGTTTATATCCACCCAGTTCAGTCCCAGTTTTATAAACCCCATATGTGATCGGACCTTCAGGTTTTGCTGCTGTCATTTAATGCTTCTGAGCCTTGTGTTCCAATCTTGATTATGGGAGACAATGCAAGGATGGGGCGGCGTGGTAATGAAGAGGGTTCTTCTCATATTCAATCCTTTTACTCAATTCATTTATTCAATTCTTATCTTGGTAATAAAAGGTGCTCGCAGGATAGACGGTCTAATGCAACTAGAGCCTTATTGAATAATTTTGTAGATCAGTTGGATTTGACAGTTCTTAATGGAATCCCTATTGGGATTCCCAGGGGAAGTTCACCTATTTTTCAAGTAAAGGGGCAAGTGTTATTGATTTTGCCTTGGTTTTTCCTTTCCTACTCCCTTATGTTCTTGATTTTACTGTTTCATTGGCCATCGATACAGATCATCAACCCCTCTGTCTGTATTTAACTACCTGTATGAATCCCGACAGTTTTAGGATTCTGTTAAGGAACTTAATACCCAAGAGGAGGTTTTAGTGCATTGACTTTGATGGAATCCCCATTCGGAAGATGCAGTTATTCAGATTTTGGAGCTGGAAACTATGGGGGGGGGTCTTAAGGAGATTATCTGTACTGCAGATCCAGATTCTGCTGTGGATGTTTTTGACACCTTAGTTGATTTATGGTCCCTGCATTTAGTGGCCTCTATAATTGAGTCAAGAAGTTCTCATATCCGTAGGTCTTCTTGGTTTGATAGAGATTATCGTATGGCCAAAGCATGTCTTAGAGAGTATTGAGGCAATCTATGGCCCTTTACACACACACACTAGAAATCTAAGCAAATAAATAAATAAATAAACAAACAAATGATACAGAATAGGTGTCTTAGTACTCTTTTGCATCTCCCCCGGAATACTCCTGCAGTTTTATTGAGGGCCGAAATTTGTCTTTGCCCAGTTGTGTCTATTGTCAAACTTAGGATCCTAAAGTTTTGGCTCTATGTTAACTTTATGGGGCAAAATGATTTTGCTGTTATGGTGTTAAATATGGTGAATCATGGTCACTGGGAGAAAGGGGTGGTCTTGCTTCTGTCAGAATTGGGATTTTTGAGGGACTTTCTGCTTCCGTTATGTTACTCAAATGCACTTTCATTGGTCAAAGAGCGAATATTGGACCAAGAATAGTCTGAGACTGCCATGGTCCAGGCCCAAAGAATAGTTCCACCTTATGGTAAATTAAAGATATTTAATGAGTCTTACTATTTGAATTTCCTCTATGTTTGGAAGTACTATTACATATTTACTCTTGCAGTACCATTACATTATTTACAGCACTTAAGGGGAGTAACATACAGGTGATGTGCTTCTACTAATTGGGAAGCAACTATATAAGAACTATAGGTTCATTAAGGAGGATTACATGCAGGAAGACACATCAGTAGGTCCTGGGAGACTGCCCTGCCTATAGGAATGAAAAATATGTTTTAAGAGAGGTAAATTTAGGGGTTTTTACTGAGGCATTATAAAGGAGACTTAGGAGACTGCCCTCCCTTTAGGAATAAGCAGGGGCGGATTGGGAAATCAAAGTGGCCCGGGAAAATATAGTGTTAGTGGCCCTGTGTCGGCGGCAAAGCCGCCGGTGCACCGGAAATAGACCAAGGGGGTGTGGCTTGGGGTCATGGCTTGGGGGCGGGCAGAGTGTACCAGATTTGGGGCCTATCGGAGCTGAGTCCCCGACTCAGATCCTCAGCAGCCTGGCAGGGGTGAGCGGGAGGTTATGGGGGGATAGCAGGGGGGAGACTGCCACTGGGTGGGTACTGGCCCTCATTTCAGTGCTCTGGCTCCCCAAATCACTCCGTTTCAGTGCTCAGTGGCCCCC
>QEPC01002208.1:96429-123849 GCA_003113815.1 Sphenodon punctatus | reverse complement strand
AGCAGTGTACCTGGCACTTTACAAAGTAATAAAATAGACACGGTCCCTGCCCCTAGGGCTTACAATCTGAGAGACAGGAGCTGGGGGAGAGACTTAGGAAGGGGAACAGAGGGAGAGACAAGGGGTCTAACATTCATGAAGATGCGAGGTCTCAAGTGCACGTACTTGGCTTGGTTATATCTATATAATGAGGTAAATTAAATAGGTATTATATCTATATAATGAGGTAAATAGAAAATATTGTTTGGTTGGAAACACATATTGGTATAAGTTACTTTATAACCTATATTTACTACACTGTTGTAGTTATTCATTTTCCTTGCTATTTCCTTTCACAGTGTTGAGTGCCGTCATTATTGTCCACTGAGGAAGGGTTTTTTTATTCCTTGAAACGCATTTGGGTTTTGAATAGATATCATTCATCAATGGGCATTTTCAGACGTTACGAGATCACGCTCAACCACGGGAAATTCCCACATGGTGATCGTGGTCTCGTAACGACTGTTGGGGTGAATGGAAGCCACCTGCCAGATGTTCACCCCTGTGAATCACGGGGGGGAATCACATTGAACAGGCAAACGGAGGTCCTGCCCGGACCATCTGCCCAGACCGTTTGTGTGTTCAATGTGATTCCCCCTCATGATCAGGGGGATTGTCTCGTCTGTCCCCAGACCACGGCCCAGAATCAGTGGCAGGATTCCCGGACATGCTCAATGCCCCAGGGGAGGGGGGGCGCGCAGCGACTGCACGTTGAGCTGCGCGGCCCTGAGCCCTTCCCGATTCCCCGCCGGGATCAGCCTGCACATCTGTTGGACGTGTCGGTTTGATCCCTGTGGGGGATCAATGGGTGTTTCTGCGACGGGGCAAATACAGGCCCCGTCACGTCTGAAAATACCCATTGTTGTATTTTTTTTTAGTTGAACACCTTGTAGGTGTCTTGTTTTATAATTGTATTTGTTTATGTATATGGACATTGATAACTGGTTTATTGTAGTGTGTGAATATATTTGTATATATATATTATTATATTAAATTAGATTTGTATTTTTTTCTCCCACTCTTTTTGTGTGGTGTGGCCTATTGGACTGAGGTCCTTGAGTGTGTGTGTGGGGAGGGGGGAGGTTGCCTGGGATTACGTTGTTTGAGAAATATGGGCATCTCTTATGGCCAGACTTTGCAGGTACTCTCAGCAGGGGTCAGTAGAGTTTAGTTCCCATATGATGTTTGACTGCAATTTGTACAAAGATCCTCGTGATAAATTTTAAAATGTGAATGTTTTATCTGTTATTAATTATTATTATTATTATTATTATTATTATTATTATTAGCTTCTATATAGCACCAGCGATGTACACGGCGCTTTACAGGGAATAAGATAGACACGGTCCCTGCCCGAGAGCTTACAATCTAAAGACAGGGGGAGGGGAGACAGGGAAGGGGGAACAGACGGAGGGACAAGGGATGCAACATTCATGAGGATGCGAGAACAGAGGTACACAATCTTGGCTTGGTTCCAGTAAATTGGGAGTTTGCAGATAACAGGTGGAGGATAATCCTGGCTGGGGCTGATTAGCAGGAGTTAGGAAGGGCGGAGCGGAAGAGGTGGGTTTTGAGGAGGGACTTGAAGGTGTGGAGGGTGGGGCCAAGGTGGACAAGAGCTGGGAGGGAGTTCCAGGCATGTGGGGCAGCGAGGGAGAAGGGACGAAGGCAGTTGGGGGAGCAGGGGAGGCGTGGGAGGGTGAGAGAGGGGATGGAAGAGGAGTGGAGTGCTCGACAGGGGTTCGGAGGGAGATCAAGGCAGAGAGGTAGGGAGGAGTGAGGTTGTGAAGGGCTTTGTAGGTGAAGACAAGGAGCTTGTGCAGAATACGCTCAGGAAGGAGGAGCCAGTGGAGAGAGGAGAGGAGAGGCTGTACATGGTGAAAGCAACGGGCTAACAACAAAATGTACTTTTGTTTTTGTTACAGGGGCGGGGAGCCCAGTATTACTTTACAGGTGACTAAATACTTAGTGGTTGTTCTTAAATTTAGACCAGATGCCTGTCTGGAGTGTATCTGTTAAATCCTGTTTAACTCTTCTGTTAACTATATTTTTTGTAAATTCTGTCATGGTCTAGGCTGGAAGAAATAAATTTTACTTATTTACTAGAAAATATCAACATGTAGTTTTTGTTTTGGGAGAAGAGGCGTATGAGATGGTTAATAAATTTGTTGATCTGTCTGAAATTAACAGGACACTTGCCTGGAATTTTGATTTAACCTAATGTGGTTTTCAATTAATCTGCCATTTTCAGTCTCCTCACTGCTGGGAGGCACCCCCAAATGAGGCACTGCTTCCTTTGGTCTTGTGCCAGTCTCATCCAGGTGAGACACACTTGCCAATGCCATGCTAACTTGTCTCTGCAGCTAGATCACAGCTGCCTTCTTCTTTATTTACAGACCATGGGATGCTGTCCAAGACATTCTAGATCTACCATTCATCTGGTCAACTTGTGAGGTTGCTAACAAACTTTTCTTTTCTTTCCAGAAATGAAAACACGGCCTAAACAAATCATTATTGTAGAGGTGTGCCTGTGAGCACAAACCTGACTAGTCAGTAATTGACTGGGGCCTGTTCCAATACCTAATGAAGTTAATGGGAGGCAGCAGTCTTTGTTCTTGCTTCTGTGGATATTGGCCCAGAATGAGTGTCCTCCTGTATCCCTTTGTCTGAGTGCTTGATGGTCCTGGTTGTTCACAGGAGGAATTAAAAACGATTATGGCTGCTCTAACATGGAACTACCAACCATGTAACCATTTGACTGATGCAACTCTCACCATGCCTTTAGATGGAGTAATATGTTCTACCCACATCTCCATCATATTTCCTTTTATGAATTTTGCTGACATAGGTCATTTTTACATGGACAGCACCCACCCACGCACACCCAAGCACACCCATCGGATGGGTGGGGGAGAGTCCATGTAAACGTCCATGAGTGGGTGGGCACATGCTCCTGACCCACCTACCCACACCCACCAACACCCACAGAGAAGCCGGGAGGGATCCGGAAAGCCCCGTGGGTGGAGATGGGTGTCCAACACCCAAATGTCAGTGTAAAGGACAAAACAAAAACACCCACGGGAAAGGCCCACCGAAACCACAGAGACACAGCTAGAGAGGCCCTGTAGGAGCTCTCAGGCAGACCCACCCACCGGGAGAGACGCCCCACACCCAGCTGGGAGCCCTTAAAGGCGAAACGGAACAGGATACGGGTGCACTGGCTCCCAAAATGTCAGCCAGAAAAGCCATGGACAAAACCAAGGGAGCCAGCACCGTGACATGCACAGGACAGGGCAGGGTAAGCTGAGGGACCCTGGGCACCTGGGGGGGGGGGGGAGGAAAGCATCTCCTTTCATTCTACCTTTCATTCTACCTTTATGACTGAGGAACAAGAAGCTTATGGACCTTTATAGGGTAAGATGCTTATTTAGGAACTCAACCAGTATAGATCAGGTATAGATAAACCACCAGGACAGGGGCGGGCGTCCACAAGGGTCATAGAAACAATGAGGAAAACCCGGGCACACAGGACAGCAACCACACCCAGGAGCAAAGCACCATCAGGGAGATAGCCGAGGAGGGCCTCTATGACAGTCAGGTAAGGCAGGGGGGAACACTCGGTGGGGAAGGGGGTGGGCCATACAACACCCCAAGAAGCCACTGGGGAGCAGCGGCACAACAGTTCACCCAAATGCATTCCCCCTCACAGGACACCACATTCTCCACCGCCACAACAGCCACCAAGCAGGCCCCATGCCACATAGCTGGTCGGCCTTGTCATGGAGAAACATAGCGTCACACACGTGTAACACGGGACTACATGTAGAGTACAAATCTGGTAAATAAGTAATGCAAAACGTTCCACGTGTTGCAATACATGTAGACTACAAGTCTGAAAAATATGTAATACAAAAGGTTCCACATGTATGTAATGTTACAATGGAGAACTGTAAAACCCAAATCAGAGATGTAACACATGACCAAGCTACAGGAAATGCAAAGAGCTACCAAAATGTGTATTTGGGGACTCTGGCCAGACGGACCCCTGTGGAGATGCAAAACAACCTTCATGCTTGCCTGGGTTGCCTACGTGTCACATTTCAGGTCTCCCCAAAAAGGTGGGAACAGAGACAAAGAAGGAACAAGGCTACTTAAGAAGCCAGTAAGTCACCTTGTGGGAGTTGTCTCCCTGAGCCATCTCAGCAGTTACATCTGCAAACGAAAAGCCTGCCAGCAGCAGACTGGAGAAACCATGAGCAGAGAGGCATGATTTTGCTCTCTACCAACTAAGAAGCCAGTGCCCAGTCATTCTACCTTTATGACTGAGGAACAAGAAGCTTATGGACCTTTATAGGGTAAGATGCTTATTTAGGAACTCAACCAGTATAGATCAGGAATGCGTTGTATTTACCTTTGATTTCTAGTAACCACTCTGTATCAACTATCTTGCTTATGTAATCAATAAACTTACTTCTTATCTTTATGAAGAAGTGTCTGTGTCTAACATTGGAACACAAGTGAGCAACAAGAGCCCTCAAGCTCTTGCGAACCCAGAGAGTAAAGAGTCTGTAAACGGGAAGGATCGGGCCCTTGAGTGACAAAGGAGTTTCCCTGAGGCAGACTTGAATTAGCCAGAGAGAGAAACTAATTCAAGTGGGCTGCGTGCAAGGGAAACTGAGTCATTCAAACACAGAAAAGTGGGGGTGCGGACCTCCAACCCATGACAGGCCCCCCCACATGCGGAGCCCTAAAAGGGGAACCCTGGTCCATCACGGAGACTCAGGCATTCATTCGCATGTGTGGGGCCGAGAAGGTCCAGCACGACCTGGTGCGGAACTATAAGACCAAAAGGGTCTACAAAAGCATTGCTCTGCCCAGGAGATGCAGCAGTTGGGGTACAACCGGGATGCAATCCTGTGCATGCAGCTGGCAAAGGATCTGAGGTCCAGATATAAACATATCAAGGACAAGAATCTCAGGTCCGGCCATGTGATGCACACACAGGAGTACCAGGAGGAGCTGGATCGGTTCCTCTGCATGGATGGGGCATAGTGGCCTTCCATATCCATGGCACTGCCTTTGCCAGGGGCGAGGACAACACCCCCCCTGCCCAATCCCATGGTGCAGGGGCAGCCTGTGGCCCCTGGCGTGGCCAGTCAGGATGCGGGAGGTGAAAACCCCATCCTAGAGCTGCCCTGTGGGCAGGAGGGGCGGGATATAAATTTTATATAAATAAATAAAATAAATAGAGGTGGAGAGCGGGAATATCACTCTCTGCCTGCACCCCTGGAACCCACAAGGGCAGACCCCACAGGGACAGGGGGTGCTTGCAGAGAGGCCCAACCCCAGGAATGCCCACCAGGAGGTGGAGGAATATGAACCAGGTACGAGACACACCGATGAGAAGGAGGGGGCCCCCGGCCCATGGCAGCCAGGGCTCCAACAGGGATGAAATGTAAAACTGACCAAATATTGCTCCCCCAAACAGCACAAGGGGACATGGAGGTGTGGGAGGAGGCGGTCGTGGCCCTGAAGGAGGAAGTGGAGGAGCGGGAGGCCATGCCATGGCCCTGCGACTGGGAGACCGATGGTAGGTCAAATCTGACAAGGCAACAGTGATGGGAGGTGCCGGGGTCACACTAAGAGGACAGGGGGTACATCCATGCCCCCAGGGCCCTGAACAAGACAAGGACACATATGGAAGGGCTGATGGGTCAGCAAGGAAGGGAGGGGGGGGCATGCACACAGGCATGGGCCAGGAACGGCTCACAGGGCAAGGAAGGGGCAGCCCTTCTAATCAATACCATCCCTCCTGTACACAGACGAGCCTTCAATTCCAACATGGGTTGCCGTCGCTGGCAGTGCCGAGAGGAATTGGAAGATGCGGGCTCGCAACCGGCGGAGGAGGGAGGATCTAGGGAGGGAAGTGGTGGTAGAAACCAGAAGGTTTGCAGAAGCCCAGCTCGCAGAACAAGTCAGAACCAGGGAGGTACTGCAGCAGGAGGAGGGAAAGAACTGGGAAATAATTACTGCCATCCTCACATGGTCCCACACTAAGCACCTGTGGGACAGGCGCCAGGCTGCCGACCTCCTCCGCGAGCAGCGTCTGGACAGGCTGGAGAGGGAGAGGGCCCGTGTCATGCTGGAACAAACCGCCAAAAGGGCCTTCAGGTGCATAAATGCCACACTGGAGGCCCTGAGACAGCAACCCCAGCATGATACGGGGCCCTAAGCCACAGTTGGAGGGCTGGCAGTCCTAGAACAGCAAGGGACCCTCCAACAGGTTCAGGTGCCCCCTCCCAAGGTCTTCTGCCAACCCTAGTTTCCCAAGCAGGTGCCCTACCCTGGCCTTTCCCACAGGTGCACCCTCCTCCCCATGGGCCCTATATAACACCAAGCCCCACCCCCCTCGGTTCCTCTTGAGCAGCCCTCAACACCACACCATCCGGGCCGCGATCCCACCGACAACAACCCTTTACCCCTAGCGACTCCATCACCAGGCCCAGACGCCTCACAGGAGCAGGTAAGAGCCTGTGCAGTGAGCTATCATTAACAGGGGAGGGGGTTTACCATGACTCCGAGGCCATGGGCCAAAGGGAGGGTATGCAAGGGAGCACAGCATGTTGTGAAGGACATGGGTCGGCCATGCACTGGGCCACCAGCGAGCGCACATGAGGAAGGGGGGACAGCTAACCACCCTGCTATGTAACCCTCTCACAGGTAGCAGAAGCCCTGCTGTCTGTGGAGTGGCTGGTGGAGGCTGAAGACCCAGAGCCCGCCAGCCGGCGTCCAAGGAGGACTGAGGCTGAGACAGGCCGCGGAGAGCAGAACCCCAGTAGTGCAGTGAGAAGGGGATGCAGGAGACACTGGAAGAACTAACCCCAGCCCCTGTAAATATGTATTTATTTATTTATTTATTTATTTCAAGCATTTTTATTTATTATTTATTTTAAGCATTTCTTAGTCACCCCATATGCCTACAGCATCTCGGGGCGACGTACAATTTGATAAAAACAATTAAATAAAACAATTTTTAAAAAACAGCACACAATTTAAAAACAGGGTTAGGACAAATAAATAAAAATAAAAATAAGGGTAGGGAGGAGCTAAAAACCCTAACCCCCTCCCCAAAGACCTTTAATATGTTCCTGGCGGTCCAATCCCACCAGGAGACGGGTCGCCGTATTCTGCACAAGCTGCAGTCTCTGTTCCATCACCAAAGGTAGTCCCACGTAGAGCGCGTTACAGTAGTCAAGCCAGAGGTGATGAAGGCGTGGATGATGGTGGCCAAGGTCAGAGTCCAAAACATGGCTGAAGCCAACACACTAGATGTAATTGGCGAAAGGCACTCCTTGCCACAGCCTCCACCTGAGCATCCAAGCGGAGTTGCGAGTCAAGTAGAACCCCGAGACTCTGTACCTGGGAAACCAGCAGAGGACAGACCCCATCAATGATGGGGGCTGTTACCCCCACTGCATTACCCACCAACATCACCTCCATCTTGTCGAGATTCAGCTTTAGTCGGTTTGCCCTCATCCAGTCCCCACAGCTTCAAGGCACCCATTAAGCACCAAGACTGCCTGGCCTGGGTCTGATGAAAAAGAGAGGTAGAGCTGGGTGTCACCAGCATATTTATGACACCGCACACCAAACCTCCTGACTACCTCGTTGAGTGGTTGCATATACACATTGAACAGAAGAGGGGACAAAACAGAATCCTGTGGGACTCCACACAAGAAGTCTCGGTGTGATGAAAAATAATCACCGAGCACCACTCGCTGAGTTCTTCCAGCCAGGAAGGAGCTGAACCAGTCAAGAACCATACCACCCACACCTGCACGGTCCCACAGGATCGTCTCATGATCAATGGTATCAAATGCCGCCGACAGATCTAATAGAATCAGCAGGGCTGAATGACCCTGGTCTAATTCTTGGCGAAGATCGTCAACCAACGCCACAAGCGCAGTCTCGGTGCCATATTCCGGGCGAAACCCCGACTGCGAGGGATCAAGAAAACCAACACGATCCAGATGCTCCTGCAACTGCCGGGCCACCACCCGCTCAATAACCTTCCCTAAAAAGGGAAGGTTAGAGACCGGTTGATAACTGGCAAGGGAGTCAACGTTATATCCCCCAATAAATCTTTCTGAGCACTACATACCTTGTGGCGACTTTGTCATTACAGGGGGGCAACTGAAGTGGGGGGGAAGAGACATACGCATGTTGTGGGGTCAGCCCTTCCTGGTGCTGCACCCAAATGCTGCACGCCTGGAAAAGAGCTGCTATGCTACAAAGGGAACCCTTGGGACAACACACGGCAGGATCTACAATGGTCCCAGAGGCCATGGCAGTGGGTAAAGCGTGACCATGGCGCCCTACCATTGATAGTCCCCACACTGCACTGCACTGCAGGATTGGTCTGTGTGCAGGGGGCGAGTTGTCCAAGGCTGCCCCATTGGTCTCACATATATTGTGCAGAACACAGGCCACAAGTACAAGGATGGGGATGTGCTGCAAGTCAAACTGACTCCTGTTTAGCAGGAGGCGCACCCTCATGTTGAGCTGGCTGAAGGTCTGCTCCACAACACACCTCACCGATGCCAGGCGCTCGTTGAAGAGCACCTGCTGGGATGGGGGGTGCAGGGAACATGATAGGACCACATGAGCCATGGGATTAGCGGGTATGCGGGGTCTCCGATAATGACAGGAGCCATGGAAACACCCTCAATGATGTGGAACATGTTGTGTGCGATCTCCCCATCAAACATCCTTGCAAAGAAGGGGAATGAGTGCAGGATCCGGACATCATGGATCCTTCCAGAGAGGCCTGTGTACACATCAATGAAGAGGCATCTGTGCTCCACGAAAGCCTGGAGGTTCACTGAGAATGCCTGCTTCCTATTCAGATAGTCAGTCTTGGCATTAGGGGGCCGTAATATGCGTACTGTCTATCGCCCCTATGTGGGGAGCCCATAGCCTTGAACCCCCTGATCACTATGTCCAGGTCCTGTAGCTGTATCACCTGCTCCATGAGGAGTTCCACTATCAGGTCGCACACATCATGGAGCGCCCTGTTCACTGTCGCGACCCCTACACTGAACTGCTCTCCCACGGTCCTACAGAATCGGGTGTGGCTAGCCGCCGCACAGCCATCACCACCTGCATCCCTGGAGGCAGTGGCAAGCACACGTTGGTCACGTTGCGGTGAAGGTGGGGGCCTATGATCTCCCATAAGTGGGTCAGCAGGGAGTGGTTCATCCTGAAGTGATCACTGCACTCGTCGTCCATCCAAGTCACCAGCATATTCTCCCACCATTCATTGGTCTTTGATTGAGTCCAGTTCTCCCAGCACATTGGTAGGGTTACATAGTGGCCATAGAGGTTGACCGGCCACCTGGCGAGGATGAGGCTGATGTGCTGAGCTGCTGCTGTTCTCACCACCAATTCACGCCTGGCCTGCACCCTGTGCACCCAACTCAAGCTCATCACACGTCTCAGGTTGGCTAACCTCTTGTGCTGTGCAACATGTGTGAACAATGAGGTGAATGGGTGGAGGAGATCAGCCATCTGCTTAAACACCTGGTCCAGGACCCAGAAGCAGGTGGCCAGAACTTGTAGTAGGGCAGCATGCCCGCTTGTGATGTCAGCATCCGGTATAGCGATCCCACCACCATGTCGGATCACCATGCACCACTTAACCCAACAAGTGCCCCTACCCCAGCCCTCAGTCCAGCAATTCACCCTGTGCACTGATACCCTGTCCCCGCTGGTCACCCTGTGCTGCACCTGCACTCCCACACCCCTCCACCCCTCCATCCCACGCATGCATGCCGCTACCCGTTCACACACACCCCTACTGTCACACACCCTCAAGCTCACCTCACACACCCTCCTTCTGCTCATGCTCTCGGTCTCGCTCACGGGCCACACTCCACTTCGCTCAGCTCCACTCTGCTCCACCCCACTCCACTCCAACCTCACACACAATGCCACACCACTGTAGTGGTGCCGCCCCCTACTTATAGTCGCCTGGTCAGGCGCTGTGGCTATGCATATGGTTCAGCAGGATGGGTGCGGCTCGCCCACCTGGTCTGGTTCTCCCTGATCTGTTGCATGTGCACGGGGCCACCCCAGTTTGTCATTCTAGTTCTGCAACCTTAGTTAGGTGGTTCTTATGTTCCATCGGTAAGGCCTCTTGAGTGCTGCCAGTATGTGTAGCCCGGGCTCCCCCTATCAGTTCCCCATAGCATACCCTGGCAACCATGGATGGGCGACATGGAGGCCGTGCTCCTTACCATAGGTTTGGGCGGCTTGCGGGCCTCTTCCCACCTGCATGGCCAACCCTGCTGGAGCACCCAGTGGGGCGGTGGCTGGGTGGCCCTGGGGGTGGGATTCGGTGTGCTTGGACCATGTTGTGGCTGCCACCGCTTCCCTCCATTGGTTGCTGGCTCCCCATGCATATCTCTCACTTCCTCCTTCCCTGTAGCCTTGGTGATCATCTTCCTGATGGTCCTACACCTTGGGGATATGGCAGGACAGCTCCAGAGGGCGGCATCAGAGCTCCGGGCAGGGGCCCGAGTGTACCAAGTGATACGTGAGGTGCCCCATTAACGGTTGCCCTCCCACCCCCTTTGGTGTGGGGATCCGTGGTTGCAGAGGCCTGTGGTCTGCTTTACTGGTGCCCTCCCTCTCTCCTGTAATTCAGGCACTGATTAACGAGCGGACCAGGGAGCAGGAGGAGGTGGTGCAACTCCTGCTCCATTTGCTGCAGTAGGTGTACCAACTGGATTGCGACCAGGCGGATCACTGGCGCAAGGTGTGGGGTCACTGGGCCTACTGAGGCTGCAGCTCCTGCCCGCCATACCTGTCTGTTCGAGCTCCCAGCACTTGTTGCACTTTATGTTTTAATAATTTTATTTAATTTATTTAATATATTAATATCCCGCCCCTCCTGCAAGCAGCTCGGTTGTTAATAAAGGTTGTTATTTTGGTTCCCCTTGTATTTGTGTCCTCCTTCCCTGGGGTGTGTTCCTCTGTTTGTGCCCTGTTGGGTTTCCCTGGTGTGGTTGCCTGTCTGGGGTTGCTGCTGTTGGTGAGTTGCGTAGGTACTCCTGATCACTGGATCCCCTATGGTCTGGTACCTTGTTTCCCTGTCTTTTTTGCTTTGTCCCCTCTCTTGTGTTGGTGCTGTAATGATTTCACCCCCGCCCCCATTCCGTTCATTGCACCCGCCCATCCCTTTTGTCCATCGGGCCATGGGAGGGATGGTTACCCATCCTCCAGGGTAGCCTGGCTGGTTCTGCCCCCCTCCCTTACCTGTTGTGTTGTTGGTCTCCCCCTGTGCCACTTACACCCCTAGCTGGTGCTTTGTTGCCAGCCAGTGCTTTGTGGCCACTTCCCTTGTGTTTGGGGCTGCCGCTCAGCTCTCTGCCCTCGGTTCCTGTCTGCTCCATGGCCTTTGGTGCCTGGTCCAGTCTCCCCATCTGTCTTGTTCCTGGCTCAGTGTTATGTTGCCCAGGGTTTCCTACATGTGGTCATACGTTGGGGGTCTTTGTGTGTATCTAGGTATGGGCCCCATCTGTTTCAGGTCCCACCTGTTTGACCTTACTTGTTCCCTGACCCCCTCCCCTCAGCTGCAGTCCCCTCATTCCCTTTACATCTTGTGTTTCCCAGTGTTCCAGTGTGCATGGCGTGTGTGTGTGTGTGTGGCTGTTTTCCCTGGGGCCCACGGCGTCTGGCTGTCTGGTTTGTGTGCTGTGACCTGTGTGGGGCTGTTACTTTGTGTCTCCTGTCATTCCAATTCCCTCCTCCCTGGTGGTGCCTTGTTCCATGGCTTCATTTGCCCTTCCTCGGCCATGTTGTCATTTCACTGTGCTGGGTGTGTTTTGCCTTCCTTTCGGTGTCTTGGAGGTACTTGTAAACGTCTTGGGTGTTTGCTCGGTGTTTCCCGGGGTGGGTGTGTGCTGGCCCCTCCCCTTCCTTCCCAGAACCCCCCATGGTGGTGTCCATGTACATATCTCCCTGCTCAGCGCCGGTGGGTGTGCTCACCCACACATCTCCACCCACCGGCACCTCAGCAGCATCTGTGTAAAAGAGGCCATAGTATTTGTGCTGGGGTCTAGCTAAGACAATCACACAGGCAAGAAGGAATAAGGAGAAAATATAAGTCAAACTTTAGGTTGTCCACAGGTCACTTCAACAGTGGGAGGAGAGGGGCTATGAAAGAATCTGAAATGTGGGGAGAAGGAATATGGCCCAATCATGGGAAAGCTGGAAGGGGGCTTCCATGAAAATAGTAATAAATGTGAGCTGGAGACAAAAGAGTACCTTCTAGGACTGACTCTAGCATTGAGCACAACAACAAGAAAGCAGATGTGTATGGTGTTTGCCACAAAACTGAACAAAGCTGGAAGAGTGAGGATTTTGAACTTGGGTAATGGTCTCTACAGAAGCAATGTGACTTATTAGCAATCTTGCAGACCTCAATCCTGATGCCCAAGAAGATGAATCCATTCATTGGTCTCATGATTATTCAGTCTGTTGAATTCCTTGGTCTTTCTAATGCATATTGTAGAGATTATATGATGCAACCATGAAAACCACTGGTTTGATAGAAAGTCATCTTTTGGAAATATTGCCTTCTGGACCAAAATTTCCTCTTTGAAACATTGTGCTTAGATAGACAAGTTTGCCAGGTGTTCTTTTTCACATGGGTGCCCCCTCCCCCCCCGCCCCTCCAGTGTACAGATGGTGGGGCATCCATAGGAACGCTGCGGGTCGCTGCCGGTGGGGGTGTCTGTGGGAACACTGCTGGCAGTGGGTGGGGGTGCATGTGCATTCCTGTGCTCCACTCATCTCCACCCACCTCCACCCATCACTCACTCACGGAGCAACAGGCTCCAATGCCAGTTGCTCTTTGCGGTTGCTTCTCACGGGCGCACACCCATCTCCACCCGTCACCGGTGCAAACCCATCCCCCACACCCACCATGGCCTGCTTGAAAAGAGCCTGTAAGACATGGCTCTTATTTTGTAGAGGAAGTTTTATATAACACAGTGGATTTTTCTTATTTCAGAACCCCACAGCACATAGGACATAATGATCTCCCATTTATTTCATAATCCCACAGCTCCATAGCATCCCTTATTTTTGATGATTTGATCTGGCAGCCCTATAAATAGGAGAGACACAAATAGAGATGATAAAGCTATCTGAACATGTTTCATCATGAGTATAGCTCCTCCTCAGTCTTCTACCATAGCCCTCATCCAGTAGCGAATAACAGTCTCCTTCTTCCTCCCCTACCCCCGCCGTTCTCTTACTGTGGGTGAAATTCATCCTTGTACAAAGGGTCTGTATCAAGCTGCTGGCTCCATTTAAGCCTTTAATCAGGGGCCTTCCTGACGAAGAGGTCCTTTGCACTGGGGTGAATTTCACTGCAACTGAAGCTAACTCCCACTTTCATGTAGCGACAGATTTTGTGGTTGAGGCAGCAAGTTTCATTCTCAATTTCCCTTTCAGTCAGAAAAAATCCCCCAAACAACTTGAGTTAATCACTTGGGTCATCTCTGTGGGTCATGGAGCCAGACTTCAGGAAGATTCATAATTAATCATTTACAGAGCAAGCATCTTTTACTATTCAGTTCACATTTTTGCTTTGTTCTTGGTAATTTTTTTAAGGTTTCAGTAGGCAGTATCATTTACATAATGAAAACATTTGGCAAATTTATCTTTAGGTTTTATTTCTCAGCATCTTGTAAGCCAGTTTTCCAGATCTCATTTTAAAGCATACATTATAATGACTGCAGAAATGGCTGTCCCACGCGGGGACATTGCTAAATAAAGTTTAATAATCATTGGAAAATCCAAAGGCAGCCAGTGAGCTTACTGCATTTTTTCCCTTGTCTACAGTATTCGGAAAGCCAGTCTATTTTCTGTACTGGCTGTTTAGTGCCTTTCTTCTTTTGTAATTGATTTCCTGAGGCAGGCTTCCCCATCTATCAGTACTGTTTTGAAAGTATGGTTTTCTGTTTCAGTATGAGGATGTCATCCTGTTTGACCACTGTTAACAGGTACATGGTCAATCATGTCCTTTCAGTATCATATATACACATAGGATTCTCTTTACCAATCCAGGGTAAATCTTATTTGTTGGGTGGCTAAGAACAGCAAAACATTTGACCTGGAGTCAAGTAAAAGTAAAAATCCTGAGTCCATCAACTAACTAGTGCATTCTCTATTCAGACAGTAAATGAAATCTAGCCTCCCAAAGCTGCTCCCCCCTCTCCCCCGGGGCACCAGCAAGTGATTAAGAAAAGGTGACTTTTCTTATCTGACTACCACACAGCTAAAAACTGTCCCCTGGATTTTCTCAGACAGCTGCTCTCTATTGAACAACAAAAAGTGCATACATCTAATAAGTATGGAAGTAATTCAGGAAACCCATAGTATCCAATGTCAGGTGCAAGAGGGTACCGTTGCTCTCCCCTGGCTCCTGTCTGGCCTCACCCCTTCCAAGCCTTGGGACACCATGCTGCTCAGAAAAGGGGTGTGATCATGTCAGTGGGGACTCCCTCAGCTGACCCTTCCAATGAGAACAAGTTCCTTTTCCGAGGGTTGTAACCAAGTGGTGTGGTCATGCTAAAAAGCAATGGGGCAAAACAGCATTTCTGCACCTTAGATCCCTTCCTCCCTCTGCACAATGCAGTCCTGCCAATGGCCTTGACTAGGAGGAAAAACCTAACTTCCACAACAGGTCAGACCAATGATCAGTTTAGATGGGCAGGCTTGTCTTTGAGAGGTTTTGGAAAAGACGTAAATCACATTTCTTTTGTTTATATTCATTTAACTCCTTAGCTCTTTGCAAAGAGGGAGCAGCTATTTACACTTTCTTATAATACTAGCATTAGGGAACACTTGATGAAATTATCTGGCACCAGTCAAAGGAAAGTACTTTTCCACACAAGTAATCTACGGAACTCATTGCCATGGGATGTTTGAATGTGAAAAGTAGAACTGAGTTTTTAAAAAAGAATAGAATAAATCCATCAAGGGCTATTAGACAAGGTATTCATTGTCAGGCCTTGGTCCTGCAATAGGTCAACAAACTCCTAGATTGTAAACCTGGGGTCAGTCCAAGAGAGAGAGAGAGAGACATCAAAGCAAGGGGTCAGCCATGTGGCATAGTCAGAATTACCTTCTGCCAAGGTCATATAGAGAGGAGTCAGTCCAAGAGGACTACTGAGGCTAAGGAACCAAATGAGAGTCCGGGTCTAGAAGTGTGCTGCGACTATATACAGCATGGAGACCTTCTGAAGTAGAGAGGTACAAAGGCCAGGAATGGAGAGTGAACCAGCAGGGGAGGGAACGGCGTCATGACATGGCAGAACAAGATAGTGGGGCAGGACATAGAGACACATGGAAACAAGACACAGAGCTGCAGCAGAACAAGGTAGCAAAGAAAGGAGTAGAGACATGGTAAGAACAAGATAGTGTGAGGAGAACAACAGCAAAGTCAGCAGCTGTCAACTAGCTTCCCGTACCAAAGAAGTTATATACCAGGAAAGAGTCAGTTATTAAGGAAGTAGTGGGTCAGCTAACCAGAGACGTGTCAAGGGGTCAAGAGCCGTGTCAGGCTGAAATTGCTGTAGTTGGCCCAATATAGGGTTGTGGCAGCCAGGCTCGAAACTGGCTAACAATCCTGGTTTCATCAGAAAGAGGCAGAAAAGTTCCTTGACCAGTTCCCTTTACAACATGGTCACACCCCTCATGGAGCACTGTGATGTCATACCCAGAGGGTAGGTAAATTCTGGGGGTAAGTGTCCTCAGCAACCATATCCATGGTACTATTGTTCTTAAATTATGAGAGTGGGCAAATAGAAGTCAGTGTGACTGTGACACTTCTATAAAATTAACTACCTCATCTGCAACCACTTAATTTATCTCAACTAAAATGTCAGGGTCCATCTCTGCTGGTCTTGTGCCTTTGACTGGATATTGTTTTTGAACTGTTCTCTTCTATTTGCGAGGGGTTGTAGTGAAGACATATCTTTGGTTTCATTCAGAACGTGGGGCATTCTTTTGTTCAGTTAGTTTTCTGTATGACTGTTCAATGGACACAGCAACAATTCTTTACCATGGCACCAAATCTAATAACTCAGACACAAGGAAATTAATTCCATCTTAACATTTCTAATGCTGATCTATTACAATTCTCCATTAAAACCCTTCCTTTTCAGGCCTTCCTGAAATACATTACCATAAACCAACACATTATCTGCCAGACCGCTGGCAGGATCACGGAGTAATTACTTCTGTCACATAAACAAGCTGAGCAGCAGACAGAAATGGCATTGCTATCATTATGCTGAGAACACTGATCTTGGCTGCTCGTACATCCTGCTGATAGGAACCAGCTGATAAAACAAGAGTTGGTGACTGTCAGTGTAGTCTTACATTTGGGGCTGGAGAAGGAAAGAAAGAATACCTTGTGAAGAGAATTGGTGTGATATTTTTAAGAGGATTAAGCTTCTGCATGGCTGGAGAAAAGAAAAAACCAAACACAAGATATTTAACATTTTTTAAAGCAGCTGCAGACAATTGGGTAATTTTACTTTACATATTATTGTAGAGGTCACTTTAAAGCTGAAGACTTTAAAGACTCACCCTTGATCCCCTAGTTCTGAAGTGCTCTCTACATTCAAGAAACCTGAGTCTTTTTGCACCTGAAAAAGCTTTATTGGCTCTCACAAAATGTGATTATCATAGGCAGGGACCAATGTTCACTGCATTTCCCCCCATTGCTGCCAATGGGGAAAACACAGTGAACACATGTCCCCTGATCACGGGGTTTTAACACTTCTTGCTTTAAAGATGCTATGTGAAATAGAAGATGATGGGAAATGGATCTTGATGGTTTTCATTTTTGAGCACCATTGAGACCAGATTCTGATCTTAGGCTTGATCCTGCATATACATACATATGTGGTACTTGCAACGAGAGTGGGGGCAGGTGGGACTGAAGCTTTGGGGCTTTGATCTTTGGGGTGGGACAGGGCTCTGATCCATGAAGTGTGAAGTATACACAAGACACAGGGGAAAGTTTGGTCATCTTCATGCTAATAGTAAGTTAAAACAAAAGCACTAAGGAATTATTTATTTTATTTAATAATTTCTACCCCACCCCATCCAGCCTCATGGGAGAGCTTGCATAATTTAAAACAGATAAAAAACAGATAAAAATATACAAAAAGGGGGGGAGGGGTGGTTACAAAGACAATAAATATGATAAAAAGAGATAAGACCCGCTGGCTAAAAATCCCACCCCCTATCCTTAGCGGTTTGGTCAGCACATCCGCTATCATTTCCTCTGTAGGACAATAAATCAGTTCAACAAGTCCTTTTTCTTGCGCTTCTCTCACATAGTGACGCTTGGTGTTGGTGTGCTTCAACCTTGGCTTTATCTTTTCCATTTTCATAAGCTGAATGCAGCTTTGATTGTCCTCATATAGTTCAGTTGGCTTTGGTTCGTCTATTCCAAAGTCCTTTAGTAGTCTGTGTAGCCATACTACCTCTTGACATGCTTGAGTGGCTGAAATAAATTCTGCTTCTGTGGATGAAAGGGCAATTAATGACTGCTTCTGGCTAGTCCAACTGATTGCTCCGCCTCCATACAGAAATACATTTCCACTCACAGATTTTCAGTCAGTCTTGTCTTTGACCCAGTCCGCATCCATATAGCCCATCAATCTGGGGTTCTCGTTTGCTAGTAGTTTTAAGTTTAAATGCATTGTGTCCTTCACGTACCATGCTATTCTCTTCACTGCTATCCAGTCCCTTTGGGTTGGTGCACTTACTTTTCTGCTTAGTATTCCTACAGCAGCAGCAATGTCTGGCCTTTTGACGGTGGCTACATACAACATTTTGCCAATTGCAGTTCTGTACTGGTTGTCCTGTGGTAGGGGCTCGTCGTTGTCTTCCTGGCTTAGGCAATTTGTTTCCATAGGTGTCCCCACTTCATTAGCCTCTGTCATGCGTAGGCATTCTAAAATGTCCTTTATCTTTTGTTTTTGATTGAGAAGGAAACTTCCATCTTTTTCTTGTTCTATTTGTATTCCAAGATAGTAAGTGATACCTCCCAAGTCTTTCACCTCTATTTCTTTGTTCAGATTCCTGACGATTTCATCACAATCTCGTTTGTTTTCATGGCATACAATCAGATCATCCACATAAGTTAGAATGTATGTCCTCCTTTTATTTCTGAACCTTGAGTATAGGCAGGGGTCAGCTTCTCCCTGTATGAACCCCTCCTTAAGGAGCAATTGATTCAATTTTTCGTTCCAGGCTTTCGCTGCTTGCTTTAAACCATAGATACTCTTTTGAAGTTTGCACACAAGTTCCTCCTTCCCAGGTTCTTTAAATCCCGGCGGCTGCTGCATGTAGATATCCTCTTTGATATCACCATGTAGGAATGCAGTCTTCACGTCTAAGTGCTGCACTTCCATTTTTCTTGCAGCTGCTATGCTGAGGAGTGTTCTTATTGTGGTGTGCCTTACTACTGGAGCAAAGGTTTCATCGTAGTCTTCGCCGTATTTTTGGGAATATCCCTTGGCCACTAATCTCGCTTTGTGGCGCGTGATTTCCCCTTCTGCATTATGCTTGGTCTTGAAGACCCATTTGCATCCAATGGCCTTTTTGTTTTCAGGTAGCTTTGTGAGTGTCCATGTTTTATTTTCATTAAGAGACTCAATTTCTTCCTTGGCAGCATCTCTCCATTTGCGCGCCTCACTGGTTTGCATTTTTTGAATGTCTTGCCATGTTGAGGGCTCCTGTGGTTCCTCCACTTTTGCCGCGTAGGAGAATCTCGCTGCTGGCACTCCTTTGTTGTGTCTTTCAGAACGTCTCACTTCTGGTTCTGGTTCTGCTTCAGCTTCAGTTTCAGTATCAGCATCAGTGTTATCTTCTGGTTCCAGTTCTGGTTCTGCTTCAGTTTCAGTATCAGCATCAGTGTTGGTGTCAGTGCCCCCTTCTGGTTCAGGTTGATTGAACATGGTCAAATCAAATGAAACTTCAGCTTCCTCTTTTATCTGCAGTTCTGCAGTCTTTTTCTGTCTTGATGAACTTGGCCTCATTAGGTCTGGCATTTGATCAGTGCTTCCCTTTTCATTTTCATCAAAATAGACCACACTGCTTATCTTCACATTTCCAGTGTCAGTGTCCATTACTCTGTATCCCTTGCATCCTTGTGCATAGCCAACAAGTATCCCTTCTTCACATCTGGTGTTAAGTTTGGTCCTTTTGGCCTTTGGGATATAAGCATAGGCTTTAGAGCCAAACACTCTAATGTGCCCCACACTGGGCTTGTTCCCATGCCATAGTTCATAAGGTGTTGCTTTTGCACCTTTGGTTGGGAGCCTGTTCTGCAGGTATGTGGCAGTCATTACTGCTTCCCCCCAGTATTTGTTTGGCAGATTCGCATCCAAAAGCATACATCTCGCCATCTCTATGAGAGAGCGATTTTTTCTTTCTGCTACTCCATTTTGTTCTGGTGTATGCGGGATGGTTGTCTGGTGTTCAATTCCTTTTTGCTTCAAAAATTCTTTCATCTGTTTTGAAACATATTCACCTCCATTATCTGACCTTAGGATCTGAGGTGATCTTCCAAACTTATTGCTGGCTCTTGCAACATATTCCTTAAATTTCTCCAGCACCTGACTTTTCTCTTTAATCAAGTAAGTGAACGTGAACTTGGAAAAATCATCTATGAAAGTCAATGCATACTGGTTTCCTGCAATTGTTTTTGTCTTCATAGGACCACAGATATCACTATGAATGAGCTGTAGGGGGTGCTGTGTGGCTTCCTCCTTGCTCTGATGAAAGGAGGGCCTAGTTCCCTTTCCTTTTACACAGCAAACACATCTCTCATCTTTAGTTGCACATGAGTTCATTTTAAAATGTTTAACTAGGTCTGGAAGTGCATGCAACACATCTGCATTTCTATGGCCCATCCTTCTGTGCCATTTGCTTTCACAGTTCTTATGTCTGCAATCTTTTGCAGCATTTGCATACTGATCCTGTTGCAAGCAATCTACCTTGAATAGGCCATTTGAATCCAGCATTCCTCGCATAAAAAGCTCCTTTTCCTTTGAAATTCTGCAATATTTCCCTTCAAAATGCACTGCAAAACCTTTCTGTACAGCATACTTGACACTTATAAAATTATGATCCAATTCTGGGACATATAGAGCTTCTTCAATGGTAACTTTCATTTCCTCACCGTTTCCCAGATGACATATGAGTTTAGCCCTGCCTCTTCCTTGACAATAAACTTTCTCTCCATTAGCCAATCTTATAGGAGTTCTATAAGTCCTATCCAGATCAATAAATCTGTCTTTGTCCTTTATAAGATTTTTAGTTGCTCCAGAATCAACAAAGAAATCATGTGAAGCAGTCTCACATTCTATTCCTTCCACATTTTTAAGTTGAGATGCTTTTTCCTCAACCAGGCTGAAAGCCCTATCATGGCTCCCTTTGTTCTTTGCAGAGAAGCTGGGAACTTCTTGCTTGGTGCATTGATATGCGAGATGCATGGTTTCCCCGCAATTGAAGCAACACTTAACTCTTGCAGATCCTTTTGAATTTGCAAAAGGCTTCTTGTTCTCAGCTGCCTTGCAGGCAAGCTGTGAGGAAAAGTTTGGCTGTTCATTAGTTTGAGCCATATTAAATTCCTCAAGTTTCTGAATAACAACATCCAAAGATAGGTTATCCTGCATTTCTATTATCTGACAGACTGTTTGAAAAGTTGTTGGTGGTAAAGAGTTCAGCAGAAATGCCACTATCAATTCATCTGGTAAATTCAGCTTTTGATTTTCCAGTCTCCTGACTAGTTCAAGCAGGCCATTAACATGAGCTGAAAAATCTTCACTCTCATCCATTCTCATATTACAAAGTCTTTTAAGCATTTGTATCTTTGATATATTTGACTTCCCTTGATACAGTCTCTGTAAAATTTCCCACATATCTTTTGCAGTTAACTTGTCACGTATGTGCACATGTAAACGCTGACTCACCGACATTGAGATGATTGCCATAGCTTTGTCATTTTTCTCATCCCAGAGTTCTTGTGCTGCCCCTGCATCTGTAGGTCTGTTGGACTCCAGCATTTTCCTTAGGCCTTGTCCTCCCAGTGCCATCCTTGCATTATGACTCCAAGCTTCATAGTTTGTTGCTCCAGTGAGCCTCTCTGGAATGGAGACCTTCAGCATAGAATCCATGGTCACAGAGACTAAAATCTTTCTTTTCTTTTCTGCCTTTAAGATTAATGCTAGCACTCAATTTTACTCACTCTGCGCTGCCTTTTGGGTGTCTGGGCCCATAACCCTGTTGGAAATGCAAGGACTGTGAGATCATTGCATCCATTTGCCCAATGCAGAGTTTACAGAGGAGTGTGAGTAGCTAATCATCAATAAGCAGGCAGGAAGCATACTTAAGCTTAAGTAGCTTTATTAGGAAATACATGTAGGATAGGAAAGGCCTACATCTATGCTAAGTCCTAAGACTAGGTGTGTTCAAGAGGGAGGAAGGAAGCTCTCTGAGACACAAAGAGATGAGAAATCTCCTGGGGGAGGAGATTGACCAATCAGGTCCTGACAGGAGTAGGACAGATAGGCTGGGGGAAGGGTTCCCTGATCTGTCTGTCTACTCCTGGTGTTTCTAGCAAACAAACAGGATGAGGTGCATAGGGGGATGCAACCAAAGGAATATATTTCCAACATTACCCACCTTCCCAAAGGCCTGGACGAACAGCCAGGTCTTACAGGCCCAGAAGAATGCCAACAAGCTGGGAGCCAGGTGAGCTTCCTCTGGGAGGGAGTTCCACAGCCATGGCGTGAGCACTGAGAACGCCCTCTTCATTGTGGCCCCTGGTTTACCCGGGGGACCTCCAAGAAGGCACCCCTGAAGGATAGCAGAGATCATTCCAGGGCCCGGGGAGTGAGGTAGGAGGGGCCCAGGCTGTGTAGGGTTTTAAAGGTCAACACCAGCACCTTGAATTGGGCCCGGAATGCTTTAGGCAGCCAGTGCAGAGCCTGGAGCACTGGTGTATTGTGCTCCCTACAGCCCGTTCCCGTCAGGAGGCTGACCGCAGCATTCTGCACCAGCTGCAGCTTCCAAACCATCACCAAGGGCAGCCTCACATAGAGCGCGTTGCAGTAATCCAACCTAGAGGTGATGAACGCATGGATGAGGGTGGCCAGGTCAGACCCTGCTAATGCTGATTTTCCCCATTTTCTAAAGCTTTGATAAGATGGGTACCTTTTTTGCTTCTTTGAACAGCAACAGAATGGTATTTTACAAAGAAAAATGCCTTCCAAGTCCTGTTCAGTAGGAGGGAAGGGAAACCCTCTGGTGTTTTCCAGAAAATCAAAAGAAGCAAAAGCAAATACCATTTAAAAAAACAACAACAAAAAAACAAACCCCACAACCATTCAACAACTTTAGAGTCAATGAAAGCCAGTAATGGACTTGGACGCTGATTTTATTCAGGTACTCAAGGCTACCCAAAAATACAAATAATGCCTAAAAATAATAAACCCACTACCTGTTTCATCTCTACTTGGTAACCTGTCAATAAAATAGGTCCTATGATAATTTAAAAAAAATAAAAAAAAATTCCTTCAGGTTGTGTGTGGAAACATTTTATCTTTTTCAAATGCTCTAGGGAAAACAGTATTTACTTTTCCCGATGGGTGACATCACTGTCAAATGTTTTTCTATTGTCACTGCTGATTCCGTTGTTTATTGAAAGTATCAGATATTCTCCATGAGGCTGGCACGTTATTCTGGGCAATCTATTACAAGCACATTCACGCCACTGAATCACATTTCACAGTGGATTTCACACCAAACAGGTGATGACTAAAATATCTTAACCATTGAGATTACATTTTATCTACCCTGGCAGCTCCTCTTCTTTATACTCAAAGAGCCTGATGTTTCCACCTTGAAGATGCTGTCAGGTTTCCAGAGCAATGGTCCGTTTCTTTGCTGAAGGTGTCTGTATGTTTAGGAACAAGACAACAGCCTTGTCACTGTAGTTATATTTTCACTAAGGATGGGTGTCACGGAGAAACATGGGGTCACTCACCTGTAACACGGGACTACATGTTTTGTAAATGTGTGGTGCCAAGGCTTTCACATGTATGTAATGTTACTATATATGTGCACTATGTAATGTCAAAGGTTCCACATGTTTGTAAGGTTGAAAATGAGAACTTTAGAACTCAAATTAGGCCTCTCACACGTCACCAGTCTACAGGAAATACAAGAGATAACAAGATGTGTTTTGGAGGAACAATTGATAGACGGCCTCTTGATATGTAGATTGACTTCCATGTTTACCTGGGTTGACTACATGCCCTGAACCATGATTCCCCAAGGCGGGAAATCCGAGACAAAGAAGAGTAAATGGTATATAAACGGGAGTAAGATACAAAGAGAAATCTTCTTCATCTTCTTGCAAAGCTGCTGCGAGAGACATCTGCATACAAAAAGGACCAGCCTACAGCAGGCTGGGGACAGCATGAACTGAGAGACAGATTCCATTCTCTAAGCCAAGTGCCCAGTCAGTCACCTTATGGCTGAGAAACCAGAACTTCTGGACTCACTAGGGTAAGATGAATAACTTAGGAACTCAACCAGTATAAGTTAGGAATGCATTATATTTACCTTTGATTTCTAATTACCACTCTGTTTAACTATCTTGTTTATGTAATCAATAAACTTACTTCTTAACTTTTATGAAGAAGTGGAAGTGTCTAATATTGGAACACAAGTGAGCTACAAGAGCCCTCAAGCTCTTGCGAACCCAGAGAGTAAAGAGTCTGTAAATGGGAAGGATTGGGTCCTTGTGTGACAAAGGAGTTTCATTGTGGCACACTTGAATTAGCCAGAGAGAGAACTGATTCAAGAGAACTGTGCGCAAGGGAAACTGAGTCACTCAAACCCAGTAAAGTGGGGGTGCAGACCCCCAAACCCGTGACAATGGGAACCGCTGGTTGGGAAAGTACAAACTGTAAAGCAACGCATGTTGCCATTTTCATTTCCAGTGCTGCAATCCTGCCAAGTGCTGAGCATCTGGAGATTTTTTAGTTGCCTCCTGCATGTTACACTTTATGGGAGTCTGCTTCTGACAGGTGGAGCCCAGCTTTGAACAGCAACAGAATGGTATTTTGCAAAGAAGTCCTTCCAAGTCCTGTTCAGTGGGGTGGGTGGGTGAGTGAGGGAACCCTTTGGTGTTTTCCAGAAAACCAGAGGAACCTTGGTCCCTGCCTGGTTGTGGGAAGATGCAGAGGGTGCTGTTTCTGCAGATCATCTGTTTGCAACAAATCACTATCGTCAAGTTTTCTCTGCAGCAGCGGAGCACATGCCAATGTCCAGCTATGGGATTTCACTCTGCGTCACCCCATGCTCTTGCTACAGGAGTCACCATGGATGTTTTCACATACCATCCATTCAGTTGTTAAGTGGTGGATAGCAACACCTGTGGACTTGATGCCAAACCTGTAGAACACTATGGGGCTGCTGTCAGCAGAGCCCTCCTGGCCTGCCAGCAGCACCCCAGACTGATACAAATGCGATTCAGTGGAGGCTGAACTTCCTGCTTCCTGCCTGACAGATGACAAGTGTCCCAAAACAGAAACACAACAGTGGCTATGTCTAGCCCAACAGTGGGGATGAGAAAGCAACTCCATTCTTTTCATGCAGTGGACACAGGGCATGCATGCAGCGGACACAGGGCATGCATGCAGAAGTCCCTCTGCACTCATTAAGTAAGAGTAGATTGTCACCGTGTGACTCTGCTTTCCACATCCTGTTTGGGCCAAGCTGCTCACTTACCACAGGTATTTTGACGGTGGCCATGCGCATGTGTGACATAATCCTGCTCCAGATGATTTCAGGCAGATATGCTGGCAGACAGGCTGTTGCCTTTGTAGTGAATAAAACCCTGTAAACACAGGCCCATCCAGTGATATGTGCTCATCCTTGCTGGGGGCAGAGGGTGGAAATGTAAATATTTGAAAACTTGCCATCATTCCCAAAGACTGATTAGAAAGCTGTGCACGTTGTGCAGGCCAGGAATAGCTATTCCGACTAATGGCGCTTGGCTAGGATTAATTGCATTAGACACTGCCATTAGATTGATGCAGTCAAAGGATGGGATGCAGTGTCAGAAGCAAGAATTTACGGAATTTATTTTGCTTTGCTTTGCTTTGCTTTGCTTTGCTGTCAAGCACCAAATTTCTAAATGAATACTCATAAGTCTACGCTGAGACTATCTGCATAGGGAATGTTGTGCACTAAAAAAATACAGAGATAGAGTGTGCTCACCGTATTGGTCCCAAATGACAGAGAGACAAAGTGGTTTGAATGATATCTTTTATTAGACAAACAAAAAACCTACGGTTTAAAAAAACCCTAGTTAAGACAGATTCACATCAAGCAAACTTTAACAACCCAGGAAATTGTATGTTAAGGCTCCCACCTTAACTTTCACACCTTGTAAGCAGTGAAGTTGTTGTATGGTCTCACATACTGTGCTCGCTTACAACTTAGGTTCCATGCACCCACACTTTCCCTTGGTCTTTCAGTCCCAATCTTCTGCCTTTGCAGGTTGGGGGCAACACTAAAGCTAGGATGACATGCTCCTCCCTGTCCAATATTACATTGTTACTCTACTTCCAATGTGGAAATAATTTCTCTTTTTTTTGCTTATATTCCAGATCTCCATTCTGTGGCACCAGATCAAGTACATCTCCCCACTGCACAGGTGACTAAGAGCATGTAAATATTCCAACATGAAACAACTAGATGGACCAGTTGTGCTGTCCTTACATTTACATTTATTTTATTTGGGTTCACCGCCTACTCTAACCCACTACTTATTTGTGCCCCCGCCCATCTAACCAACTAATCAACTTCACTCTCTGAGCATAGAAAAGTTCTGACTTCAGCTGCCCTCACCCCCACCCCCTACTTAACTCACTAGCTTCCAACTGCATAGTCTGGCCTCTACTACTACCCAAGAAGTCCCACTCACCTCCCCCAAAATCACAAGACTGCTGACCACTATAATAACCATCATTACTCATATCAAATACGTCTATGAATGTGTGAAATGACAACTCCCATGCCCTCAAAAAAAATGAAAACTCAGGAGAGAAGGTGTACTAATATACAACGGGGCAACAGAGTCTAGAACAACAAGGTGATAGCTATGGTGCTTATAAGAATGATAGTAGTATTCCCCATAGTCTCTTACATCACCCAAAATATTTGGTCTTACATCACCCAGACATCATAGGGTGATTTTAGACGTGCTGGCATCCCTTCTTGACATGGCGTGTGGTCACTTCTTCATCCCCGACTGGAATGAGGCCACACAGTCAACAGACATGCCGGCCTGATTCCAGTCAGGGATCAGGGAGAGGGCAGGGCTGTGTGGTGCAACGTGTGGCTGCACAGCCTGGCTCCCCCACACTCCCCCAGACGCCCACCCTCCTGGAGATGGCACAGCAACCAATCCGGCCACTGTGCCCGATCCTGGCTCGTGGCCGGAACCATGCTCCAGCCTCAGCAGCAATAACAGATGTTACCAGCTTCTGATTCCGGACTGTGGTCCAGGTAACCACAGTTCTGGAGGGGAGGCCGGCCTCCCCTCCAGAATGGTGGTTAATTGGATTCCCGCCGGGTGTTCACTGTGATGAACATCTGGTGGGAACCCCTTCAGACGTTACGGGATCTCCTCCACCACAGGTAGTTCACTGTGGTAAAAGGGAGACCCGTAACATCTGAAATTACCCATAGTCTCTTACATCACCCAAAATATTGCGTCTTACATTACCCAGACATCATAGTCTCTTACATCCCCCAAAATATTGACATTCCACCCATTTCTTATGGCATTCCTCCTATTATTCCACCAAGTTCCTTCCTGCTGTACTCGATCCCTATGGCCTCCTCCCTGTCATTCCACTGTCTCTCCATGCTGCCTTCGTTATTCCATATCCTCTTCCTCCCTCCAGTCCCAAAGATGCATCTCCATTGTATCATTTCACTGTTAATGAGATACAATTTAATTTAAAATTAGCATTAATGTTCCCCCATTCCTTCCATTGGCCATTCCATGGATTTCATGTGAATGTTTACTCACATTCTAAATAAACACTTACATAGCATTCTCCCCAGCTTTAGTGTTACCTCCAACCTGCAAAGGAAGAGGATTGGGGCTGAAAGACCAAGGCAAAGTGTGGGTGCATGGAGCCTAAGTTGTAAGCAAGCACAGTATGTGAGACCATACAACAACTTCACTGCTTACAAGGTGTG
>QEPC01002208.1:74497-94634 GCA_003113815.1 Sphenodon punctatus | reverse complement strand
CGCCCACCCTCCTGGAGATGGCACAGCAACCAATCCGGCCACTGTGCCCGATCCTGGCTCGTGGCCGGAACCATGCTCCAGCCTCAGCGGCAATAACAGATGTTACCAGCTTCTGATTCCGGACTGTGGTCCAGGTAACCACAGTTCTGGAGGGGAGGCCGGCCTCCCCTCCAGAATGGTGGTTAATTGGATTCCCGCCGGGTGTTCACTGTGATGAACATCTGGTGGGAACCCCTTCAGACGTTACGGGATCTCCTCCACCACAGGTAGTTCACTGTGGTAAAAGGGAGACCCGTAACATCTGAAATTACCCATAGTCTCTTACATCACCCAAAATATTGCGTCTTACATTACCCAGACATCATAGTCTCTTACATCCCCCAAAATATTGACATTCCACCCATTTCTTATGGCATTCCTCCTATTATTCCACCAAGTTCCTTCCTGCTGTACTCGATCCCTATGGCCTCCTCCCTGTCATTCCACTGTCTCTCCATGCTGCCTTCGTTATTCCATATCCTCTTCCTCCCTCCAGTCCCAAAGATGCATCTCCATTGTATCATTTCACTGTTAATGAGATACAATTTAATTTAAAATTAGCATTAATGTTCCCCCATTCCTTCCATTGGCCATTCCATGGATTTCATGTGAATGTTTACTCACATTCTAAATAAACACTTACATAGCATTCTCCCCAGCTTTAGTGTTACCTCCAACCTGCAAAGGAAGAGGATTGGGGCTGAAAGACCAAGGCAAAGTGTGGGTGCATGGAGCCTAAGTTGTAAGCAAGCACAGTATGTGAGACCATACAACAACTTCACTGCTTACAAGGTGTGTAAGTTAAGGCGGGAGCCTTAACATACAATTTCCTGGTTTGTTAAAGTTTGCTCGATGTGAATCTGCCTTAACTAGGTTTTTTGTTTGTCTAATTTCTTTGGGATTTTTTACAACATGATCCAAACTCCTGAGAGTGATTTGAAGGAGTATAAAGATGGCAAGAGATTGTACTACATCTATGTTTTGGTTACATGATGTTTCAGAAAATAAGACATATTTTCTTCAGAGATGGTCATAAAGACATTAATATATGCCATTAAAAAAAAGAGTAGAGAACTTGTAGTAGTGGACAACAAGTTTTGTTTTATATACATATATATGAATGAGCTAGATAGCTTCCTCCTTCAGGATGCTCCATGGTTTGTACTGTAGTTAGGGGCTCACTATCTGTGTGCGTTACAGAACTAGTTGCACTGCCAGGTTGGAGAGAGGGGACTTGGCTGGCTGCCTGAAATGCTGCTTCCGCAATCAATGCTGCTTTCATAATCAATGCTGCTTGTGTCTGGCCCTGAAACCTCCACTGCAACTCTGAGCCTGGGGGTGAGGTGCTGAAACTGCCCGGTCCTGCAGCACTTCCCTGGCTCCTTCCTCTCATCCCCACCCCCACCTCCACTGAAAACTCTGAGCCTGGGGGCAGAGGTGCTGAAGCTGGCTGTTCCTGCAGCGCTTTCCCATCTCCCTCCCTGCCAGGGCTGGACTGAAGCATTTTGCACCCCTAGGCCCTTCTCAGGCTGCTGCCTCCAAACTAAGCCCCTCCTCCTGCCAAGCAAGCACCATGGATGTGCTAGGGTGTGTTTGTGGAGATGCCTAGAGGTGAGGCTGGGTCTTGGGGCTGTGGTTGGTTTGACCATGACCTGGCTCAAGGTCTCCAAGACTCCTGAATCAGGCATCCATGCTGAGAGCTGGGGAAAGATTAAACTCTACCTGTCTGGATTGCACTGTGGGGGGAGGACAGGGAGCCGTGGTGGGTGTTGTCTTTACTTGGGGGGGAGGCAGCCCCCACGCACTCCCCCTGCCATGGCAGGTCCACATCCAGCACCTTATCCACTACACCACATTAGCTCTCTATTTAGAAGGAAACAAGTGCAAGCTCCATTCCCACTGAGACGGCACACAACTAAATTTATGCTCTGCAAACTGTCTCACTGATTTCAAGGCTCATGCCACCACAGGATGAGCACCCCACTGGATCCCAAGCATCCTCCACCCACCAGAGAAAGGATTCCAGGATCAGGGCCCCATGAACAGGACTGGACATGAACCTTCGATGGCCAGCAGCAGCCAAAAAATGTTTCTAAAAGGTACAATCTTTTCCCCTCTCTTTTGACAATAGCAGCATTACAGGGGATTTGAACACAGGACCTCTTGCCCCTAAACAAAGATCCCATTGCTAGACTAACATGCCCCTGCTCTTTGTAGTAGTCAAAGATGCAAGATAGCCAAGAATGGGTTTGACCTCTGGCTTATGGGCCTGGCGTAATGCTGCACCACTGCAGATGCAGAGGTTGGTTGGATTCCAGGATCAGGGCCCCATGCATAGGACTGGACATGAACATTAGATGGCCAGCAGCAAAAGAATTTTTTTTCTGAAGGTACAGACTTTTCCCTCCCACTTGAGAACAGCAGTACTATAGAAGATTTGAACCCAAAACCTCTTTCTCCCGAAGCCAGAGTCTTACCTCTAGACCACCAAGCTCTACTATAAATAGCATTGGATTTTTGTCCTCAAATAGGTAAAGAAGAGTGGGAGTACGCAGGAGATCCATAGACCTTGTGTGCCAGGTACCTTGACACCAACAAAACAGTAGTCTATATCAGCAGAGTAGACTGGATTTTTTGGGCATCGCAATTGAACTTACTCTCAATATACTCTTCACACATATCAACGTTCATCATATGCGTTCTGTCATATGCGTTCTGTCGAGGGTGTTCTCATGAGCTCCATAATGTAGCCCTTTTCCTTTTGCCCTTTTGCCCTCAACAGAAGTATACAGAGCATGCTGGGAACTTGGGTATTGTATGCGTTCTATCGAGGGTATTCTCACGAGCTCCGTAATGCAGCCCTTTTCCTTCTCACTCAACACATGGAGCATACCTGAACCTCAGATATTATATGCGTTCTGTTGAGGGTGTTCTCATGAGCCCCGTCACATGGCCCTTTTCTTTTTCTCTCGATAGCACTATACCGTACTCATACCAGGGACATTGACATGGTTCTTACAAGCACTGTCACGTGGCCTTTTTTCTGGTTACTTGACAGCATTGTATCAGGGCATTTGAGCCCAGGACCTCTTGTCCTCCGAGCAAGGATCATACCGCTAGAATATTATTATTATTATTAGTATTAGTAGTAGTAGTAGTAGCAGTTTCAGCTTAGCTTATTTATTTGGGTTCGGGCTTTCGCCATGACCAACGTACAAAAATAGCAAATAAAATGCATTTAAGGAATATCACAAATTTATAAATTTGTAAAATAAAATAAAACAGACTATAAAAGTTTATACATTAAAATATACTCAAAACCATAACCTAGTAAGATAACACTAGGTTCTCAAAACCATAACCTAGTAAGATAACACTAGGTTTTCATATACGAAGTCTCAAAAATTGTTTAGCCATTAGAACACTCATGGCCTAGCCAACAGGCAATGTTCACCAGAGTTGCTTGCATTCTCAGAACCACTATAGGGCATCGTTTGTTCAACCATGAAAAACTAGGGATGTGCAAACAGAGTTCGGAGGTTTGGTGTTTGGTCTGAACTTGGGGTATTTGGGCCATTCGTGAACACCCTGAACCTGAACTGCCCCTCGCCCAAACAGGCCGAACAAAGTTTGGGTTTTGAACCTGTTCAGGTGGGGGGTGGGGGACAGGAGGGAAGCCAGTTTTCCCTCCCCCTCCCCCTCCAGGCTGCGTGGGTGAAAGGGGTGATGGGGTTCACCTCCCCCCCCACCCTGCCCAGCCTTGTAAAACAATTTAATTTTAAAAAAAAACCCTCCACCTCAGGGATCAACCTTCCTGGAGGTGCTGGGGCTTTGGCCATGGGTCTGGCAGTGGCGATCCCGACCACCACTGGACCCGGGCCCACCGCCACTGCCACCTCTGGACCCGAGGCCAGAGCCCTGGCGCCACCAGGTTGGTCGATCCCTGAGGTGTTTTTTTTTTTAAAAAAAATTCACCAGGCTGGGCAGGGTGGGGGGGAGGGGGGGAGATCCCTGGCACCCCTTCCACCTGCGCAGCATGGATGGGGGAGGGAAAACTGGGTTCCCCCCATCCCCATCGAATGGGTTCAATGAAACCAAACAGGTTCGGGCTGAAAAGTCTGAACCCGAATAGTTTCGGGGGGCTGAATACTGAACGGGCCGAACACCCCCCACCCCCCTGGTGTTTGCACATCCCTATGAAAAACAGATTACATAACAGCCGGTTTTAACAATATCAATCTTCCCTTTGCTGGAGTAGCTGCGTTACTGATTTAAAAATATACACATGGAATTACATATGGGATAAATACCCATCTAAGTAAAACCATAGGAACCCTAGTTCACAATTCAAAAGCTACCTCCAGGATCTGCGATAGTAGTAAAATATTCTAAATAGGACAGAGAATTTGGCAGGAAAAAAAACACAAAAACCTGTCCTAAATAGTCAACATCATCATTCCCCATTCTTCCTCAGCCATTTACTAAATTTTGTTTATTCAGATCCAGAGCTGGAAAGCAACTTTAAAGCAATCTTCTGGCGCTGGGCCAAAAGAAAATATAAGGTCATTGCCTTAAGGTTATCTGCCCTGTCAAAAGTCAGCATCTGGGATATGCCTTGAGGTATGCGGTAGATTTCCCTCGGGGAAAAGCGGGACAAGCCACGCCAATCTTAAATCTTCATACAATGGGCAGTCATATATCATGTGCTCTAAGGGCTCAATTGGATATGAGCAAAGACAGTGTCTATCCTCCATCACAGCCATTTCTATGGGACCCTGCTTTACCACTGAATCGAACAGCTGAGTCTGAACAAGTGTCATCATTCTACGTAATTTATAATCTGTTAGAAGAGACATATATGGTTCAAACTGAAAAACCGTTTTCACTCTAGGATACCAGAGAGCTATTCTTATGTGAACCAGTTTTGCAATCTCCTCCTGTGCAGTCATCTCCCATATTCTCTCTTTTAGCACTTTATCCAACTGTGAGACATTTATATTGGCACAGAATTCTGGTGAGAGTCCTATTACGTTCAGAGCTCTTGAAACCTCTTGCCACCATTTATATTTTCTGCTTCCTTCGTGTACAGCCTGCGCCTTCCAGCACAAGTACGAGAGACTTGTTGCCTCAAGACAACGAATCTTATTCCAGAAATATAAAACCTTGGAGAGTGCAGTTGCACAAACAGGGAGCATCCCTGTTTCGGAATGCAGAATTACTATGGGCGTACAATTTGGAACACCCCAAACTCCCCTAATAAACTTGTTCTGCACAATTTCCAAGTTTTTAACAGAGTGCAATAAAGAACCTTCTGCTCCATAGGTAAGTTGGGCCAATACCTTAGTTTTAAATAACTGTATGGCTGGCTTAATTGGCACTCATCTAGATGTCCTGTATAATTTTAGGATACCTGACATTGTGCCAGTAGCTTTTGTAATTAGCATTTTAACATGCTTGATCCAGGTAACTCTACTTGTAAAAATTAGTTCCAGGCAGGTATAACTTTAAACCTGGGGTAACATATTTTCACCAAGTTTCCAGACACACCTCATCTGGAGATGACCAAAGCAGATAACCTGAGATTTAGAAGGAATCACCACTATTTTATTTTCAGTGCAATATTTGTATAGTTGGTGAAGACTGCTCTGTACACCTTTCTTTGTTTGAGACAGAAGAAGCACGTCATCTGCATATAATAGACATGCCACAGCTCTACCAGATATCTGTGGAGCAGCTGCTGCAGTCCTGGAAATCCTATAAATTAAAACATGATGAAAAGGTTAAAGAGTACTGGAGCTATCAGGCAACCTTGCCGCACTCCTGTCTGGGTAAGGAATGGGCTGGAATGTGGCCATCATAATCCAATCTAAAATGTGCTTGAGTACTAGAATGTATCTTAATTATCAAATCCAGCAAGTCCCGGTTAATACCTAACTTGGCTAATTTGGACCATAGAATAGGTCGGTCCACTGCATCAAATGCTTTTGAAAAGTCTATAAAGGCTATGAAAAGTCTACCGCCCCTAATTGATGTATATTTATCTATTAAATGTGATAATACAAAACAGTGATCCAACACAGATTGACCTTGTCTAAAACCGGCTTGTTCTTCAACAAGTACATGGTTCTCATTAGTCCACTCTAATAAGAGTCCCGATGCGTGTCTGGTGTAAATTTTGCTAATGATGGGTAGGAGGCTTATAGATCTATAAGTAGAAGTGTCAGATTTACATCCCCGCTTATAGATGGGAACTATAACAGAGGTATTCCATGCCTCGGGAAAGAATTTAGATGTACTAAAAAATGAAAAGAATTTAGCTAAAATAGGTGCCCACCAACCAGCAAATTCTTTAAATATTTCTGGAGGCATATGGTCCATCCCAGGCGCCTTCCCTTTTTTCATAGCTGAAATATATGTCAGAATCTGATCTGTTGAGATGGCCAATGATAGAGGGGGTGCGTTGTCATCAGTGCTGACAGATAAATAAAAATCATCAACCTCAATTTGTATATTAGAGATACTTGCACATTTTTTTCATAACAATGTACCCATTTTTCCTCACTGATATGGGGTGCTGTATAAGGCCCTCTATTTTTTAAAGCTCCATTTATGAGCTTCCAAAATTTTGAAGAATCTTGCATTGTGGCTGCCATCTGGAGATCTGGCCATACTCTATTTTGGCAGCTATCCTTCTTGTCTGTCAGTACCTTTCTATATAACTTTTTCACCTGAATAAATTCTTACCACATATTGGGAAATTTATATATTTTCTAGGTTTTCCTAAGGCAGCTAAGGTGGCACTTTGCTTGCCTACACTTCTCATCGTACCATCTAGATGAGAAATAAGTCTCACGCTGTCTAACCTCATAGATGACTTTAGTGACAACTGTCTCCAGGGCTATCATCACTTCCTCATATTTCCTTAAGGCAGTTTCATCAGGCCGTTTTCAATTATTTCCTCTCTCAAAGCAACTAAATTTGGCCTGAATAGCAACTTTGCCACATTCATATGGATTTCTGGTGATGACTTAAGTTGCTGGATCCTAGGAAGCCTAACTGGATGTAACGGAGACAGACTTCTCTGAATATATGGGGGCAATTCCCTCAGTATATCTATCTCTAAAGGGTCATGAAAACTCTCTGGTCTTGTACTGACCTTAAAGTTGGCAACAACAGAGAAATTGAAAATTGAAATAATAAGAAAATCTATGACACTAGCTCCCATTTTCAATTCATAGGTGAAGTCACCAAATAGATTGCCTTCAATGTGGCCATTGTAAATTATAAGGTTATGGTGAACTAGGGATGGGCGAACGCGGTTCGGAAGTTCGGAGTTTGGCCCGAACTCGGCCTGTTTGGATGACCGAACACGAACACGAACACGAACATGAACGCAAACATACCGAACAAACCAAACACCGAACGGAAAAATGGCCAAACAGTTTGGTCAGTTCGGATCGCGTTTGGGTGCGTTCGGGTGGCAAAAAAAGGTTCACTGGAAGGTCAAACATGACAGGGAGATGTAGTCAGTCACTGAGGAGCAGACTTCCAGGCACCAGGGGTGGAGAGGCTTGCAAGAAACAAAACTAATTATCTGCCTCCCCCCTTCCCAACACCTTCTGAGCTAGTCACTGTTCCTGAACAGCAGGCGTTGAGTAGGATTTTTAGATTGCTTTAAGTTTCATTTCAGTTTTGTACTGAAATGAAACTTAAACCTTAAACTGAAACCTTGTGTTATGCATTTCACTGTACAGACTCATTGAGTATGTATGTATTTCACTACAGACTCCTCTTCTGTTTGTGATTCCCCCCCCATCCCATATATATGGGATGTATATATATCCATATATATATATATATGGATATATGGATATATATGGATATATATACATCCCATATATATGGGATGGGGGGGAATCACAAACAGAAGAGGAGTCTGTAGTGAAATACATACATACTCAATGAGTCTGTACAGTGAAATGCATAACACAAGGTTTCAGTTTAAGGTTTCAGTTTCATACACACACACATATATATATATATATATGTATATATACACACAGACACACACATATGTGTATATATATGTAGAGATAGATAGATAGATAGATAGATAGATGTAGGAGTTAGCTTAGTGATAGAGATAGCATTAGTGATTTAGTTTTAGTGTTTGTAGGAGTAGGTCTGTGTACTTATTAGATAACCCATTTAGTTCATAGCATTTAGAATAGTTAATAGCAGTTAGATTTAGTGTAGATAGATATATATAATATTAGATTTTTTAAAAACCCATATAAAAACAAAAAAAACAAATAAAAAACAAAAGAAAACCATATAAAACCCAATAAAAAACCAACAAACCATATAAAAAAAACCAAAAAAACCCATAACAACATTTCCTGAACAGCCGAACGGCCGAACCGAACAGCCAAACAGCCTAACCGAACGGCCGAACAGAACGGCTGAACCGAACAGCCAAATCCGAACTCGGCGAACTAGGTGAATTGCTGAACTGAACGGACGAACCGAACACAGCCGAACCGAATGGACGAACCGAATGGATGAAACGAACGCAGCTGAACCGAACGGCCGAACCCAAACCGCGATCTGTTCACCCATCCCTATGGCGAACCAAAAGTTCCATTAGTTGATCCCCTGCTTCATTTACTTTCAAATCTTTAGATACTCTAGATGGTACTTCTGCTAACTCTAACTGTAGCTCATCGTAGTACATGGGCTCTTGGATACCTACCCTTGCATTTAAGTCTCCCACCCAAATAAGACTAGCTGCTGGAAAGCTAGTCTCAATCTATTCCAAGAAGTCATGAAGTTGTTTCTGAATATCCCTGTTGTAAAATGGGGACGATTTGGGCGGGACATAGGTGTTCAAGATCACAAAAACTTTATCTTGCATATTGCACGAAACCACAGCCAGTATATCCTCAGTAGAGGTGGGCAGGATCTTAATAGAGCCTTGCAACTTTGTTGAGAACAAGGCTGCAACTCCACCTGAATACCTACCCCTGTTCTTTATCCGATTTCTGGACATTACAAACGACTGGTACCCTAATACTTCCAGGATATTATCTTCATCCTTACACAATCAAATTTCTTGGAGACATGTGATTTGTTGTCTGGTTAGGTACTCACACCAGTCCCTGTCTTTCAGCTTACCCTTTAATCCTTCTATATTCCATGATATTAATGAAATTGAGGGGAAGTCTCTAGCTCTAGACAATCTACTAGATCCATGGGTCCCACATGGGGAAAGTCTACAGTTTTTACCTCATACTTTCTAGGAGGACTACTCTCTCTCTCATTTAAACAAGTTCATAGCATATCCCATTCCTCTGGCTGCCCTGTCATATCTTTAACTACCCACACATCAGCTATGTCCTCTATTTTTGAAAAATTCTCTGGGGACAAAATTACGGAAGTCTTCAATATATCTTACTTCTCTAAGAGCCTAACTCTCAGATCTTCTTCAACCAAGTTCATACGCTCATTTTCTTCCTCGTAAAACCCACTGCCACATAATATGGCCCTAGTGAGAGTGTTTTCTACTCTCTGTATAAAAATCCCTGAGGATTTTAAAGTTCTATGAGCTCCCAACATCATTTCTACAACGCTTATATGGGAAAAAGTAACTTCCCAGCGTAAAAACTGATACCTATCAGTGAAAGGAAGAGGGTGAAAGGAAGAAAAGTCCTCCTGGGCCAAATTCAGATTCATAAGTGACTTACTTAGAAGTATTAGTTTATATGGGCATAATTTGGAACCCCCTAAAAGGCAACTGAATGACCTTTTTTTCTTAAAATTAAAGGCCAGAGCAGGAGTCCAACTCTTCCTAGTATCTTGCAGCCAAATTCTAAAGAGGGGTGTTATCTGCATAGTCCCTCCCTTCTCCTGAATTTTCAGTTGAGTTACTATTTGGGATGTCATTTCTGCTACCAGAGAATTGGCCAAACAATTGGTGGCCCCACTCCTCTGAATACAGCCCACCGTGGATAGAGTCTGTTTTGATAGTTGTATGGTTAAACTACTACTGGTGGACTTGGGGGATAAACATATTCCCTGTACTAGCTCACAAAAAACAGTTGTCTGCAGAGATTTAGTGGCTTGCATCATCTCTGTTTGGGTTCCCCTATGGATCTTCTCATTAGAACAATCTCTTAAAGCATTTGAGAACTCCATTCAGAGACCACCTACTAGAATCTTCATTTGAAAGATCAGATCAGACACATTCCATCCAATCTCTTATCTAAATTATGGAATCTAAGCTCAGCCTGTGCTCATTGTTGTCCCTATAAGTACTTATATCATGTGCCAGGGAGCTGACAGATTTTTCTATTTTCCACAATTGTGCATGGAGGATACTGTCATCCTTTCCTATTCCTTTCTGTTCTATATCAAGTTTGGAGCCCAATTCCATATTGTCATTTTGTTGCACTCTCTCTTGTTCTACTTGCATAAAAAACTGAGTAAGCTCAGCCTGTGTGAGAGGGAGTGGGTCTTTCAAAATGTCGCTACTCTGGGAAGATGAAAGAGGGATAGGGGAGCAATTAGCTCTAGATCGCAATTCCATATGGCTGACTGAATAAAACTAATCCTAAATATAGAGACCACTCTCTAAAAGATATCAAAATCTGGCAAAATGCCTGTATGAGATGAAACTTTCAGGACTCCTAGATACTTCACACTAATATTCAAAATAAGCCACAAAAACAGGCTTTATTAGGAGCCAAAAGCAGATTGTCCTGGGAGCCTAATTCTAATTAAAAGCATAGCCCTTTATGGGGCTGGTGGTTGGCAACACTTGGTTCCTGAAATGAGCCTAGCCCCTTACAGGGCTCATGGTCGGCAACACTTGGCTCCTATGTCCAAAGTCCAGGAGTCGTGGCAATCCCTGACGCCTCGGTTGGCACCTAAGGCTGTGTGCACAAGGGCGCGCCCTTGCACGCACAACCCTTAGGTGCACTGCATCATGGTGCATGCCTACAGTGCGGCTGTAGGCAGAGTCCCCACCTTAAGCTGGGTGACCAGAAGTTCTCCTCGCTCCCCCACTTACTTCACAGGTTCTTTGGGTAACTTGACAGGGCAGATGTCCAGGGAAAGCAGTGAAGCAATCAGCCCTCCCAGGCAGGGATACATTGACCAGGCAGCAGCTGCAACATCGATCCAGCTGGTTATCAGCTCTCTCCCAGTCCACGGATCACAAGCGCTCACCAAGAGCCGTAGGCAGAGTCCCCGCCTTAAGCCGGGCGACCGGAAGTTCTTCTCGCTCCCCCACTTGCTTCACAGGTTCTTTGGGTGTTTTATTATTTTGTGTTTTACGATGGTGCTCCAAGCTTCCCCTGCCATATTGTACAGCACTCTCCCTTCCCAGGACTAAAGTTGGCAGCTCTTGAACTGAACCCCTTTTCCAGGGCCAAGATTCCAAGACTTCCAAGGGCTCCTAGATGCCACACCCTTAGTGTTGGGGCCTTTCAGCATGCAGCCATGCTTGGCTCTGGGCCCCTGTTTCAAGCTACTTCATCAGTAGGGTGGGAACTCTTCAAAGGTAGCTTCAGTCTACAGGTTCTGGCTTCCACTCCTTGCTCGACCTCTTAACAATACTTGTTCAAGCTCCTTAAGTCCTCCATGTTCTAATCTTCATAGACTCTCTAAGGACTTCTTAATCGAAAGGGGGTGCAGTCATGACTGCAATGGCCCCAGCAATGACTGGCACCCAAGGGCTGGTGCCCAAAGGGCTCCAGGCCCTTCAGAAATACCTGTGGGGGGAGGAGGAAGGCCAATGAGAAATTGGCAGGGCAAGGGCAGCTCTCCCTTCACACTCTCCACTCCAGCAAAAGCCTCCCCCAGCTGCAAACACACAACAGTATTTATTAATTTATTATTATTATTATTATTATTACTATTATTATTATTATTATCAAGCATTTATATATTGCCAGCAATGTACCTGGTGCTTTACAAAGTAATGGAATAGACATGGTTCCTGTCCTAGGGCTTACATGCCCTTGCACCTCGTAGCTCTCAAAGACACCATCTTGCCAAAAATTGTTTTATCTATTGACCTCTGGGTTACAGGTCTCGAAAAATGCTGCTCCACTCTGCGGATGCAGAGGGTGCTTGGTTTCCAGGATCAGGGCCCCATGAACAGGAATGAATGTGAACCTTTGACAGCCAGGAACAACAAAAAGTTTCTCCCTAAAGGTAAGGCATTTTCCCTTCCTATTCTAAGACAGCAGCACTACACGCAATTAGAACCCAGGCCCTCTTCCTCCCCAAGTGAGAGCTGTAGCTCTAGAGCAACAAGCCCCATTCTTTAAAAAGTGGCATTTAAATTAGGTAAGAAAGGGTTGGAGGGTTCAGGGGTCTTGTTTACCAACCAGCTGCCTGGGTCCCTTCAAAAGAATTGTCTACACCAACTGGACTGGAGTTTTGGGGCATCACAATTTCATTTCAAGTTCCTCTCATTATACTCTTCACATGTATGAACGTTCATCATAAGCAGGGACCCTAGTTCACTGCACCAAAAAATCTTAAATTCTGCAATCAGTGAAGCCAAATTCTGCAAATTCACCACGAGTATTAATATTTGCATAATTAACTTGATTTTCATAACTATGCTTGCTGGGAAGCAAATTTGAAACAGGTTTGACATAGAATCACAACTTTGCTAATCAAACATAACTCAAATCCTCTGGAATTTCAGCAAACCAGAATTCCCACCTCATATTAAAACCCCAGCTTGCCCTCACCCAAACATAGGGCCTTCAGACCTCACCCACCCACAATTCATCTCCCAGGGACCTATTTACCTTCAGGTCATGGTCACAACTCCCAGACAGATGGCAGCTGCAGCAGCAGCAGCAATTTTATTTTGGGGTCAGGAGACAAGTTTATGCCTGAGCCAGGATTTAAAGATCCTGCAGACAGCCCCCACTGCAGTGTCACTGCAATTTCAGCATTGCACTGCGAGGATTGGCTGATTCTGCAAAAATCACTGCAAATTGCAGCAACGCAGTCAACTCGGGTCCCTGACCATAAGCATTCTATCCATGTTGTTCTCACAAGACCCATCACAGAGCCCTTTTCTTTCACTCTCAACAGCAGTATAGGAAGCATACCTGGAACTTTGATATTACACCTGTTCTATCATTGTTTTTCCTCACACGTCCCATCACACGGCACTTTTCTTTCTTACTTGACACAAGTCTTTTTTTTCACCTTAGATGGCAATATACAGAACACAGCGGGAACTTGGATATTACATGTATTCAATCAATGTTGTTCTTACCAGCCCCATCACAGGGGTCTTTTTCTAGGGATGGGCAAACGCGGTTCGGAAGTTCGGAGTTCGGCCCAAACTCGGCCTGTTCAGACGACTGAACCCGAATTTGAACATGAACTGACCGAACCAAACTCAATTCCGAATGTCAAAATGACTGAACAGTTCGGTCAGTTCGGATCGCGTTTGGGTGGTAAGAAAAGGGTCACTGGAAGGTCAAATGTGACAGGGAGGGGTAGTCAGCTGAGGAGCAGACTTCCAGGTACCAGAAGTGGAGAGGCTTGCAAGAAACAAATCTATCTGCCTCCCCCCTTCCCAATACCTTCTGAGCTAGTCACTGTTCCTGAACAGCAGGCGTTTCAGAAGGCTCCCAGATTCCCTTCCCTTCCCCTGTTTTTTCATTTAGAGTAGGATTATTAGATTGCTTTAAGTTTCATTTCAGTTTTGTACTGAAATGAAATTGAAAACTTAAACTGAAACCTTGTGTTGTTTGTGATTTCCCCCTCCATCCCAGATAGATAGATAGATAGATAGAAAGATAGATAGATAGGTTAGAGATAGTAGACAGTTGTAGGAGTTAGCTTAGTGATAGAGATAGTGTTAGTGATTTAGTTTTAGTGTTTGTAGGAGTAGGCCTGTGTACTTATTAGATAATCCATTTAGTTCATAGCATTTAGAATAGTTAATAGCAGTTAGATTTAGTGTATATATATATATATATATATATAATATTTGATAAAAAAAGTTAAATACAAAAAAAACATACAAAAACAACAAAAAAACACACAAACCCCCCCCCAAAACATATAAATCCAAATAAAAAACCAAAAAGACATAAAAAACCCCACAAAAAAACCATAACAAAACATTTCCCGAACGGCCGAACCCGGAAAACTAACCGAACATAACGGCTGAACCCAAACTGCGATCTGTTCGCCCATCCCTACTTTTTCTTCTTTCTCAGTAGCAGTATATCATACTCATACAATGGATATTGGCATGGCCCTCACAAGCACCATCATGCAGCCTTTTCTTTTGTCACTTGACAGTAGCGCCACAGATTTGAACCCAGGACCTTTTGCCCCTCAAGCAAGGCTCATATCTGTAGACCAACATGCCCTTGCAACTCACAGCTCTCAAAGAAGTCATCTAGCCGAGAATGGTTTTATCCATTGACCTCTGGGTTACGAGCCTGACAGGATCCTGAGCCACTCTGCGGATGCAGAGGTTGCATGGATTCCAGAAGCAGGGCCCCATGGCCAAGACTGGACGTGAACCTTCGATGGCCAGTAGCAGCAACAACAAAAAATTCCTTAAAGGTACAGTCTTTCTTTCCCACACAATGACAGCAGTAGTACATGGGATTTAAACACAGAACCTCTTGCTTCTTAAGCAAGAGTCTTACCTTTAGGTCATCAAGCCCTCACATTTGTTTTGTGTCCTCAAATCAAATAGGTATGGAAGAGTGCATGACATAAGTATAGGTTAAGGCATACAGACAGTACTTTAAAATCATAATTAAAAATCTTATAGCTCTCCATTGCACAATCTGTGAACAGTGGCTTGTACTTTGAGCATTTCTCGACTCTTCTATGCAAACCACATTCACTATTGATGGCAAATCAATGAGAAATCCCCATCAACAGTGGGTTGCAAGCCAGAAGAAATTGCCCCTGGGACTCCCATTGAACTCTATGGGCCTCTCAGTGAAGAGAGAGAGCTCCGCCTTAACTATGGAGCCACTACTGTGACTACATAATATGGAGCCATTGTTGGTGGAAATAAATTATGCTCTACATTTGCTCAGTTTATATATTTCTACAGTGTATACTACATACCTGAGGATGGACCCAAAAGCTTGCTGTTTGCCACCAAGAGTTGGTCCAATATAGGATATAATTTGAACCACTTTGTCTCTCTAAAAAATAAATAAATACAAAATTCAAAATTCAGCTTTAGGATAAGAGATTGTGTCTTCGGAATTCTTGTGTATTCTATGGGCCCTGCCAGTCCCATAGACAAGCGGTTCTCATACATCTTTGAACCATGTTCCAGCCTCCTCTCTTTCTGCTTGTCTGCGGAAGCTGAGGCCCCTCCCCACCATGACACACACAGCCATACCTGGCTCCCTCTCTTCCTTTCCCCTTCCCCACCCTCCTATTGCAAGCTTCTCTCTCCCCCATTTTTTTTGGCTCTCTCTTCCACTTGCCACCACATTATTCTGGTGATTCTCCCATCTCAGTCAGAGTGGAGCTAGGTGTTTGTCAGCTGTGACCATTCTTGCATCCCCCCCCCCCTCTATATCTTTAAGGCCTGGACCCTGTTTTGAGAACAATAAGCTACAACTTTTCAGATTCTGTTATGAGGGGAAAACTCCTTATGGTTGAGTCCATTACCCTGGTGGCAGGGCAAAGAAGCCTGTCACAATTGCCTACATGCTGAAAGCAGTAACACCATTGGCTGCCTTCCTTGTTAGAATATGAATGGAGGGACTGAAGCAGGATTGAACAGGACCACAGGAGCAGAACTTAACAGGAGCACAGTTTCTCACCCTCCCCCCGATATTTGGTGCAATATGGCTTTGTTAGGGTTACTATATTCCCTCATGCTTTGTCCCTTTGCCCATGATACCCTCTATGCACGTTTGTCTCAGACTCCGACCTTGCCACTGTCATCCATGTGTTTGTCACCTCGAGGCTGGATTACTGTAATGCTCTCCATGTTGGCATTATGTGCTGTTTTAAAAAAAAATTCATACATTCTGCCTTGTTTTAGTGTATTTTTATATAGCTGTTTTTATATGATGGTTTTATTTGGTTTTTATTGTTATGGCATTTATATCTGGATGTGAGCTGCCCAGAGCTACCGGAAGCAGGATGGTGGCAGGGTAAAAATGAATAAAATAAAATAATAAATATAAAATATTGTAGAGTTAGCTTTCTGTTCAATAACACACAGCAGAAGTTTCTTCAAAACTAAACTTTACTAAGAGCTCAGAAGACATGCTTTCATACCATACAGACTGCATGGGACATGATGGAGGACAGAGAGAGGACAAGAGAGGAGACAAGGAAGAAATCTGTTTCATCCCCTGGCCCTGCCCCTACTGGACAAGCCTCATATTAAGCTTGCAGGGCTTGCAATGGGCTTTTACTTGTGACTGTTGCACAATCCAACAACCCTTCTCAACAGTCACTAGTCAAACCCACAGGTTCATTCTTCTTAATGGCTGCGATGGCGTTCCCCTGCTAGTGGCTTCGTGAACACATCCGCTGTCATATCCTCTGTAGGACAGTATTGCAGATCTATGAGTCCTTGTTCCGGTGAGTCTTTCAGGAAATGGTATTTTACATCAATGTGCTTGGTTCTGGGGTTGATTCTTTCTGTTTGTGCCAGCGCTATACATCCTTGGTTGTCTTTCAGGATCAGCGAGGGTCTGTCCAATTTTTGCCCCAGATCATTCAGAAGCTGTCGCAACCAGATAACTTCTTGGCCGGCATGTGCTGCTGCCACATACTCTGCCTCCATCGAGGAAAGTGTCACAGAGGCTTGTTTCCTACTGCACCAGCTGATGGGCCCTCCACCAAGCAAGAATAGATACCCATTGGTAGATTTTCGGTCCGAAGGTCTCCAGCCCAATCTGCGTCCACGTACCCTATCAGGTCTGACATGGAAGTTGCTGGAAATCATACCTTGAGGTGCACAGTCCCTTTCAGGTACTGTAAGATGCTCTTCACTGCATTCCAGTCCCTTTGGGTTGGGACTGAGACATGTCTACACAGTATACCTATTGTCACCGCAATGTCAGGCCTTGTGATTGTGGCAATGTACAACAGCTTTCCTATTGCCTTTCTGTATTGCTTATTGTCTGGCAGTAATAAGCTCGGTTCTTTGATCTCCTTTGGGTACCTGGTTTCCATAGGGGTATTTGCTGCCTTCGCTCCCCCATGCCGAAACTTTCTATCATCACTTCTATTGCCTGTCTTTGGTTAAGAAGATAGCTTCTGTCATCTTCTCTTTCAATTTGTATTCCAAGGTAGTGCGTTATGTTACCCAGGTTCTTAGTTTCAAAGTCCTGATTTAGAAATCTCATTGTTTCGCACTTGTCCCCTTCTTGCTCAAAGCATACAATAAGATCATCGACATAAATTAATACAAAGATCCACCTGCCCCTTAGTCTCTTTGTGTATAAGCATATTAAGCAGGGATCTGCTTTGCTCCTGGTAAAATTTTCCCTCATGAGCACCTTGTTTATTTTCGTGTTCCATGTTTTGGCAGCCTGCTTAAGCCCATATATGCTTTTGTGCAGCTTGCATACAAGATCCGGCCTTTCAGAGTCTGCAAACCATGGTGATTGGTCCATGTAAATATCTTCTTTCAACTCACCATTTAGGAACTCTGTTTTCACGTCCATATGCTTGATTTGTATTCCTCTTCTGGCAGCTATACTTAACAATGTTCTGATTGTAGTGTGCTTAACTACAGGTGCAAATGTTTCATCGCAGTCTTCTCCGTACTTCTGGGAGTATCCTTTTGCAACAAGTCGGGCCTTGTACCGTTCAATATTTCCCTTCACATTGTACTTTATTTTAAATGTCCATTTACAACCTATAGTCTTTCTCCCTGTGGGCAGTGGAGTAAGTGTCCACATCGCATTGTTCTGCATGGACTTTACTTCTTCTTCAGCCGCTCTTATCCATTTTTCTACTTTCCCTTTTGACATCTGCGAGATGTCCTCCCAGGATGCTGGCTCTGACAATTTACTGGTGCTGACTTTGTAGGACAGATGAATGGGGGAAATGCCTTTGTTAGACCTCGTTGACTGCCTTGGCTCAGCATCAGCAGCTGGCTGTGTCTGTTCCTGCACTTCTGTTACCTTTGTGCTGATTTCAACTATTTGTTCAGAGGATTTCTCCCTTTCAGTGGTTTCATCCGTGGTTGATTGTTCTCCTCACCTGGACCTAGGAGAGTCATCACACTGTTGCTTGAGTTTTCCACAAAGGTCACACAATGGTTATTCTGTCTGTGTGTGAATCCAGGATCCTGTAGCCTTTTGAATGCTCACTGTATCCTACGAAGATGCCTTCCACTGCTCTGTTTTGCAGCTTGGTACGTTTTTCCTTTGGGATATATACGTAAGTCTTACCTCCAAATACTCTGATGTGGCCCACACTAGGTTTCTGACCATGCCACAGTTCATATGGAGTTTTCCTCACTGTTCTAGAATACAGCTGATTTTGTAGGTAGGTAGCAGCAACTGCTGCTTCACCCCAGTATCTTTCTGGTAGTCCAGAGTCTGTTAACACGCATCTAACCATTTTGATTAGCGTTCTGTTTTTCCTTTCATCTTTTCCGTTCTGCTCAGGTGTATATAGCACTGTCTTTTGGTGTTAAATTCAATGGAGTCTCAGGAAGTCCTCTGCTTCCTTTCCTGTGAGCTCACCTCCATTGTCAGTCCGCAGTGTCTTTGGTCTGTGCTGGAACTTGTTGCTCGTCATGGTCACATAGTCCTGAAGTTTGTCAAATACTTCATCTTTAATCTTCATGATGTACGTGATCGTGTACCTTGAATAGTCATCAATAAAAGTTACCATATTCCGGTTGCCTCCTGGCATGGGAATTCTTCATTGGGCCACAGACATCGCTGTGTACAAGATCAAGTGGTTTCATGGCTCTATTCTGACTCTTCTTAGGTAGCATAGCCCTCGTGACTTTGACTTTGATGCAACAGTCGCATTTCATGATCACGGGACATGTTGATACCTTAAGGTCTTTGGTCAACTGTTGTCTGTGCATTTCTTTGATGCTGTCTGGGTGTTTATGTCCCATGAGTTTTTGCCACAGGTGGATGCAGTCATCGTGTGGCTTGTGCGCAATAAGCTTTGCCTGTTCTTTTGCTGTGCTCAGATGGTACACGTGCTCATCTGCAGTGGCTCTGGCCAGTACTTTTGTCCCACTTTGAATTGTGCATTCATCTCCCTGGAAATGGATGGTGAGCCCCCTCGCTTCCAGGCGCCTCATGGACAGGGGTCCCCCTTCTAAGTTGGGCACATATAGCACATCTTTCATGGGTATGGCCCGTGTGCCTCCCTGTGACTGGTTGCAGTACAGGAATCCATGTCCAATTCCTTCCGCGTTGATGCTTCTCCCATCTGCAAGGTAGATCCTTTCTTTACTGCTCAGAACCAGTCCTGTGAAAAATTCTTTATCGCTAGTCATGTGGCTTGTTAACCCAGAGTCTACACACCAATTTTGGGATGAGCTGTCTTGCATTGCTCTGAAGCACCCACTCCATTGTTGAGTGACTGTGTTGTTGTTTGTGACTTTAGCCCTCTGCTTAGGTATTAGTGGAGACAGCTTATACTGTTCTGCTTTCCATATATAGCAGTCTTTCTTTAAATGTCCTTCCTTATTGCACCTGAAGCATGCTCTGGTTTCCCTCTTAAGAGCTTTGTCTGAGGTTTTCAGTGCAGTCTCATTACCCTGCTTTAGATCATTCTGCAGGTTCACCTTTCTGCACTGGAATTCATCTGCAAGTCTACCTTTAACAAACTCCAGCTTCAGTTCAGTCTCTGGCCTTGTCTCCAGGGCATTGATGAGGGCACTGTAAGATTCAGGCAGGCTGCAGAGGAGTAGGGCTACCACATGGCTGTTCTTTATATCTTCTCCAATGCCGTGCAGCTGTGCTACTACTTCCAACATGGCATTTATATGCTCCTGCATTTCACTTTCTTTGCAAAGCCTCATTTTGTATAGTTTCCTCAGTAGAAACAGTTTGCTATTCAGGCTAGTTCTCTCATGCAA